>OZ025242.1:76917951-76975451 GCA_964019155.1 Osedax fenrisi
ATAATCATAATATTTATTAGAAGAATTTAAAATGTTGTCCGTTAAATTACAATGATATCTATATGATGTTTTCTTTTAAAGGGCTTCATCAAATAATATGAATATTTTCTGTCGTTGTTGCCCGTTGTATATTAAAGATGTAATAATTTATAGAATAGTTTATAAATGTTAAATATTCGAGGGTATCTCATGTGTATATAAACGATTACGTACGCTGTAGTGTTTTATAAATATTGGTTACTTTTGGAATAAAGAGTTAATTAATTTAATATTTTAAATATATCTAATAAAACAAAATTACACGGTTCCTAAATATATACAATATACACTGTATAAAGTGAACATTTTATAAGGAACATTTTGTGTTACCAGAGTTGTGGATATTTAAAAATAGAAGTGTGATCATTAAGCTGAATACTGACATCGGCCGCCAATAAGTCACGTGTTAAACAGATAGTTAAATTATACATTTCGATGTTGGCGTTATATTTCTCATTAGATTATTCATCGAGTAGTGAATTCGTGTTTTATATATACATACATAGCATAATACCGTATGTTAATATATTATATAAGTCCTATACGAATTATTAACTTGAACTCTCGGTTAGTCACGTGACATATTGGGGGCCGATGTCAGTCTAAATCATAATTATTATTATAATATAAATAGACTTACTAAGTCACTTAGTCTAAGACTATTAATTATTAATTTAATACTATTATATATTATAATAATTATACTTTGCCAGTGTAAACATATATATATGTATATAGAATCTGAATCATAGATTCCCTATTTGATACTTTTAATAATTTTATTGAATAAAGTATAGTAAAACGAAAATGTTCTAGAATATATTTCTAAAGTTTTTCGGTCTAAAACGGCGGCAATTTTAAAATAATACGAATTAGTTTGACGGGGTCGTGGTAAATCAACGAAATGTATATAGCTGACGACTGATTAGTGATTGCCGGCTAGATGGGCAAATATTATATTTGAGGGAGCATGTATTTATGAATTAATACCTAATTACATAATATAATATATTACAAAATCATTTTGTAAATGATTCAAATATTTAAATAAAAATACAAATGTATGTATTGTACGTTTTTAAGTTATATATTATTATAAATTAAAATACTATACATGATTCTAAATTATAATTATAAATACTTATTAATAAATACATACCTAAAATCTTGTATTCAGTAAATACTTAAATATTAATAAATGTGGCTATTAATATATTGCAAATATAACGGTAAACAATATGATCCCCGGTTGAAATATAAATGAATAACACGGTGAACAAATCAGAAACGTTGGGTTATAAGGACACGCCCCTTAAAATCTTTGATTACTTTAAATTTGAGTATAATATTTGAATCATTTATTGATCTTTAGCATTAAATTGTATTTGATAATAACTAATACCTGGAAATATATTATACCTGCTTTGGAATTAACGATCATATTGTTATATTCTATATAAGTTAATGTATGATTTATATCTGTTCGGTAACATTTCTACTTTCAAATATCATGCGTATACTAGACGATTCTATTAATTCAAATTAATACCGTATTAAATACGGGGTGTATAGTTAAATTTAAATTTAAATATTATTTATTAAATTCATATTTATACAAACAAAACTCTCCTTATATAGATATAATATTAGGTAATTCATAATTATTTTTCACAATAATTTAATTCTTTGAAAACTTTAATATTTTCAAAATGTTCTGGAACAACTTTTCTCGTCTACTGATATCCTCATTAATCCCCTAGTCATATATCATTAAAATACATATAAAATAAGTAATAAATACCAACATAAATGGTTACTACAAATCGTGGCAGTATTCCATAGATATAGAGTACTCTAAATCTATGCAGTATTCTAATGTTAATAATAAGGAAAATGTACGTGGTAATTTATAAATTAATAAATTTATAAATGATATGACTATTTATACACAATTGGATTTCTTGTAACATATTTAAAACCCATTTAAAACTACAGACGTTGGTTTTACAATAATTAGATCATGTGTACACTCATTAACAGCTTCTTTATGTTCTGTGAGTGTAATTGATCGTATAATCGACGGTATAGATAAAATAGCATTATCATACGGTAACATGTTACATGATTTCGATTTACCTAAATTAATATCTATTTATAACAATTCAAATGAATCTTATAACGATTATGTATCAATTGATAGCAATTGCTATCAATTGATACATAATCGTTATAAGATTCATTTGAATTGTTATAAATAGATATTAATTTAGGTAAATCGAAATCATCACAATTTGCAATATCACTGGTATCATATATACTTGTACAATCGTCTGGTTCATTTTTTTGTAAAAATTTACATTTAAATAAACATATAGGATATATCGAATATAGAGAGAAAAAATAAAAAAACCTAATGGAAACTAATGACGTAACAATTCGTGAAGCGACATGTTAGAAAGTTACGCCAATACCTTTGATACTATTGATCTCATGACCAAAATCTACTTTAAGAATTATTAATTACAATTGAGCTCCTATACCTGCATCTGGTGATGCAATGCACCACCGACTTGTACTCGATAAAGAGAGTTGATCCAGGGAATGTATTTATATATAATATAATATTTTATAGTATTACCGTGCCATATGGTACTATAATACAATATATTTAATTATATATAGTATTACTTATAATGAATAACATGATATTCAGATATAAATTGAATATACATATATACCTACACAATGAGTCATAGGTGTTAGTACGTACTAGTGACGCTAGTAATTAAGGGTACTATACACTACTGACACAATAATATATGACTACGGATTATATAATTCATTGTTACTTTCCTACTTTTTACTTGTTAATGTTTTGATATTTGTATATGATAACAACTTTCATCCATCCTACAATAGTAGACAATACAACACCCAATTCCTCTGCCACACTCTTTCTCTCCTTTCCATTTTTAATATTATTGGTAGTAGTAACTTTATCAATGATAGAAATGAATTTACACTTGATATTATACTTTTACAGTAAAAATATACATAATATATTATATATATATATATATAATTCCTTATAAGGTATTACATTTGTTAAATAATTGTATCTTTATAGTCATTTTTAGAAATTATGAATACAGTAGTAATCCTATTGTACTTAGAGACTCTAAGTTAGAGTAGACCATTGTCTAGTAGTCTACTCTGAGTAGTGATCTACATATTATAATAGTATCATATTTATACCAGGGAGTTTATACAATACCTCCTATAACCTCGAGGTTATAGGAGGTCTTGGTTAAAGGAATATACCTCACTATTACGTTCATAGTATACGATATATATGATAATCCTTATATATTATGTATATTTTTAATATTAAAGTATATATATATAATATATAATATATAATATATTATCAATATATAATATATTATCAATACCTCATAATATGAGGCTCATATAACTTCGAGGTATTATTAGGTATTGATGTTATCCATTGTAATACTTATATATTTCTACCCAATATCTACTAATGGTTTACTACTGACTTTTATTACCTCCCAACTATGATTGGTTTTAGATATTAGTATCCTTGGATTAGTATATTTGAAAATTTCTATTTATTTTTATTATTTAATATTTAATATTTCAATTTATCTTAAAACTGGTATATATAACGTTATTATTTATTAATTTTTGAATAACTGAGAATGCCATTCTTCATTGTACCGTAAGTATTAGTAATATTGTATTACAATATATGATATATTGAATATATCACATACAAAATATGAAATATTGAAATTTCAATTTATTTTAGAAACAATTTTACTCAAAAGTTTTTTATATTTCGAAGAAGTGTACATTTATATTATTTTATATTTGTATAAATCTAATATATTAAATCCAAACTAATATTGTAGTGAATCATTCACTGCACATTCACGCATATTCACTGAATGTAATCTATATAATTATTATAATCATTTAATGGATTATCATAATCCATAATCATTATCATAATAATTATGGTCTAAAGCGACGATCTGTTTTAAAAAAAAGCGACGCCAAACCCGCCCTTGGCGCTCGTCGATTGCACCTCTTTTCACGATTTATTTCAGTGATTTATAAATATATTCTATATATAAAAACTACAATTCATATATATGTTAAATAATCAAGACATCCTTAGGTCCTAAGGATTATAGGATCATACTAAGGTCCTTAGGATGATCCTATAACCTCGAGATTATATATATATATATATAGGATATTGGATATTCTATAGGATGTCTTGAAATAATATGTGATACGTAATTATTCATTTATGACGTATATATATTTATAATAATGGTGACATACATATATGTATAGCTATATACTATATAATATAGCTATGTAATACTTAAATTTACAATTACTTACTTACTTAATTTTTTTGGTTTATGGACTGCAAGTGCGTGATCAATCGGCCGTCCGTGGGAGGGAAATTACTGATTGGGAGGGAAGGCAAGGGAGAAGTAATAAGTCTTAAGGTGGCGTTTAAAGAAGGGAGTTGATGTGTTTATTCGTAGGTGTTTGGGTAGGGAGTTCCAGTGGTAAGGGGCAGAGAGGGCAAAGGAGCGTATATTTGAAGAATGGAGTTTGTGTAGATGGTAAGTGGTAAGGATAAAGGTGTTGGAGGAATGGGTCTGGAGAGAGTGATGGGTGTGTGTAGATGTAGGAGGGAGGCAATGTAGTCGGGGGAATTGTGGTGAATAGCTTTGTGGATGGTTAGGGAGAATTTGTACTTTATACGATAGGGGACTGGCAGCCAGTGTAGTTGTTTTAGGAGAGGAGTAATGGAGTCAGGGGAACGCCGGGGAAGTAAATGGACGCAGCGAACTACAGCGTTTTGGAGTCGCTGTAGTTTGATGAGTTTGTATTCCGTTGGTTAAAGAGTAGGGAGTTGCAATAAAAGTCTAGCAACCAAAATGGTTTAAAACTAAATCATAAAGTATGAAAAATGAATATTTTGTATCTAATAAAAATTACGCCAAGTATTTTGATAGAGCCATGCCTTTGGGTAAAAGATGCCTACACGAGAATTTTACTCTACAAGCAAAAAACGAACCAATACTATTACGTAATGGGCTTAAACCAAATTGAGACTCTTACTAGATATAACCGATCACAAACACAAATTTGTATGTAACATTTTAATCATAATTTTTAATTATTTATTATAGATATAAATATTAATCTATATATCTCTTACATAATCTGTGTATAAATAAATTTTATTATTTCTATAGGTGGTTAATTTATGTTTTTATTATTTTTAGTTTTGTAATATCTAATATCTACATCGATTATTTGGGTAACCGATACTGAGACTGCATCGATACTTTGGGTAACTGAGACTAAGATGCATGAATGCTTTGGATAACCGAGACTGAGACTGCCCGATACTTTGGATATAAAGAAAATGTTCTATTATGGGTTAAGGTTATTTACTTTGTATTATTATTATTAAGGTAAATATAAATCTGTAGAACTATTTAAATCAAATAAGTTATTAGATTAGATTATCATTACTAATTAGTTAAATATTCAAGGTGGGGTCTAGAATATATACACTTTTCTAATTGCTGGAATATTATTAGTAATGAAACAGCTAAAAATACGATTGATAATTATTATTATTATCATTATGTATTACTAAACAATTCAATTCAATTCAATTCAATATTCTTACGAACACAAAGTATAATACATTAATGAATACATAACATATGTTTGATAATAGATGTTTGCGCAAATCAATCACAAAATGTTAATAATAAATAAAACATAAATAATGTATTACATACGTTGTAAATAATAATAATACGAATTATATGGACTGGGAAATAATAAATAAACATAGAATAAAATAAACAATATGACGTAGAGAGTACCCTATACATACATATTAAATACACAAATGGATTGTACATATTAACAGGTTATATTACTTGATACTATTTGTTATTTGAATACAGACATAATTTTTGCATTAACTATATTCTCATCCATATTATTGCATATAGAGGCTACTCTATTTGTCCATAGATGTGTTCACAGGTCATTTCTTGCATTATCTTTTAGAGCGGCCTCGAGTAATATTATTAGTTTTGATGTGTACGATTGAAGACGGATCTATGTTAATTAAACTATTAATAAGTGTTTATATCATCGTTAAATCGAATCTCATCAAGGGAATCACAATCAAGGGAATCGATATCGACAAATGTAATAAGTTCGGCATAACTTTGATATGCAATTTGACAACGACCAGAAAGACGACAGGTAAAGTACTTTTGAACTTTATGTCTTTTAAGTCGGATGTAGCCTCCATCTCTATACCAGGATTCCATACTGTAGACACAAATTCTTGATGATTATTATTATGGTTATTATTATCATATCAACATTTATTATAAAATATCAGTCCTTTTTAGGACTACTCAATTTTAAATAATTTTATGAAATTTATTATATTATTATTATATAATATATTTACTTCTATACATAATATTATACCTATAATATATATATATATATATATGAGAAATATTGTCTTAATTTCAGTGTATTCACCAGTTTTTTCTTAAAATATACAGCCATATTCGTTAAATATAATAAATCAATAGGTCCATTTTTAATGTAATTATACATATTTTGTAACGTGTAATAATTTGAATATTCGATATTAATTTTAAATTAACTAATAGAATGTTAAAGAAAATGTTCTATTATGGGTTAAGGTTATTTACTTTGTATTATTATTATTAAGGTAAATATAAATCTGTAGAACTATTTAAATCAAATAAGTTATTAGATTAGATTATCATTACTAATTAGTTAAATTATTAAGGTAAATATAAATCTGTAGAAGAACTTTAAATCAAATAAATTATTAGATTATCAATACTAATTAGAATTAATTTATAATCTAGTAATGTGGTGTAATATAGCTTAGACACGCCCACTATATTATATTAAACAAGGCACTCTTTACTTAGCTATCAAACTATCAAACGCATTATAACTATTACTAAACTAATAACTGACTACTTGAGGAACGGAGTCGACTCCCAGAAGATATACTGACACACAAGGTTCTATATACATACTATTACACTATAGTTAATAAATATAAGGTTTTTACTAATTAAATATATATTTATATTACATTCTTAATAGTAAATAATATTTAAAATATAATATATTTACAAATATGATTAAATATATTATCATAATAATTATACATTATATTTATAGTATATAATGTACTCATAGTATTTAAAATTATATACTACAATAATATATGCATTTAGGACACCACGCCTGATCAGTATTTACTACTACATGGAGTGGCTAAACCGAAAGTTTTAATATTGTATATACTAGTGTAGTGTATCGAAAATGCCCCCCCCCCCCCGTTTATTTTTATTACGATTTATGAATACTCATTTAAAATACTCGTGGCAATTTACATAATAAATTAATATAAATAATAAAATTTAATTTATATTATAATATATATATATATAAAATAGCCTTTATTTTAATTATATAGAACTATATGTAGTATATGATATAAAGCATTTTATTTAATTGTGGTGGGCTTCGTGCGCACATAAAGCTCACGACTAATTAGCGATTGCCGATTTTACGGGGATACATCTATGCACATTACATTACAATATATGGTGACTCATTACATTACAATATATGGTGACTCATTACATTACAATATATGGTGACTCATTACATTACAATATATGGTGACTCATTACATTACAATATATGGTGACTCATTACATTACAATATATGGTGACTCATTACATTACAATATATGGTGACTCATTACATTACAATATATGGTGACTCATTACATTACAATATATGTTGACTCATTACATTACAATATATGGTGACTCATTAAATTACAATATATGGTGACTCATTAAATTACAATATATGGTGACTCATTACATTACAATATATGGTGACTCATTACATTACAATATATGTTGACTCATTACATTACAATATATGGTGACTCATTACATTACAATATATGGTGACTCATTACATTACAATATATGGTGACTCATTACATTACAATATATGGTAACTCATTACACTCAAATATATGCAAATATCATGTTTCTACGTCTAGTAATCTATTTCACTGTACATCTCAGCCACTGCACAACTCGCGATCATTCACGATAACCCCAAGATCTACAATAATACGGCTTCACGGTTGACCGCCCGACGTACAAGTGCCCGCTACCCGCCTCATACCACACGTCCACGATGCAACGAGAACTTGATGGTCGTTACGCTAATGAACGGAAGAACAAGAATCTGGCAGTGGTGGCATCTTCAGTATACCCCGCACCCTCCCACTCTTGTGCCCCGCTGGTGAATGTATCCACCACACATTGCCACTATTCGAACGAGACCCCTAGACCTTCATCCAACAACTTATCAATTATCTTTAAATATTTAGCCACGCCCACATTTAATATGACAATTAACTCGGCAGCCAATTTCAATATATAAACTATAGAATATAAATGTAATATTTGTAACTAATATTATAATAAATAAAAAGTAATACTATACTTTTTACGGTAGCCAAAGAACGGCATACGAAATAGAGGGGGGGAAAACTCAAAACATTCATAGCGATCTTAAGAACTGCGACTGCGAAGAAAAAGATGAATTACGAACACTGATGACGGACCGAGAATGATGGAAAGTAATGGCAAGATCTGGTGCTAGTGAGTAATCAACTTGGGTAGGTAATTATAGTATACTATAGATTAATCTAAATTATATGTAGATTATATGATATTACACATTATAAATAAGGAAGTTTTATTCATGATACACATGTAGATTCATACTCTATCATCTATAGTCGGTTACTATATATACACCGATATTATTTCATATATTATTAATTTGGAAGTAAAATATTAAAAATCGAATATTTATCTGATTAATTATTAATGTTATGAAGGTGATTTTTATTTATAGAAAAGAAATTCAATTTAATTCTTTTATTTAATATATATTAAATATGTGTTCATTTTAACATTGTATGATTTCTCCCATTAATATTTGATGTGACCAACTCACTTTCTTTTTTTAATAAAAAATGTAGTCTTAAATTAACAGTTAGTATTGATACTCTTTGCAATATATTACAGTGATTTCCAAAGAAATAATACCCTGTATTTTGTATACTAAAATAAAGAATTTGTGTTCTTAATTCAACATGATATATAAATTTAGAAATACATTTATGGAAATTTGTTTCCATAAATCGTATGGCATCTGTAAATTCTGGGGTTGGTTGGGTTAATCCACCTATGAAAATAATATATTATATTATAAATTAATAGTTAGAATATATATACTGACATTTTGCTCCAGAATAATGTTTGTATGCAATTAATGAGCATTCCACATGTCATATATTTGGGATATATATAGCTGGCATACAATCGTCACAAATATAATCACATATAGATAATTTCTTTGAAATATACCCTGCTATATATTCCAATATAGTTATTTCAGTAATTGTAAAGTAGAGTGTATTTACATCGATATCATAGATAATGCCTATAGAAATAGTTAAATTAATATTATATTTATTAAAAACATAACAATACATACTTTTATTCGGTTGAATGTTTATTATTTTCGATCTGGCTTCCATTTGAGAAGAGGCAATATTTTCCAGACTTAATAAAAATACTTCCGTATCCTTTTCACAATTTGAGTTTATGGTTGATGCTAGTATTGCATCAACCATTACCTGGGAATTAATATAATTCATTATTATAGTAATTTCTTAATTAATTGTTAAAATACAAACAAATATGTTAATGCATTTAAATATTAAAACATTAACCTGTCGTAGTGCCTGCCTAAATTGCATTGCATTCGGATTATCTCGCTGCCAATCTTTTGATCTTATTTCAGAAAAAAGATTCTCAATGCAATCTTGATTTACCTATTTTATTATTTAATTATATATTTAGATAGATTAAATTTGATATAAATTATATGTATTATAACCTTCTCGTGTGTAAATATACGACATCATAATTCAGTGAGATATATTCCTATAATAGAACGACTCCTTTAATTATTATCGACCATCCACGTAAAGAGGGTAACGATTTATTTGCTAAAGGCTTAACTCCTTTTAACCATTCTAAAGATTTCTTTAGAAATGGAATTACCTCGGATCTAAATTCATATATAAACTTTAATAATAATATAATTAATAATTTAATTATTTCAAACCGTTTACTAATAGCGTATCACCTTCGGACGGGAACTTGTATTCGAACAGCTATTTAATGCATTAAACATCTGATCAAATTGTTCGATAAAATTTGCCGTTACAATAGCTTCAGAATTGATCAATTTATGTGTAGCCATAAATGATATAGCCGCCGCAACAGAAAGACTTAACACCTATTTCATATTTAATTATAATTGTATACAAATGTATATTAGTATATGATGAAATAATACCTGGGCGGCTAACTTAACATTCGTGTTTGTGAAAATCGGTAAATTTACATGTTTATATGTTAATTTAGGAGCTGATTTTATTGGGCTTTTCTGATCAGCTTCGTATAAATTAACTATGTATTTCCATAGTACCGCGATTCTATTAAGAGAAAATCCCTATGAAAAGTAATGTATTATAAATGTAAAGTTAATATAAATAAAATTTAATTAATACCTGTTTTTTTTTAAATTATTTCATTTTAATTACTTAGCAGATGAAGTGGATCATATAAAACATAAATATGTTCTCCATTGTGACAAAACAATGGACTCAAATTAGTACATGCGATAGATGTTATAGCAGACCTATTATTAGTTCCCTGGTCACAAATGATTGCTTTAGGAATCAGTTCAATCTATAAATATCATAATTTAATATTTATTTTTATGTATATGATTTATCTTACATTTTTAACTTCCGTTATATATTCCAATATCAGATTGTGCAGCCTTCATGAACAAACTATCCCACTGATAAGAAAATAACAAATTGGCTGTTTCCACCTGATACCAGTTATACCTTTAACCATGAATACAAAAGCATGGTTGGCAATGTATTCATTTCTACCTATGATAATTATATAATATATATTGTTATCATTATGTCCTATAATTCAATAATTAATTAAACTAATACCTAGACTTCCTAGATCTTGAAAACCTTCAACATTATCAACTTCTTTATTATATATAATAGCCTCTATTATTGACATCTCGTCAAAAATTATTGCACACAATTTATCACGTGGCATTTTTGAAATAGTTCTTAACTATTAATATTAAAATGTATGTAATTAATTAAATAATTTAAATTATATAGACATATTATATAATTATCTATATATACCTTTAATATATGGGACTAGAAGCCCGGATATATAACTATATTTGTCATGCTTCAATGTAGATGGTAGCTTGAATAACTAATAAATAATATAATTATTATAATTAAATATATAACTACATGTAATATTATTAATTTACTAAATATAATAAATATTCTTGCAATAACCTTCTGTAACATCATGTATGTGAGTGATACAATGATAACGCAAGAGCTTTATCCTTTACTGACCATCTGTGTATATGTAATATATAGTTAAATATTTGTGTTATTATAATTTTATTAATATAGTTCCTTTTCCTTCAGAATGAACTCTTATTTGGGTTTTTATAAAGTTAAATAATCTTGTTAATACAAATTTGGTAATATTTCCAAAATATGCTTTAATTCTTCTTTTGGGGATTTTTGTTTATATAATTTGTTGTCGAGTCTAGAATATTGTACCCTTAGCCTTCTTATTGTAACTTCTAATAAATAATTAAATTTTATATTAATTAAAATTAATAAGTAATAGTAATATACATATATATATATATATATATATATATATATATATATATATATATATATATATAATATATATATTAAAGTATGATAACATTATTTAAAATAGTAAAATGTAAATATCCAGGGTGATTAGTGATTCATTCTTTATCAATTAATAAAAATTATTAACAAATAGACACGATTAAGCATATATTAATAGTAATAATAGTTGTGTGTAATGCATTATTGATTATACTGAAAACAGGCACACTCCTCGATATCACTGAAGTATATATCCCCAAGTCGTCGTCGTTTGCTAATAGAAATTGATATACAGACATATTAATTGTTAGTAAATATTAAAAAATGAACACAAGCAAATTGATAATTTAACATATTAGTGATATAACAAATTAAAATAAAGCCTGTATAACGTTAACTATAATATTATTAACGTTATAAATTCAAAATATAGTATAATCATAGAATTGATGAAAACCGAAATATTTGAAAGACATCCTCGTGAATGCGGCAATAGAGAAATCATATTTATGTGAATAAGAATATTCTTTATCTATTATAATAAATAATAAAATTATAAAAAAATTATATAAAATATTAACAACATTTAACATCGAACAATATAATTCATTTATCGAATAACCGTATTTCTTTAATTTTACTTTAGTATCATTATTATTAATTTCAGATTCTATATTCCGAATAGAAGATGGTAGTAAGTAAAGATACATATCGTTCGATGCTATTTGACTCAACATCATTTTCATTTGGTTATCCTGATATAATTATAAATATTAATATATCATATTACAATTTTAAAATAATATTTTTAACCTTAAGCAATTTCCTATGAGAAAATATTGTGGGAATAGCACATTTCCTTAAATTCCGCACTCTTGTTTTCGCATTCATAAATTGTGAGTTTTCAAAATGGTCTCCACGTAAACTAATAAGAATTATAGTAATTCAATTATGTAAAACTAAATAGACTACTTACCGTTATACGCTATGAAGCTTGTGTGCTGAGTCAAGGATGCCGACAACCGGCTATTGTCTTGGGCAGTGTTAATACCCAAAGTATCATTGATAATACGTAGAGAGGTCGTCATTGATCCAAAGTTGAACCTCAGAATGGCCAGACGTGTAGCAGATTATATGCACAACTTGTTGGCAAATGTATGCTATGATTATAGTATAGATTATTAGATTATTCTAAAAATAAGTACAATATAATATACCTTAGAACACCTGCTCCAGATCATATGATAAAGCGACTCATTATTGTTCGAGGCTAGTTGACAACGTTTTAGAAGAGATTCGTTACTCGACCTAACCTATTCCTCCTTGACCACTTCAGCTAGACCTTCATCAATTAATGTGCCTACTATATCGGCATGTTTTGGCTCAGTTCCTCCTATAAATATATGGTTATAAATTGTTATTAAATAGATAATTATAATATTACCATTCTCTTGCCACTGCCTATAAAAACACCATTGTGTCGAGCAGTTTCGATGTCTAGGATTTTCATCTGTGTAAATCGCATGGTAGAAACCGGCCGCGACAGACTCTTTCATCTTTTCCGAATTACCAGCATTATCGCGTATCTAAAATAAATTTAAATAAATAAAATAAAATATTAAAAAATATATAACATCAATCACACCAACCGCATTCCCATAATAATGGTGTATGGTCTTACCGGTCAGATTACCACAACCTCGCCCACCTAACGTAGAGTTAGCCTTGACGTAGAACGCTGTTTTAGGTCTCTTGTCAACGTGGTTCACACACACACTCCTCCTTCTCAACGGGATACGCATGACCGATTTACGGCGTTAAAGGCTTTTGAATCACCATCCGATATCGGTATGGAATATTGACGATTGTACTTGTCCGTAGAACGGCTCCGGAGTCGTCTGGCTATTTCTGTCTGTATGTGGATGTTATAGATAATTTAAATTTAATATATAAATGAAGACAAATAATTATAAAGTAATTCATTTTATAATAACCTCCATTGATCCTGAAGTTCCTGTATGATTTTTTGCGCTCCACTCCCTTCAAATTATTAGAACATACCTAGAATATAGTAATTAAATAATTAAGGGGATGCCGCATAGCTGACATTTTATAAAATCAACAACATTTTTTTATTATAAAATATACATTTATAAAATCTTATTTAGTACCTGTCAACAAATAATAAACGAAATCTAGTTAGAACTGCTATAAAAACCAACTTTTATGAACCAACTATTTAAAATATATGAAAAATACAAAATATATTTATGAAAATATTAATTTATTTATATTCATAACTTGTATTTACTGAATTTCATATATATCTTTAATTTAATTTGTTTAATTTACATAGGTATATATATATATATTTAATATATATATACATATTTTGTATAGGTACTTTTATTTTATATATAAATATTGTTTATTTTACATACATTTTTCAATTAATATATATATATATTTTTTATAAGTACTTATTTTATATGTAAATATTGTTAATATTATATAATATACTGTAATTATATACTGTATATATAATATATATACAGTATATTTGTAATAAATTTATAATATATATATATATATATAGAATATAGCATATATGAACTAATTTATTTACATATTATATGAATATATAAAATAATGTGTTATATGTATTTATATATAATATATACAAAGATTTTGCGAAGCAAAGATATAACACTCCCTATGCATGCAACGTAATTTAGTAATATCCCTAACCGCTGCTAGCAGTAGTATCGAAATCACTGAAATAGATTTAGGTTCGGCTCTGTTTGCATACAACAATGTTTTAATTGCTCTATTAAATTACATGCAATATAAATTAGCTTTTACTCACTAAATATATACTTATAGCATTTAAAACATACATATCATATTTGTTTGTTATATATTAGTAATGAACACTTAGTTTTCATCATATAAATATTAATTTAAAGCATATTATTTAACATTTTAAAAGTGTATAGTTAAATACGAATTTACATTATAAACAACGCATAGTTCCTAAAAGTAACCCGCTATAGGTGGCACCAGGGTATTTTGTATACAAATTCGAATTACACGATTTCGCGTAAGTGTTATATCTTTCCTTCGGAAAATCTTTGATATATATATAATAACTATAATATGTATTTATATATAATATGTATTTATATATAATATATATATATATATAATAACTATTGAATTCATATATAATAAATATAAAATAATGTGTTTAATGTATTGAATTAATATATATTTATAAAAAAAAGTGTTTTATTTATTGAATTATTGAATTTATAATTGAAAAACTTTGAATGCAATTTACTCAGAATAATTATTTATCACACTACCTATAAACTTAAAAACTATCTACTCTGAATATGAATAGAATCAACATAATTTGTCTTGCTATATATAAAATGTATTTATAAGAAAACCTTCAAGCTTTGAGTTTTCGTTTTTTTTTATTAATTTCATTTATATGGTCAATTATATAAAAAAAGTAGAATTTAATGTTATTATTTGTAATATTATACTTAATTAATTGTAATAATTTTAATTAATATTTAATTCAGAATAGTATCATATTTCAATAAATAAATACTCCATAAAATATTATAATATACATATAGATTCTAATAGATAAATGTTTATAACATTATACTTAATAAAAAACTGAAAAAATATTATATATTAATTAATTATTTAATTTATATATTAAATTAATATATTTATTTAGTTAAAAGTTATCAAGTATTTTCATAATAAATGTTATATAATGTTGTATTTTAACATAATATTCAAAATCTAAGATATAAAGACATATTTAAAACAACTCCTATCACTGTATTGGATAATAATACATATATAATCATTTTTATTAATATAATTAAAATACTGAATTTTTTTTAATATTCGTTTATAATCGAAAACAAACAAAAATCATTTAGTTAAAAAACTAATGTGCGATTAATGACTTTGGATTCAGAGGATTAATGCATGATATTGCAATTATATTAATAATAACTTAATTATTAAACTTAATCCATATATTCATATATTTATGGAAGCTAACCACACAATTAGGGCACTTTCCAATTTGGGTAGATCTAGATTGAATACTGATATATATATATATAGGGGCGTCGGAACAGGGGGGGGCGGGGGGTATCGGACCCCCCCATTCAAAAATATGGGGGGGGGCTAAGTATGTTTTGCCCCCCCCATGAAATGTGTATTAATAAATTTTATATATATTAAATATAGTATATTTTCTTTGTTAATACAAATTTTTGCTAAAGAATTTGACCAAACATATGGGGGGGGGGGCTAATTATTGTTTGCCCCCCCCCCCATCCATGAAATATGATAATATTCATGTCAGAATCTCTGAGAGATACTTGTTATCTGGCGATATTAAGAATGAAATTATTCACCTATATAAATCTGAAATCCTATTAAATATTTGATTATAAGATATTAATTGAACTTTCTCAATTTAATGTGATGGAATTCAAGATATACCCGGAAGTGAGCAGGACATTTTGGTGGTTCGATATTTGACTAAAAACTAGAAATTAAATAAATATGCATATATGCAATATATGCGAGTGTACTGAGGATACAACTTAGAAAATATAGCAAATGTAATGTTATTTGAACTCTAACATCTTAACTTGCCTATTTCAAAATTAAGAAGACAGTCATATGACGGTGCAGCTTATATGTCTGGTAAATATAATAGTGTAAAGACTATAATAATGAATATGAGACAGCCATTAACTTTTTATACACAATGTGGAGCTCATCGCACAAACTTAATAGCATAATCATTAGATAATAATATAAATATAAGAAAAGCCTTGAGAGTGGTTCATGATTTGGGATTATTATATGAACAAACGATCAAATTCCGGATTGTATACATATTGTATATATATAATACTAATAATAACAAAGCAATGATATTGAAACCATTATGCCCAACAAGATGGACTGCGAAAATCATGTATTAAAACAACATTAGATCAATATAGTGGAATAATTGATGCACTGAAATAATATAAAGAATTAGATTATATTACCAATGACCACAAATATATTGCAAATTTATTATTAAAAAATATGAATAAGTCAAATATTTTTTCTATGAATATTTAAAGTTTGATATTTGAAAGCATGGATATGAAGGTGAAAGCTTTCATGATACCAATACATACTATTGAAGTTAACATTTATAAAAATATACTTGAAAGCATATATGAATATAATTATATATATAATAATAATAAAAATCAATAATAAATAAACATAAAGGATCAGATAATAGTAAAGATGATTCTAATTAAATTGAATAATGATAGAAATAATTTGCAAACATTCATTGAAGATATAGAAACAAGAGTTTTTATATTTTATATATACAAGTTTTTATATTGATTCAAGGTTAATAACCTGCTTCTATAAACATATTGTATAAAATATTTTTATAAAATACAAAATAGCTTATAATAAATGTTTATAATAATATATTATAATAATTTATTTTTATTTTAAATATATCTAATTTAATTTTCTAAGTATATCTAATTCAGAGAATAATAATAAGACATATACTATAAATTATTATAAATATGTATGAGATGAATAGTAATGACAGTTCAAAATACTATGTAGGTACCTCATCTAGATAAAATAATATATATATTATATGCTATAGCATTATTAATGTTATGTTAATATAATAATGTGATTAGATATGATCAGTTAATATGTTAATATACTTTATCATTAATATTTACAGAATAAAATATACTGAGTTGTTTTATTCCATAATGTTGAAAATTAAAACCAAATTTTATACTAAGGAAACATTATTTATACATTCTTATAAATTAAAGGAATCATTATTACAAATAATATAATTCAAAAAATATTTTCCGGCGTAATAGATTTGATCACATTTATTGATTTTCCCCTCAAGTTCTGTATCATGTTAGCGTGGATTTAGTAAGCTACGAACAATAAGACGTGGTTACGATCTACTATGCTAGATAGTAGATTCAATGCATTAGTATTGGAAAATTTCAATCAAAAAATAATTCATACAATTGAGATGGGTATATTTATAAATAAAAATCTATATCTATATAATAATAAATTATGTAATGTTTATTATTTATTTTCTAATATATTTCTACTAATTGTTATAAAAATTAAATATTATTAATATTATTAATTGCATATCAAAGTGTTAACATAGACTAAAGAGGTATACGATATTAATAAGATATAGTTACTAATTATATTGGTAATAAATAATAGGATATATAATATAAAATAGAAATAAATAGCCCCCCCCATAAAAAATATCGCTCCGACGCCCCTATATATATATATATATATACTAGCGTTGTCATTCGGACCCGGACTTCGGACCCGGATTTCGGACTTTAGGTCATTGATACCGGACTGATACAGTATAATTTATGATATATCGGACTCGGACCGGACTCGGACCGGACTTTAATATTTAACTCGGACTATGTCGGACTTTAACTATTAGATTCGGACTATTTCGGACTTTAAATATTAGATTCATATTATTTCGGATTTTTATTATTGGATATCTAAAATACATTCCAATGTTTACCTTTGGGATTATATTTATTCGCGCCATTTTCAACCAACATAGCGGTTCTGTGTATGTATCCGCGACACTATTACTCAGATTAGCGTCCATTTGTGTGAATAGGCGCCAATGTCAATCAAACTACCCCGTCCTTCGTATGTATTCGCGACACTTTTAATCCACATTGCATAATTTTAAAATTATTCGTGCAACCATCAACATCATTATTTTAAATTTTTGTATTCATTTTAAATATTGTATATACATTTAAGAGATGATTCATATGGAGGAAGAAACTACACTGCCATTAAGTGCACAGTTTACATCACTATACGATACTTATGCTGCTGTCAAACGATGCGGATACAATTATCAAACGATACTGATAGTGATACTTCTGTCAAACAATACTGAGACTTCTGTCAAATGATACTGATACGATACTGAGACTTCTGTCAAATGATACTGATACTGATACTGATACAGCTGTCAAACGATACTGATACCATACTGATACAGCTATCGAATGATACTGATACGATACTGATACAGCTGTCGAATGATGCTGATACGATACTGATACAGCTGTTGAATGATACTGATACGATACTGAGACTTACTTTTTAGAAAATTTGACAACACTAATATATACCTATACATATTCTAAAAATTATATACATTATATATTAATTATATTAAATATTAGAAATATAATCTATAGAGAATTAACAATTACATGTTAACTCATCTTTATAAAGAAACGTTATATGGATTTGCTAAAGTTAGCAACTCTGTTAGCGAGTTAGCAAGTTCTTGAATATAATTATATTTATGTATACTATGTATTATAGATAAATAGTGAATTATTGTTAAGTGTATATTAACAATATTTAATTATGATATATAAACTCTATATATATATAATGGTATGGTGTATATTATAATTTCCCATTCAGTTATATAACATACAGATAAGGATGTTTATATGTATTTGACTTCTAAATTAATTATATCATACTATTTTATTTATATATATAATCTATAACCATTTATATAGATAAGAGTCACTTTAAGGGGATATTATCATGCTAATTGAATATTAATTTGTTTATATTTTAAGATCATATTTATAACATATTCAGGTTTATTTATATGTTATTTGTATTGTAACAAAATTTCAACAACAAAATATGCATTATAAATCCTATAAAATAAATGTTATTTATCGTTTATTATTAGTTACTATTGTATATAATTACAAATATCCATATATATATATATATATATATATATATATATATATATATATATATATATATATATATATATATATATATATATTCATGTGTATATATATGTGCATATGTATTCCTATATACATAATACTATCATCAATAAATACCTATATATATCCATGTTAATATTTACATATATGTATTCCCAGCAAAGATACCAGGGTTCCATTATTTTTGGTAAAAACCTGTTTTTACCTGGCAAAAATGGCTAAAAGCGTCAAAAACCAATATCTACCATATTAATTTACTGTAAAAACTGGTAAAAACCTAATACTCATAGAATATATACCTTAAATACCTTAAAAAAAATGTATATTGAAATTTAAAGTAATATTGATTCATTTACCCAGCTAACAGTAAGAGCAGCATAATAGCAGCATAATATACTTTTAAAATTAATAGCAGCATAATATTAGCATAATAGCAGCATAAAAGCAGCATAATATCATGACAAATTAATAGCAGCATAATAGACATTTAATAGCAGCATAATAGCACAATGTAAACATTTGAAGCTCTAGCATATGCTGTTATGCTGCTATTATGCTGCTCTTACTGTTTGCTGGGTATATATAAATGTTATGGCTAATTAATCTAGCAGTTTTATTTGAAAATTTGACCAAACATTTTATCACTCTGCTTTAATTATGCCATTTATAGTTGCCATTTATTTTTTTAAATCCGTACTGGATTTTTAGGTCTGCCACCCTCTCATTCATATTATAAAATTAACAAGTTGATATAATTAGATAAATGAAATGAAATACAATCATACCAAAGATTTTGCGAAGCAAAGATATAACACTCCCTATGCATGCAACGTAATTTAGTAATATCCCTAACCGCTGCTAGCAGTAGTATCGAAATCACTGAAATAGATTTAGGTTCGGCTCTGTTTGCATACAACAATGTTTTCATTGCTCTATTAAATTACATGCAATATAAATTAGCTTTTACTCACTAAATATATACTTATAGCATTTAAAACATACATATCATATTTTTTTGTTATATATTAGTAATGAACACTTAGTTTTCATCATATAAATATTAATTTAAAGCATATTATTTAACATTTTAAAAGTGTATAGTTAAATACGAATTTACATTATAAACAACACATAGTTCCTAAAAGTAACCCGCTATAGGTGGCACCAGGGTATTTTGTATACAAATTCGAATTACACGATTTCGCGTAAGTGTTATATCTTTCCTTCGGAAAATCTTTGGTATTACTATATAATACAAACATACAAATACTATATATATATATAGTATTCGTATGTTTGTATTTATATACAGTATATCATATATAATATATATATATATATTAAATAATATGCTTTAAATTAATATGTATATGATGAAAACTAAGTGTTCATTACTAATATATAACAAACAAATATGATATGTATGTTTTAAATGCTATAAGTATATATTTAGTGAGTAAAAGCTAATTTATATTGCATGTAATTGAATAGAGCAATGAAAACATTGTTGTATGCAAAGTTTGCATTGCAAACAGAGCCGAACCTAAATCTATTTCAGTGATTTCGATACTGTTGCTAGCAGCGGTTGGGGATATTACTAAATTACGTTGCATGCATAGGGAGTGTTATATCTTTGCTTCGCAAAATCTTTGATACTATGCTATATATTCATAAAATTACACAATGAAAATATTACTAAATAGTTATACAGTATTGTTAAAAAAATTTGTTTAACTATATTTAATTTATAAATTAATATATATAAATATATATATAAAAATAAATATTGTATTCAGTATTTCTATGAGTATATATATATATATATATATTCTACAATTCTATATATATATATATAATATATATATTATATATATATAATTAACAATATCTATAGATATAGTTAATTAAATATCATGGTATTAAAACAAATAATGAATACATTCAAATCATTTCTCAATGAAAATATTATTAGTTCTATTGTTTAATATATTATTCTATTCAATATTTTATATATATATATATATATATTATTTAATTATTTACTCATTTATTTATATTTCAATATCATATTATTTATTAAAAACAATTTTCTTTATATAAAGTCAAAATTAATAAAAGTTGTTTTTAAAAAAATATAAAAAACTCATAATTAAGATTTTAATGTAGTATTGTTTAACTTTATAATTGTATATATATATTATCTATTACATATAAAATCTATAAATAATATATAATTATAAATTATATAGACAATAGTAGGATTTTACAATGGCAAAAACCTGTTATTACCAGACAGGTTATTAGTAATATTGTTTTAATAAATGAGTATTAATTAGTGCTGTAAAATTTCAAATAGTTGACTGGTCTCAAATCTTTCAAATCTTGAAAATCATGGTATCAAACCTTCAAATCCCTATAAAATATTGTGATCTCAAACCTTTCAAATCTTCAAAATCACTATCTCGAAACTTTCAAATATTTAAAATCACTTTCTCAAAACTTTCAAATCATATTTTATATCATATACAGTATCTAGATTATAATGTATATCATATACTACTACTACTACTACTACTACTACTACTACTACTACTACTACTACTACTACTACTACTACTACTACTACTACTACTACTACTACTACTACTACTACTACTACTACTACTACTACTACTACTACTACTACTACTACTACTACTAATACTTGAGGTGCAATGGTTAAATTTTAAATGCGAAATAAATTTGTATAGGCACACTTTGGGATGTAATGCAGCTAAAAAAATCAAAAAGGACAAAACTAAACCAATTAAACCAAATAACCCACAAATATCTATACAAAATATATGTATATACTATTAACTCGTATTTCAAATGTAACCTTTAACCCTCAACTCGTCCTTTTTGATTGTATCCCGCTACTACTACTACTACTAGTTTAATCATATAAATCACTTAATATATTCGTTATTATTAGTAAATTATTAATACTCATTTATTAAAACAATAACAACTTTTAAAATTAAAATATAGGTCAGATTATAAATACTGTAATCCTATTGACTGTTTAATTAGCAAATATTATTTAAATGATTTATTTAATTAATAGATAATTAATTATAATTGATCCAAACATACATTTGTATGTTACCTAGATGGTATTGCTTATATATTTGTATTTTATTTTGATAAACTATAATACTATTGATCCAAAATCTGAATATATATTTACAAACAAAATTGAACCGAACCGAAATCATAAAAAAAGTATTTGATATCTTCAAATATTATAAAATACCCGATATTTTAAGAACCGAACCGAAAAAATAAGTATTTGATATTTGAGATTGATGATTTGAAATTTTACAGCACTAGTATTACCAGTTATTACCATAGGTGGTAATAACCTATGGAACACTGATAGATACATGTATAACGTTAGAACCTAAATATAGATACGAGTATATTATGCAATATGCAATCGACAATCTTGTTATTGTAGCCGATAGACTGAGACATGGTTCATGACAGGAATGTCTCTCATACGGCATGAGGCTCGTAATATATATATATATATATATATATCAGGGTTGGCGTATTTTTTGGTTTTTTCATTAAAACCATTAAACACGGTTTTTTGGGTTTTTTCAAAAATATAATATTTCAATGACATATTATACTTTTCATTAATATATTATTGCATAAAAAGATATAGGAATTTAAAAAATATATATTTTTAGTATGATGTACATTGTACACTGTATCTTAAAGTATAAGTTTACAGATATAAAAATCATATCTCAATCTATTATAAAAAAGTTTTTTCTCAATAGATTGAGATATGATTTTTATATCTGTAAACTTATACTTTAAGATACAGAATAAATTTCACTATTTACTATTGAATTGAATACTATTTGAATATATTAATAAAATAACGAATGAAAGTAATTTTTATTTTAAATAAATTTATTTAAATAAATTAATAATATTCAAATATATAATTTTTTAAATTATATATATAATCAAAGATTTTTTTTTTTTTAAATTATAATCATCAAAGAGAAATTATTATAATAATACATTATTAATTATTAATAATAGCTTATTGATAATATTATCATATAATTAATAATAAAAAAAATATGTTGTTATATTATGATAAATATTATTTATTAAATAATATTTTATCTACAAACAGAGTTATATGATATAAAAGAAAATATACAGTGCGCTCTCGATATACCGGCTCTCGATACACCGGCAAACGCGTTATACCGGCACATCTCTGAATGACCGATTTCTTTCCTATCTCTTCAATGATAATAATTTTCGATGCACCGGCACTCGTATACCGGCTCCGGCGCCTAATATCTAGTCACAAAAGTCGAATTGTAATCGATATACCGGCATATATATACATATTTCCCAAAATTTCTCACTATGATTCATACTTAATTACGAGTAATTGTTTTTATTATGAAATAAATAATGACATTTAAAATAAATGCAATATTGATATTGATGATCGACTCACTTTAGAAGAATTTACGTTAGTCGATGACATTTCTGAAATATTCGAAATAGATTATATTACTTAAATTATAGATTCATTAACAAATAATAATAAAGATAGCGACGACACACAAGAGGCTGGATTTGATCCACCACCATCATCAGAGAAAGCAATACAGGGGTTTGAATCACTAACGGCATACTTTGAATGTTACTCCAAAGATTCAAATGATATACATTTATTACATTTATTATCTAAACGTTTGGATATATTATGTATTAATAATAAAAAGCAAACTACTTTATCTTTTGTAAATAATTCAAAATAGTTTATTTTATTTAGCATTCGTTTCATACCATTATAATAATATTGTATACCATATTATACGAGTTTATACCTATTTATACCATTATAATAATTAAAAGTAGTTCATTTTATTTTATTTTGCATTCGTTTCATACCTTTATAATAATATTGAATACCATTTTATACGTGTTCATACCATTATAATAAACATAATATTTAATATTCTTCTTCATATATTCTTTATTTTCTGCTAGATCGATATACCGGCACTCTCGATATACCGGTACAATTCCTCATTTCCGATGGTGCCGGTATATCGAGAGCGCACTGTATATAAATAATATTTATTAAATATATATTTATAAAAAATCTTATTAAAGGATAATTAATTTTATTAAATATTTTATATAATTTAATATAATTATAAAAGGGGTTTCACACCAACTCAAACGCAATTATTAACTCTAATAATTAGAGGTTAAAGTTTAACTTTAATATTTAAATCCAATATTTAAAATAAAATAAATGCTATCTGTAAAAGGGGTTTCACACCCACTCAAACGCAATTATTAACTAAAAAAGTAGTTGTAAAACCTCTTTTACAAAATATAGTTAAACTTTAACCTCTAATAATTCGAGTTAATAATTGCGTTCGAGTTGGTGTGAAACCACTTTAAGGTTTTTTTATTTTAACAAGGATTTTCAAATACTTCCTGATTAACTTTGCAAATTATTTATGTAAATAAAATTATATAAGTAAAAATTTAATATCATAATATTAATTATTATTATGAAAATATATTTATTTATAATTATACTGAAAAAACCCAAAAAACCCAAAAAACCACGAAAAAAATCAGTTGAAAAACCCAAATGAAAAAACCCAATCAACCCTGATATATATATATATATATATATATATATAGGTAAATTACACTACGGCATTGGACTAGACGCACCCATATCCCCGAAGTTGATACACCTATCCTCATTATTTTCAATTATTGTTGGCTATTCTGTATATAAATTTAATATTTTAATATCTCTGATTTTTTATAAATATATTATTCTAATAGAAAACTAATTAATTAAATTTGCATTGATAATTTTGTATACAACTTTTACTAACTTTAAATCTTAAAATTTTATTTTATTATATTTATTTTAATTTTACTTTTACTATACTTTTCTCCTCATACATGTTCTTTATGAAAGTGAACCGGGTAAACGACTAGATAAGCAACAAGATTCTACGTTTACCATAATCATGCCTAAATTCTGATATTATTATTATTATATATATAATATATTATAATACAACTATGGAGATTCGTTATATATATTATATTTGTATTACTCTAATAACATAAATATAAATAAACTTATAATAGTCTATTTATTACTCTAATAATATAAACTTATATTATGTATTTGTTATATATGAAAGTGAGTGGAATATGTAAACAAAATATTGATAAACTTTAGACGTGATTTTCTCAGAATAATTATTTTCATATACATGGTGTTATAGAAATTATAATATTTTATCAATCTTACTAATTTTTGTTCGGTTACTAGATATTATGTATACCTATACACGATATCAGTATTATATATAAAACCTACCTAATTGTTATATATATATACAGTGATGGGCAGGATCGTGTTCATTGATCGGCGATACTGGATAGGCGATCCGATCGGGATCGGCAAAGGATCGGATAACGAATGGAGGATCGACATCGGGAAGAGGATAGCGATCGGCGATCCCGGTCCATAAAAAAGGATCGGTGCCCATCATTGCATATACGATACTCTAATATTATTATATTTATTTATAAGAATATTAACAACATTTAAGTATTGTATTATTACATTGATATTAAATTGTGTTGATAATTATGTTTAGTATTATAATTATTCTGTAATGTTTTTCAAGGTATAGGTTAAACCTAAGTAGTATTTAAATAATAATTGTTATTTTTACTATAATAGAATTTAATCAATTGATATCATATAAGTAAACCACCAACTTTGACTCAATGTATGACGTACATTGTACGTCGTACAATGAGTAGATGTTTGTATCCAATTCAATGCATTTATATAAATAAATTATATTTAATTCACTATAGGTATACCTATAGTGACTATATCATATAATCTATATGATATACATTCAATATGTGTATTTAATTCAATTGAATTATTAATAATTTATTATTAAAATATAATACAATATATTAATAATAAATATTATTTACAAGTATTAATAATTTATATTACATAGGTATATATAGGTATACGTAGGTATATATTGTTTCGAATTATGAAATAAAATCGTATTAATTAAATATATAAATAATATCGTGATCGGGTAACAAATTGAGGATCGGGATAGGGAAAAGGATCGCATAAGAGAATAAATAGAGGATCGGAATCGAGATCGCCAATCCAGGAAAAAAGGATCGGTGCCCACCACTGTATATATATATAACTTTATACCTAATTTTTTATAGAATTTTCATTAAAAAAATAAATTTTATTTAAATTACGTATGCACATATAATAAATATCAATAAACCTTAATATATGATATTATTGCATATATCTTTATGGTGAAATTGTATTGACAAAATTCCAAATATCATAGAAGATATTATACGATATGTACTGCTACCTATCGCCTATCATTTACATGTAAACGTGCGACATGACGATCTCCCCTTAAACTATTTCGATGAAAAACCTACTGGTATATTTGAACTATATAATATGACTATTATCCAATCAAAATCGCTGACACCATTTTTTTATTTTATCGGAAAATTGCCATTGTTGCCTATCTTTTACATGCTTTGCGTGCGTCAATTGCTTAACCACTTTCTTTATATCGATGCTCCATACATACAATGGTGGGAGTCGTATAACATGCCCTTAATTAATAGATATTGTGTATGATTCAGAAACTGTGTTTATGCGTGCATATAAACATATATTTTATTTATAACTATCTGCGCGCTCAACACCCGCATACAATTTTGAATACCGTATGAAACTTGTTTAGTAAATAATATGATAAAGACATAATATAGAATACATAAATGATGTATATTAATAATATTGCATGATACATGTTAGCATAAATATTATATGTAATTTATATCATAAATACATGGATTTTATACTAATATAG
This sequence comes from Osedax fenrisi, assembly GCA_964019155.1. Lineage (NCBI taxonomy): Eukaryota > Metazoa > Annelida > Polychaeta > Sabellida > Siboglinidae > Osedax > Osedax fenrisi. The sequence goes on from OZ025242.1 coordinate 76,945,954, forward strand.
GATCAAGAGAACATTACGATTATCGGAAAAATTCGGCGGACATCGATGTCCGAAATGTCCGTCGATTTATAGGTGTTAGCGTATCGTAATGTTACTCTTATATACTATTCTATGTATATTTATAGATGTCTGCGGATCGTAATGTTACTATATAATAATAGTATATAAGAGTAACATTACGATGCGCGGACATATATAAATCGACGGACATATATGTCCGCCGAATTTGTCCGCTGATCGTAATATTCTATTGATCCCTAATATAATATCGACAATCGGCGATAACGATCACCATTCGTATGTTATGTCATATCGTATGTCACTTTCAAAGTGAGTATTAATGAGCATTTTGCAAAGTGACTTTGCAAAATGCTCATAATCGGAATTGAAATTTTGATAAATTAAAAAATACCTAAAAAATAAAATAATAATCCATTAACTATTATAATAGATTATTTGTACTTATATATGCATTATTAGGTGTACATATTTAATATAATATTTTCAAATATTTAAATTTAATTGTAAATTAAAATGTTGTTAACAACATATTATAAAATATTAATTAAGCACCTAACCAATATTTATTTTTCGGGAATAGGTGGTATGATATATCATATTGTTGTGAACTATAATTACAGTTGAACACTGTACATCGGTTATCGTTTGAAATCAATATCAAGAACTTTTTAAAGAAGTAATAATTTATTAAAAACAATATCGTACTTCCAAAATGTCATTTGTTTGTTTTTTCGATAATATCCTGTTAAATTAACTATTCTCTAAATTTGCGGAGTGACAGCCCTTGGGTATATAACGTGTACTGCGGTCAACACATAGAGCTAGAGAGAAATATAATAGCTTTCTATTTAGCTCTGCATGGAACTATGAATAAACTTATTTAACTTTCTAAACTTATTTAATTTTCTAAACTTATTTAATTTTCTAAACTTATTAATTATCATTGCGAATATAAAAATCTGACGTTTAATAAACATCCGATACATATAATATTGCTAAATTGAAAGATGAATCAATTTATGGAAACTACTATATGTAATTTTATAAGGTTTTATCTTATGCTTTTTAATTAATATTTAACTTATTATATTGGAGAATATCGAATATAGCCTAGTTTATTTTGTATTGCGATTGCCGAAGTAAACTATATTGCGTGTATAATTGCCGCATTATATGTACACATTATTTCCAGTGTTGGTCAACATTTTTCAAAACTAGTAGTCAATATATTATATATACATAATACTATAAGAAATAAAAAACCTAAATTTAAGTTTTAGAAAAAGTAGGTTTGAAGTCAAAAATATTAAGTCAAAATTGTTTTGACTTAATATTTTTGACTCCAAACCTACTTTTTCTAAAACTTGAATTTAGGTTTTTTATTTCTTATAGTATTATGTATATATAATATATCGACTACTTGAAAATAAATGGACATTCTAAAACTATATTGATATCATGTGTACATAACATATTCGAATTATAATTGAGTAATTTCTAATAGTAATAATTATAATTTAATTAAAAATAAAATAAAATCATTTTAAAAATGTCAACAAATATTTCATTGTACAGTTACTATAACGGATAATATATTTATGGCTTATAGTATATATATTATATATTATATACATTGTATATATATAACATATTGATTCTACTTGAAATTAAATGAACATTCTAAAACTATATTTATCAAACTCAAGCGTACGTAATAATTTCGGTACCTGGTCAAAAGCTTCGCGATTGATGCGCGATTTGAACGCCCGCAAAATTGTTTATTCGAATTAGTGAATTTATAATAGCATATGATTGTGTGTACAAATATTAATATTTTTAGTTTTAGTTATTTTCGCTTGTTTGGTTTGGTTTTGTTTGGTTGGGTTTAGTTTTAATATTGCTAGTTTTTTTTTAACTGCATTACATCCCGAGTGAGCCTATAAAACACACACATATAATAATATATGGTAATGATAAGCCGTTGCATGTATGATAGTCTATAAATAGACATACGCTAATTATAATGGCCAATCATAAGCTATTGTAAAATCACTAATTCGAATAAACAAGTTTGCGGGCGTTCAATTCGCTAAGCTTTTGACCATAATCCATAATTTCGAATTATAATCAAGTAATTTCTAATAGTAATAATTATAATTTAATTAAAAATAATGTATTTATATATATATGCTGTTTCTAAATCTATATAATTATTATAATAATATATTATATGTATATATCAAGGTCGATTGGGTTTTTTCGGTTTTTTCAACGAAAAAACCCTTGTTTTTTTGGGTTTGTTCGGTGTTTTGGGTTTATAATTATAAATAAATATATTTTCATAACAATAATTAATATTATGATATTAAATTGTTACTTATATAATTTTATTTACCTAAATAATTTGCAAAGTTAATCAGAAAGTATTTCAAAATCCTTGTTAAAATAAAAAAAATCTTATAATTCTATTAATATATGTATATATATAAAATATTTAATAAAATTAATAATCTTTTAATAAGAGTTTTTATAAGTATTATTTATATATATTTTCTTTTATAAAAGGGGTTTCACACCAACTCGAACACAATTATTAACTATAATAATTGATAGAGTGGTGGCTATTTGATTCTTAAGGGTACATTTTACAATTTTAAGATCTATGTAATATATAGTATGTATTAATTATAAAAAATATAATAAAAAATAATATTTTTAAAATATACAAATTACATATAAATTCTAACTTTTATGCATTTTATAAATGATTTAAATACATTTATCAATGATAAATGAATTATGATAAATTATCATTAATAGTTATAATTATAACTGTTCAATTGAATTTTGAATTGTAACAATAGGCTATATATAATAAATATTATAAATATATGTATATTATACATGTATATATTATAAATATGATATTATATAGGTAGCATATGATCTATTAATAGTCAGACCCAGATTTCTATACATTGAATCAACCTGTTTTTACAACAACAAAAAACAAACTGATTCAATACATAGAATTATATGCACCACACTATTAATAGACCATATCCTGTCTATATATTTACATGGTAAACTGTGAAATGTAGTACACTGTGATATGCACTTAAGTATATAAAGCCACATATATTGTACACTACTTTATATGTATACACTACTTCATTACTTTATAACAATTCAATATATACACATCTGTGACACTCAAATGATATTCAAAATAGACAAATGTTCCATTTCTATTGAATCACAAAGTAACTATAAATGTACAGAAATAAAATATAATGAATTAAATGTACATCAGTAAATAGTGAAGGAATTCATTGAGTATGTGTACATGTAATTTACCAACACTTTAAATTAATCTTAAATGTTCTACCCTGTAAGATAAATTATAAAGAATTATTGAAAAATTAGCCTGTAATATAGAAAATAGAAATTGTATTTTAAGGAATTATAATGACTGTCCTAGTGTAGATATTATAAGTGAATATTTAATTAATTTATTTAAAAAGTTTGATTATGAAGATGATAGTATTATTAAATATAGAGAGTGGGTACAAACAGATAGATCAGAATTGTAGGATACCTATACTAATAATACAGAACTTTTAGAATTTATAGATAAATTAATTAAAACACTACATGATATTAAATCTCATTATTTTATAACTAAATCTCAATCTGCATATTTAAAATCAATTAAGGACGATTTAGCTTTAGATAATAGGATTATATTATTAAAGTATTCAGAAAATTATATTTTTATTTATCAGGATGCAATTCACAGTATACAATAGGTTACTACTCAAGCTATATTGCACCCTATAGTTATATATATTAATGTAAATAATAAATTATTGTAAATAGTTTATATGTATTATATTAGATCATTTCACTCATAATACCGCTGTACATAATCCGATGTACATTAATTTCGTAGAGTAGTTTTAGATTATATAAAATAAATTATGTAAATATTAAACATATAACATATTTGTAACATATTTGTGATGGGGTAGCAATAATATAAGAATTACACAAATATGATAAATATAGGTAACCATTATAATTATTTTAATTTGAGTGCAGGATGACATTTGTTTTGCCACATCACCTGGAGAAAGTCCAACTGATGGCACGGTAAACATATGTGTAGATAGAGCTAGTAGGGTGATTCCAAGTGAAATCAATAATCATCCCCGCACCCCGTCTCAGATTTTGTTGAAACTTTCACAGAATGTTTATTTAATATAGTTATCATAATAATTTTAAAAAAAAATTAAAAAAAATTAATTGTTTGCCCTCACGATTCATTCAAAAATATTTTGGAAATTTTGAAATGTAATTTTTGATTAAAACGCACATTTTTAAAACTCGACTTTTTATTTATTTAATAAATTTCATTAATTTTTTTTCTATAAGATTATATCATATTCTCTATATAGATAAATAGTAATAGATTACAAATATTAAATAATCATATATTTATATTGATTTACATATATGACAAAATTCATAATATTTGTTTTTTATCCAATTTTGTTTCCCTAATAACTTTTTATATATTGTATATTATTTATTTTTTTTATTGTATATTGTAGATATGTTTTAAATAAACATAAATTATCTTAAAAATCTAATCTAGTGAATATATTTTTTTATTAATTCATCCATAAATAATTTTTTTTTTTTAAATTTTCCAAATTCGATACTTTTTAAATCAAAATAAATCAAAATACATATCCTCGAAATTTTTAATTTTTTTTTTATTCTATAATTTGGTTTAATAATCTATTTAAAACTATTTTCACAACATTGCTTTATGATCTATTAGTTGTTGATTTTTAATTTTTTTAAAAGATACAATTCTAATTTTTAAGAAAAAATATATGATTTATATTTATATTAAATTATGTTTTTTAATTAAATTTAATGAACTTTTTAATAATTATAAATATATATTATATTTTAATGATATAAAAATATATATAAGCTCATATGAAATATTCAAATATCTAATAAAAACATTCATTAAAATATTATTCTAAATAGTATTTGTCTAAATAAATGTCTAATATAAATGATGATATTGTATGTTTATTATTACCATACTTAAATAGCTGTTTTCATGAAATAATGAATTCTTATCGAGAGATTATTTCTTATCATTATTTATTCTCAAAAATAGGTTGTGTTATACCTTTATTTTTATATTTGATCAATCGTTTTGAGCTCTAATATTTTAATGTGAGTATATTAACATCTCAAATATTATATATTTAAAATAATTTTGTTTACTGTTTTTTCCAAAACGCTTGTATCCCCTTGAGTAATATATGTATCTGTGGACTATATCATGTGCATTACATTATGCTATGGTCTAATTATTAGATTCTAATGTGATAACATAGTTGGATAACATAATTGGATATTGAAATCATTAATTTAAAAATGAGTTTTTAGTAAAAACTTTTTACATTGATTTGTATATAAACTTAAAATATATTATTATTTATAAGAAAGAATCTGATGTAGAGACATAATAAAACTTGATGATAACACATGTAAATAATGTGCCTTATGACCAATTTTACATTCTAATAAAATGCAATAATGCATGTAATCGAACATATCATCATTATATAGAAGATAATCATCCAATATTAGGAGATTATATGGTAACGCTTGATTCATTATATAGACACTTATCTTATACATTACAAATATAATGGTTTTATGTTAAACTTGGAAAAATTATTAAAAAGTTTTTCCTGTGTTTTATTCAGAACAACTTTCTTTACGATGCTAATGAAATACTGGATTTAAATATAATGTTTAATATAAATGTTGCATTAAAGATTGATGCCAAATAACAAATTTTAATTTTAATAATAAATTAAATTATATTTTTGTCGAGATATTTGTATAATTCAATTAATATGATTAAGGGGATACGATAGGACGCACGCAATTCCGCCGTTTACATGTAATTAGATAGGATGTTTGTATAATATTCAAACAAGTGTTTTGAATTGAATATATTACCGATTTTAATAATTTTTACATATTTATATTAATTAGAATAATATCTCTGTTTCAATCACAGAATATTTTGAATATGATATATATTCGTCGAGTGATTCATGGTTGAACGTCATTACCGATTTTTTCCGGTATTTTAGTGTCAAAAATGTACAAAATGTACCATATAAAATTTAATAATAAATATTTTTTAAATATTATGTGATTAAATGTTAGATATATATATTATCTATAATATGTAGTAAAAATTATGAGTGTAGCTAAAACAACGATCCCTAAACATTGACTTATATAACAGTAATTGGCGAAAATATTTATACTGAGAAAAACACATTCAAAGATTACCAATAATATTTCTTAATTTTGTATGAAAATAGGATATATACTTATATAATATATACATATGATATTTTAGATGTATATATATATATTCAGCATATATATATATATATATATATATATATATATATATAGTATATACATATATATATATATATATATTGTATATACATATAATTAATACATTACATTACATATAATTAATATTTTATATATTTATTTTTTACATACCTTCATAAAAGACAACTTTTAACATGTTTATATGAATCTTTAGGCCATAAAAATTCATATTTAAATAAATAATATATTATTTATAAGTATTAGCACAAAATAAATTTTATAAAAAAAATCAAAAAACGAAAATTACAAACTACCGTATCCCCTTAATTTAACTTTAATGTAATAATATTTAAACTTTTGTGTCATTCGAACTATTAGTCGTTGATTATACAAGTCGTAACATTACCCGAATTTCATATATATAGTATAATATATCGTATTATTACATACGATATAGAGTTATATCTCTGGCTTCGAACGTGGCTCATCGTGGTAGGAGTAGAGTAGGGTATCGCCCCCCCCCCCCGCACCGCTACTGCTACCTATTTAATCGTATCACACCTCATCTTGTAGAGATGCGTACAGCAATAGGATGTGCGCTAATCCCATAGGAGGCGATCATATCTGTCAGTACGGAGATAAGTGTCTCTGCCCTTTAGGAAGGTATCACAGTTCGGACGGGTTAGTTTTCGCACTAACCGCAACAGTTACATTGGAATATCATTGATACTATAGGATCCATCATCATTGTAATCCGCTATACGCCTAGTTAATGATGGAAGTGAACATATATTACATTTATTGAGTATAATTTATTATTATAGAGTTATAGTGGTGGTGGTGGTAGTGGTAGTGGTAGTGGTAGTGGTAGTGGTAGTGGTAGTGGTAGTGGTAGTGGTGGTAGTGGTAGTAGTAGTAGTAGTAGTAGTAGTAGTAGTAGTAGTAGTAGTAGTAGTAGTACTAGTAGTAGTAGTAGTAGTAGTAGTAGTAGTAGTAGTAGTGGTAGTGGTAGTGGTAGTGGTAGTGGTAGTGGTAGTGGTAGTGGTAGTGGTAGTGGTAGTGGTAGTGGTAGTGGTAGTGGTAGTGGTGGTGGTGGTGGTGGTAGTGGTAGTAGTAGTAGTAGTAGTAGTAGTAGTGGTGGTGGTGGTGGTGGTGGTAGTAGTGGTGGTGGTGGTGGTGGTAGTAGTGGTGGTGGTGGTAGTGGTGGTGGTGGTAGTAGTGGTGGTGGTGGTGGTGGTAGTAGTGGTGGTGGTAGTAGTGGTGGTGGTAGTGGTGGTGGTAGTAGTGGTGGTAGTAGTGGTGGTGGTAGTAGTGGTGGTAGTAGTAGTGGTGGTAGTAGTGGTGGTGGTAGTAGTGGTGGTAGTAGTGGTGGTAGTAGTAGTAGTAGTAGTAGTAGTAGTAGTAGTAGTAGTAGTAGTGGTGGTGGTAGCAGAAGTAGTAGTGGTAATGGTGGCTATGATAGTAGTGATATATTGCGAACATTTGTTATAAAATTTTATCCCGAGGTTTTTCGAATATTTAATATTGTTTTTATTGATATGGAAGAGTGGTATGTTTATAAGGGTTTGCACCACGTTGCTTTGCAGTATTTCTGTAGTTTTATGCATAATTAATACTATTGTGTTTGTGGTAAGCCAATTTCGTATTTTTTCTAGACAGTCATTTAGTTGGATCTTAGATGGACATGTGTTTTTAACTTGGTTATTGGCCATGATCTCGGGAGACTTGCGTATAGGTGTACACATTGCAAGTGGATAGTAGTAGCAAAGATTTTCCGAAGGAAAGATATAACACTTACGCGAAATCGTGTAATTCGAATTTGTATACAAAATACCCCAGTGCCACCTATAGCGGGTTACTTTTAGGAACTATGTGTTGTTTATAATGTAAATTCGTATTTAACTATACACTTTTAAAATGTTAAATAATATTCTTTAAATTAATATTTATATGATGAAAACTAAGTGTTCATTACTAATATATAACAAACAAATATGATATTTATGTTTTAAATGCTATAAGTATATATTTAGTAAGTAAAAACTAATTTATATTGCATGTAATTTAATAGAGCAATGAAAACATTGTTGTATGCAAACAGAGCCGAACCTAAATCTATTTCAGTGATTTCGATACTACTGCTAGCAGCGGCAGGGGATATTACTAAATTACGTTGCATGCATAGGGAGTGTTATATCTTTGCTTCGCAAAATCTTTGGTAGTAGTATAAACAGGTAGTATAAACTTAAGTTTAATAGTCATATATGAAATATAGATAATATATATATTTAACGTATGTATTCAAAGCATGTATAGTGAATTATAGGAACTAGAATTAATCCTTTTTGAATTGTTAGAAATGAATAAATATAAATAATTGTATACTTTACTTCAGTGATTATATTTCAGATATGTTGGTGAATTTTATGAAAATACAAAGAATAAGGTGAAAACAAATTATTAGATAACGTAGTAAAAACAACTTAGTACTAATTACTTAATACTAAGTAACTAACTTAGTAGTTGTAGTAGTTAGATAATAGCAGTAGTAGCCTCTCATCTATCTGTAATTCTATTGTTACAATTCTACATCTAACCTCGTTATAGTTGTCTCTGTTCGATTACGTTCCGCTACGCATATACATACATACGCTTGTCCTACAGGAAATGGGTCCTCATGGTTTGCGTTCTATGCGATATCATGTCAGCTCATAGTATATGTCGTCGAGACCCATCCATTACGGAAAAGAACTTTCAATGCCTGAAGTGTATAGCCAGTTAGTATCGTGTAGCTCACATAGTCGTAGTGGTTTTAGTTAATGTCTCCGTATGATATATATAGTGGCCGTGATCTAATGTAATCTAAGCATTACGCGTGAGTTTACGCAATGGGTCCGCGAGCAATTCTCATTCACAGCTAAGTATAACTCAGTTTTAATTCAAATTTATCAAATATCACTATTATAATTGAATGTATAATAATAAACTATATATATATATATATACATCCTCCGTCTCATTTCATTATGTCGATTACGAATACTATATTATTGAATTCTTTCATAATTCGGAATTTTGTATCCAGTTTTCAGTTAAGCCAGCTCGCGTATATTAATTGTAACTTATTGCATACCTGAAACATTAATTACATACGTATTTGTACAGCTAAAGATTATGTAGAAGAAGTAGATGTTTTATTGTGGGGCTCTTAGTACAGGGCTAAAGCCCCCTTTAAGTACATCCTTTTATCCTTGATAAACATTCAGATATATATCATTTATGACAGTGCCACACTTGTTATTTCCGTTAACTTATTATCTTTCTCTTTTTTAATTTATTCGACAAATTTATAACCTAATTAGATGTTAATGTTATGCTTTATAAATATATCTTGGATTTGAAATGATTGCATTTTAATTGAATACAATTTATAAAATTAAAATGATTTCTTTTATGATTCTATTCTTATAAATATTTATAATATATTTTTTAATAATGCATGAATATTTTAATTTCATTATTTAGTATGCATGTATTTTATTAATTTTTTTTTAATATTTAAAATATTTACTATATGTAAATAATACACAAAATAATGATATTTATATTTAATAATTAATGTATAAAATAGAAATATAATTTCTAGAAATTTCATAAATACAATATTTTAATTTAGATGTTATAATTTTGTACATAAATTATCAATATCATTATATAATATTTACTCAATTTATATGATTTGTCACAAAAATATGAAAATAATTAATGATATATAATAGCCTTTTCATATTTCAAATTCATTACAGTTTACTATTAAAAATAATTTGTTTTTATATTAAAATATTTTAGTATTTTTTATTTTACTTTTTTTTACAAATTATATTTATATATAAATTAATTGTAATTATAAAAATTGTTAAAATCATTAACTTGGATAGAAATAATGATACCTTACATTAAATTACAAATATTATTCAATTAGGAATCATTACAATACATATAAAAGTAGCATAAAAATAGTTTACAATATATTATTGATTACCTCGCACTAAACATTATTATTTCATATTCTTATTTATTTTAAAATAACTAAATAAGTTTATTAACTTGATTAGATAAACAGGTATTCGATTATTAGGTTAATGTTTTCTATAAACTTGTTTCTAATTAAATTACAGAACATAAATATTATTTATTATAGTGGTGATTTGCGTCATTATCACACGCCTTCGCTCCCCCTCTATCCTCTCTCCAGCCCTCTCGCGTATAATCTCTCGAACCGGACATTCACAGCTCCGCCGAACTACAAGCGTTACAAGGTGTGCGGCACCAAGCTGAAGATTAGCAACGATATCAAGGTGACCTCTGCAGTAGACGACGTCATACTCATAGGCGGCATGTATCCTCGCGTAGATCTGAGAAGGTACAAGTTGGAGGACATACTTGCGGAGGACATGACCCCCCCTGCGCCGGCGGTGACCCGTTCACGCAGAGTACATCTAGGCGTGGCCAGCGGCTCTGGAAATAGAGAGCCGGCAGCATCATCGTCCTCGGAAGACGATATATCTCTGAGTCATTTCGTAGGCGTCTAACGATGCGTCGATTTACTACGAAAGTCATCGACTTTTTATACATTAATTTTAAATTAAAATCCCCTAATCGGGTTATGTATATATGAATATTTTATGAACTACAATACTACCTCTAGTGTGTAATACCTCTATTTTACGATACGATGCTATTATATATGGTAATGTGTTATTACGGACTATAGTCGAATAGTAACTAGGGTGATTTAATGCACGAATAAATATGAAAATACTTCTTTATTTCATTTAGTTTTATATTTCCATTACAAATGCTATATAATCTTACAATTAAATAATTTGTATCGGCATATATATATTATAATATATAAAACTCTTATAATTAAGACTTAATCAGACTATTATTCAGTGTAAATATAAAAAGTAGGGCTATTTATAGGTCACTGTTATTTTGCAATATAAAATGTTTCTATTTATAGATATAGATATTTTAATATATTTCATTAGTTTACAGGTATATTCATTACATTAGTATTGTAACTATATTACCTTATCTAAAATATATTTAAATTAAAAATATGAATCCCCTGAATCATGTGGCTGCTACCTCATTACATATTTTGTAAACAAAAAGCTAGATAACGTAAATTTGATTCCACTTATACTTCATAATGTAATTTCGATTATATAAATTATTTAGTATAATTATTTACATTAACATTTAATTTTATACATTTCATATTTAACATATACATGTATAACAATATTTTTAATAATATATTTAACAAAGTTTTAATTTTTATTAAAAAAAGTAATATGATACCTCTTATTAAAGATATAAATAATCTTATTAAAAAAAGTCATCTTTTATAAATAATTATATTTATTAAAAACTTTATAATTTGATTATATATACATGATATTAGTTTGTTTGCCTTTGTACAAATGTATATTGACTACTTACAAGGGTTACAAGTTATTGATAATGAACTATAACAGAAATGTTGAATGTTATTATGGTACTATATATTTGTGATAAATAACTAATTATCACCAAATTGTTTAAATTTATGTATCACTTTTATTTATTCTATATTGTTATATGTAAATTAATTTATTATTATCTTCATTACTATATAGTCTTGAATATATAATACATTATTGATTGATTGATCATTTATTTAAGCAAATACATAGTTGAAAGTATAAATATTTGCTAACGATAACATACTTTATATAAATAAACAAAGAATAATATAAATTAAAAAATTAAAACTTTTTACAGTGTAAAAATAAATGAAAAATAATCGAAATAGAAATAAAATACATTATTTTATAAGTGGCATCGAAATATTTAATTTCTACTTTAACTTTATAGAATTCTTCTTATCTTTGTACTCTATTAGTAATAAATTATTAGTTATATAGTTTAATATTTAATGATAAATTTTAAATATATTATAAACAGAACATGTTAAAAATCAAATAAACCAATACTAGAATGAAACGAACAAATAATGTAATACTTATCAAAATCTGTAATAATAGTACATTATTAATTTTATATTTTAATTGTATGATAAATTTGAAATATATATATACAAACAGAACACGTTAAAAATAAAAAAAAACAATATTACGAAACAAACAATATAATATATACTTTAATATCACTAATCTGAAATAATAGTAAATTATTAATATTGTATTTTAATAATATAATACATTTGAAACATATATACAAAATATATATAAAACAAAAATATAATACAGAACAAACAAAAATAAAATAATACTCCCCACTTTAAAATCTGTAATAATAATGAATTATTAATTTTATATTATAGTATATTTAAAATATAGTTATGAAAACCCAAATTTTCTATCCTACGCATAGAGAACGAAGTGAGTCACTTCGTTCTCTATGATCCTACGCATCTTGTAATTAATCTTCTAGTAAATAATCTTTGCACTCTTTCAATTTGGTCTATGAGACTACGAAATTTACTAACCTTTGAAAAAGGTGACCAAATTATGGATGCATATTCTAAAATTAATCTGAAATAAATTGTATATGCATTTAATAATGCTCTAGGGGATTTTGTAGTAATGCATCTAACAATTTAATTCGAAGAAAAATAAGCTTTTTTACAAATATAATTAATATGTTTATTAAATAAAAGGTTATTCTCAAATATTATTCCTAAATCTTTATAAAAAAGTAACGTTTTCTAATTGAATATTATTTATAAAATATTTTGATGGAATAACCTTCTGTAGTCATTACTTCACATTTTAATAATGAAATATTTAATTGCCATTTATTTGCCCATTGTGAAAATAAATTTAAATTATTTTGTAAAAGATATATCTTTCACTCTCAGATGCATAAGAAAAATATATTGTTGTATCATCGGCAAATAAATCTATATGAATTTTTGAAGATATTTTGACAATATACTAGGAAGATCATTAATATATAATACAAATAAAATTGGACCTAAAACAGATCCTTGTGGTACTCCAGATTTTTTTTTGAAAAAGAATTTTCAACCCCGTGTAATTTTAGATCTATTCGATACAAAATTATAAAACCATTTTTTTATTTTATTAGATATACCCATCCATATAAATAAAGTGGATAAGCAATTGAATGTAGTGTATATACTATCCGCTACGGCGCTGCAGTCGAAACCCACTAATTTTTATTTATACATATATATTGATAATTACTACCAATTTTAATGTACTATCTATACTAAAAATAAACATATATTTAAAATACATCATATCAACATTCCTCGTAATTTTGTGTATTTAAATTGAAGATATCAAACTATTTTATTGATATTTATAATCTAAATCAATTAATATAGATAGAAGTCACTTTAATCTATTTCGACGAAAAGCCTACTATTGACTATTGACATATATAATATGACAAATATCCAATCAAAATCACTGATACCATTTTGTTAATTTATCGATAAAAGTGTCATTCACGTATCTATCTTTTACATGCATTGCGTGCGTCAATTGCCTATCCACTTTCTTTATACCGTATGATTTTAATTTATATAATAGTTTTTCATGAGAAACAACATCAAAAGCTTTTACAAAATCAATATATATATATTATATCTACGCATTTTTTATTATTCAATTCATTATACCAACATTTTGTTAATTGTAATTCTGTTGATTTTCCACTTATAAAACCATATTGATTTTTTGTTAATAAATTATTTAATTTTTAATGAAAAATTAATTGTTTAGAAATAATACTTCTAATACTCTACACATTACATATGTTATTTAAATAGGCCTATAGTTATTTGAATTTGATGGATCACCCTTTTTAAAAATTGGTGTGATTATTGATTTTTTCCAAACTTTCGGTATATTACCTGATAATAAAGATGAATTAAAAATAATATATAAAGGCCTACATAATTCATTAGATAATAATTTTAACATAGAATATGGTATCTCATCAGTTACGAAAGTATGTGTTTAATTTTTAGTCTATTTAAAAATATTTTAATCATTTCAAGATTTAAATCAATATAATCAAATTTTTATTTAGTTGAATTATAAAATTCGGGTAAATTTTCATTATCATTTTGTTGAATTAAACTAAAATATGAATTTAATGTATTCGCTTTATCGAGATCTGAAAATAAAATAGTATTATTTGATATATTCATTAGAGGAGATACTCCAGATTTTAAATTATCTTTTTTTCATAAATTTATAAAACATTAATTTATTTTTTGAATTAATTACATTAATCTCTCTCTTAAAATTTAAAGATTCTAATTCTTTGGATAATTTTTTAATTATTAATTTACTTATATATATATATATATGATATGTTTATAATATCTTGTAAGGTGTTGATTAATTATATTTATATTGTATAAGATATTTTCAAAAGTTGTTTTATTTAGAATTTTCTAAACAAATTAATCCTAAGGTTATTTTATATACCTTATTATTATATAATAATGTAATTTATTTTATTTAAGAATAAATTAAAGAAAGATTTATATATAAGTAAATTTTATTAAGTATATATTAGTTAACTAAACAGAAAACATTAATGAGTATAGTAAACATGCACAACTCATTAGATAGATGAGTGTATGGTGTATGGCGGTGAAACAATAACAAAATGACACGACACAAAGAAAAGTACACACAAAATCATACTTTTAAATAAATAATATATTTACAAAAATAAATTCTACTAGTAATATAATACAAGAATGATAGGAGAAATATGTGAAAGTGACGAGTAATACATAAAAATGGCAAACCCATGATCCAATCAAATCAGATAATTGTGGTCTAAAGAATAGTTTAGAGAAATAACTGTCTTTTAGTTTATTTCGAGAAGATATTATAGCGTCATAGATAAAAGGAGATGATAATGTAAGAAAAGCACGGTTAGATTTAAAAGATATAGTAGTAATAGTGTTAGGGTCAAGGTCAAGTTTGGAAAGAATTAAGAAATAGAAGTATCAAGATTCTCAATAACAAGTGAAGGAGTAAGAGGAACGGGAATGTGTGCAGATTTATTATGAGAGCTTCTAGATGAAGAAGAATTAGTGAGTAGTAAGGCATATGTTTTAGTTGCAGTGATATGTGAGGGATTAGAAATAGATGAGGGATGAGAAATATGTGATTAGAAGAAGTGAGGCGAGATGTAATATTAATAGATTGCTTTTGTAGGTCTACTAGACTAGATTCAGCCCTTATTATGAGATCCTCCATTGATGACACGTTCAGTGGGTCGGATGAGTGACGTGGCGTTGCTGATGGAGAGGTAGTGGAGTCACGACAGTTAGCACGGGTAAACGTACAATACGCAGAGTTCATCAATTGTATGGACAGTTTAGATGGCTCGTTGTTGTTCCCCCGAGAGAATACGGTCTCCTCCGCAGCTTGTAGACATGTATAGTTGCATCGCGAGTACGCATAAGGAAGCCATCTGATGATGAAGCAGCGCATGCTTCCAGAGACTCCTTACAGCGAGAGCAACACTTCGGATTCATCGTCGATACAGTTCCGACAGGTTGAATATATTCAGAGCAGCGGTAATGTATGCGACGATAGGTAGTCTAACCTCGACTAGAGGTCGGGTAGATCCGGCTACCTAGCGAGCAAACTCCATTGGGAGATCCACATGAGGTGATTATAGTCGGTTTGAAATCAGGAAATTACGCGAATACGCAACTATATTTCCGAGGTAGATAGTGTAGGTTATTATTATAATTAAATGAACGAGTCACTGCGTTTCTTGTCTCTGCGATGGTCTTGAGGTACCTGGTACTGTGGTGAAGAAAAATCCGATATAAATATGTAGATGTTTAATAAATAATCAAGTGAAATAAGAAAATATTATTTACTAACATAGTATACATTATCAACTAGAAAAATAACAAAATATAATCGTTAGCGCTAAAATAGACAAAACAAAACCAAAAAATATAATATACTACCCATCAATATAGATTTTTCCTTAAATACATCTTTTATATAAATATTATGTTTTATATGAATGTTTTATATCATACCTTGATAATCCTCTATTTCACGCTTATATACAGCATGATTCACATTCTCTACGGTGCTTTTCTGAGTTTGACTAGTATTAAATATGCAGGTTGCGGTGGTGCTGCAGAGGTGGAGGTAACTGTTTATGTAGCCTAGATCATTGCAATATTACTAGATTCGGTGTCGTCTGTTTTTATCAATGTTAAATTTATATGTTAAAATATGTTTTATAAAATGCAGTTATGAAATGGATAATTACCAAAGAGAAGTCCCTTTCTTGGTAGATATGATTTCGCATAATCAGTAGGCATGTGAATCTTTGTATTGAATTCGAAGTTGCTGAAAGTGGAAATCATAATTATAAATTTATAAATATTTATTGTGAATTAAACTTGAGAATAGCATCTCTTAATTTTGTTCTTGATTTTTTGCAAAATTCCCACAACATTCATAATTTCAACCCATTATTTACTCTTATTAATTCCTACAATATTCGTGGGTTTTAAATATTATCAGATATATTCATATATAGTAACCATTTATCATCATTTTTTGGAAACCAATGTAGTACGAAATATTTAACAGTATCACGTCGATACATAGCAGCACATTGTTTTGAACCGGATGCCATACCTGCAAATTTTGATATCATTAATTTTAAATATAATATATCATAGTGATATAGACACGTGGGTGTTAGTATATATGTTAAGAAGATGTCCTTTGAGTCTCACACGAATACAGTCATGTAGACCAGTGGTTCCCAACCCATGGGTCATGAGCCAATTTATAAAAATATTTATATATATATATATATTATGGTTTATATTATTCGTTTATGAATAACGTTTAATAATAAGAAAAATAAAATTGTTCATTGGGTCGTGGAATATTTTTGAATAAAGAATTATCAAATAAAGGGTCACCACGAAAGAAGGTTGGTAACCACTGATATAGACGCACATGTGCACGTTTACATAGATGCAGATGTATACGCGTAGTTTTCCTGAAATGTTTCACACAGCGCGTCATTTAATCACCCACTCTACTCGAATGCTTATAATGACTAATGTAATATGTATCTATTTAATTTAATAGTAATAGTAAGAATACTAATAAAACGTTGTATCTAGCATAATTACATAATAATAATGTGCACTAATCGAGTCATCATAAATTGGCATAATGCATCAGTGCTATATCTTGTACCTGGTTGAATACTATCTAAAAATTTACATAATATCATGATGTATCATAAAATGTATATATTATTTAATACATACAACACATCCAAAATATTTCAGATTATTAATTATATATATATATATGATTATAATATATTATAGTATTATACAAATACGTTACGCAACGTAATATACGGTTGTTATGCACTAGAGGCGCCACCTTGTTACGACTAATAGTTATTCTATAGCGATTTGCGCGCTTTCGGAGCGGAGATGCCCGCGCGTGTGTGTGTGTGTCATAATTAACTAGTGGTGATAAGGACTATTGATGAGTCATCGATGAGTTGTAGGCTATGACTCATAGCCAGGTTTTATATATTTGTTAATCATTGTATCGAGTGCTACACTTAACACGTACGTATACAGTGTATGTGTGTGTGTGTATATGTGATACACGTATACATACACAGACAATATAAATACGTCGTACATACGCGTAGGGGCGGCGGAATAGGGGGGGTGTCCCCCCTGAACTAATATAGGGGGGGCAGTATATCTTTTGCCCCCCCTGAAAAAATATAGGGTGGCAGTATATATATTGCCCCCACCCCCCTATTTTTACTTATATGTATATATTAACATATCCACATCTATATATATATATATATTATATTAAATATATATATTTACATTATATAGTTATTAAATTCACTATACAAAAAACAATGATTTTATTACTTTATTATAAAGTAATAAAATAATTTTTCCCAGTAATAGAGTAATAAAATAATTGTTTTTTTTGTATAGTGAATTTAATAATTGAAAAACTATTGTTCTATTAAATTATAATTTAATTATTAATTTATTACTTTGAATACTTTATGGCTTTGAATGAATTAAAATTTAACAGTATGGACTCCATACTATGGAGTATGCCATATGTATATATCATCAATATAATACTTTCTTTATATTGATATGTATGGTATATATGTACTATATGTATTATAAAACAGTTTATAACTTGTAACCCTTATTACATTACATTACATTCTTGTATACAGTTCATTTTCTATAACATTATTAAAGTTACTTATATAAAATCGATATTAGATCATTTTAAAATAAAAACACTAAAGATAAAGATAATAGTTCTGAAAGGTTGGACATTATATTCACACATATTATAGGGGGTTCACATCAATTCCGTTTTTAAAAACTTCAAATTCAAATGATTCATTCACAGCAAATTTTAAGTAACAGATTTTTAAGTGTTCACATCAATTCCGTGTTTTTTAGTCTGTCGTAAGGGTAGACATATATCGCCACCTATATTTAAATTCCGTATTTTTTCCTATATTTTAAATTCCGTACCATTATATTAATATATCGTTTAACACACTACTATATCAATATACATATTTCGTTCAACTAATTAGTATGATTAAGTCATTAAATGTACTACTATATTAATATAATTATGTCGTTTAACACACTACTATATCAATATACATATTTCGTTTAACTTATTAGTATAATATAATAATTAAGTCATTAAATGTACCATTATATTAATATAATTAGGTCGTTTAACAGGGAGACGATCAAAAAGGACGAGTTGAGGGTTAAAGGTTAAATTTGAAATACGAGTTAATAGTATATACTATATACATATATTTTGTATAGATATTTGTGGGTTATTTGGTTTAATTGGTTTAGTTTTGTCCTGTTTGTTTTTTTAGCTGCATTACATCCCAAAATGAGCCTATAAAAATTTATTTCGGATTTAAGATTTAACCATTTCGCCTCAACTCGTCCTTTTTGATCGTAACCCGTTTAACACACTACTATATCAATATACATATTTCGTTCAACTAATTAGTATGATTAAGTCATTAAATGTACTACTATATTAATATAATTATTTCATACAACTTATTTCTATAATAATATTATTAAATAATTAACTCATATATATGTATATATATTACTTTATTTTTGTTATATGTTATAATATAATGGTATACAATCATAACGGGCGGGTTGCTAATGTAAATAAGAGCCAACAAGGACGAGTTGAATTTTTATAAGCTCACTTTGGGATGTAATGCAGATAAAAAAAACAGCAGAATAAAACTAACCAATTATACAAAATAACACTCACATATTAATACAATATATATATAATGGTATACAATCATAACGGGCGGGTTGCTAATGTAAATAAGAGCCAACAAGGACGAGTTGAATTTTTATAAGCTCACTTTGGGATGTAATGCAGATAAAAAAAACAGCAGAATATAACTAACCAATTATACAAAATAACCCTCACATATTAATACAATATATATATATATATATATAGTTACACTTTCAACTCGTCCGTAGTGATAGGACACTTAATATAATAATTATAAAATGTGTATATATAATAATTATATAAAGTTTATTAAAAATTTAACTTAAAGATATTTTATATAAATAAATTTTTAATAAACTTTATATAATTATTATATATACACATTTTATAATTATTAACCATACTTTATGTAAAGATAATCTTTACATAAAGTATGGTTAATGAGGGTAAACAATCACAATATTTAAGTCATTAATATTTATTATATCATAATATTGAATTAGATATGTAAATTAAATGTTATATACTATAATGTTTATATATTTATAGATGTTCGTTTATCGTAAAGTTAATCTTACATACTTATAGATGTTCGTTTATCGTAAATTAAATGTTATATACTTAGTATAATACTATAATGTTTATATATTTATAGATGTTCGTTTATCATTTAATTTACGATAAGCGAACATCTATAAGTATGTAAGATTAACTTTACGATAAACGAACATCTATAAATATATAAATATTATAGTATATAACATTTAATTTACGATAAACGGACATCTATAAATATATATAAACATTATAGTAATTTACTAAGTAAATACAATTTAATTTACGATAAACGAACATCGATGTCCGTTTATTGGTTCGTATCTATGAATAAACGGACATCGATGTCCGTATAATTTGTCCGTTGATCGTAATGTTCTGTTGATCCCAAAATTCAATAAATAAATTTATTACACATATAGTCTATTATAGTAATGTTATATATTTTATATTTACCGGTGAATGCAATTATTTTGATAGTTGTTCGGTCAACTGCACTCGCTTATATTTATTTAATAAATCTAATACATTATTAGAATACTCTTTAAGTTTATTATTCCATAAACATGGATTGTTTTTATAGTATGTTATTATCCCTTCCCTTATTCTTTTCTTTTCCTTAATGTTATTATAATTATCCATTTTAGTTTTTATTTAAAAATTTAATTTAAACTATATGTCATGTGCATAGATTTAGAGTACCATGGTACTCTATATCTATGGTCATGTGCTATAAAAATTTGAAATAAATATTATATTTAGAAATATGATATCATATAACGCCACCTATTATAAAGAAAAGGGTTCATTCTGTAATATAATAAATATATTATATATGTCTATCATCATTATCAGATCAGGATTATCATCATTATATGAATATACAATTATAAGTATTGATATAAAAATAGAATATATTTATTCAAAAATTGACTTTTATTGAATATTTAACAAAAAATAAATGTGTGGGTTTACCCAATAAACTAGTCTTAAACATTTTTTTGTTAGAAAAATAAATATATTTTTTTTTATTATACCTCGTAGATATCAATTATAGGCTCACAACAAAGTTTGATTCTTAATTAAAATAATTTATCAAAAAAATAGTCGAATAAATTACATTAATTAAAAAATAAAAAATATTTAAATTAATTTGAAATTTTTAAATAATTTTTTACTTTATTAATATTATATTTTCACGTATTTGCCAAATATTTTATTTTTATGACAACGCGTACTTGCACAAATATATAAAAACATAAGAAAAAATTTCTATTTATAGAAATTTACATTGTAAAATAAATGCAACTATTTCTTCATCAAAGTTCTTACGTTTTACCAATATTAAATATTTGTTAATGAAACTTCATAAATATGTTTATTATGACATTTATGACCTACTGTGAGCGAGATAGTAAAACTTTCAAAAACGGGCTATCCTATTG
This sequence comes from Osedax fenrisi, assembly GCA_964019155.1. Classification (NCBI taxonomy): domain Eukaryota; kingdom Metazoa; phylum Annelida; class Polychaeta; order Sabellida; family Siboglinidae; genus Osedax; species Osedax fenrisi. The sequence continues at coordinate 76,967,858 of OZ025242.1, forward strand.
TCCGTATTCGGTAACCATTCCGAATTAGTGATCTAAATCCAGCCGATTTTTTTTGAGACTGACCGGTTTATTGAACGGCTTGCTCAAGTTTATTATCTTTGAAATTTTAAATATTTCTATTTATAAAAAAAAAATTTGTAAAATTAAAATAAATTGTATTTAAATTTAAAAAAATTAAAATATATGTTATCAAATGTATGCACCTATTATTATTATAGAAGTGTGTAATTTAACAATCACTTATATGTATAACTTGTGTATATACTAATCAATGCAATTTCGTTTTATAATAATATATTAGTTAAATGTTTATAAACATTACTTTTGAACTAAATATTTTAAATTAAAATTTAATGGACGATATCATAATATTGTAATTAAAGAAATATCTTAACTTAATTTTAAAATACAATTCATTAAAATTGATATTATAAATAAAAATCTAGAGTAACTTTCATGTTCGACAATCTAATCAGATACACTAGTTTGAAAATCAGGTATAATACGAAAATCTAATTTTACAATCCATTTCGACAATCGAGAACGACAAATCAAATCTAGTATGAAAATCTAATCCGATAAATAAATTTGACAATCAAGTATAATAATTTAATTCAATAGGAAAGTAATAAAATCTAATCTAGTATGACAATCAGGTATACTAAGACAATCTAATTTTGTAATCAAGTACGACAAATCGAATCAAGTATAAAAATCTAGTTTGCAAATTGTCAATTTAAAAAATATGATCATATAAACAAGTTTGACAATCTTGTATGATAAATCAAAATTTTGGCTCATTTAGATCACTAATTCGGACACCCTATATACCACTATATAAAATATATATTATTGTTATGAGATAATGAGATAAATTACAATTACATTATTTATAATTAATTTTATGAATAATTTAATATAATTTAATTAGTAATTAATTTATTAATATTTATTATTTTATTAATTAATAATACAAGTATCTAAATAATAACATTTTTAGATTTAGCTTTATTGGTGGTATTAATATTATAACGCATGCGATGTTTATGAATATCATAATAGTTCATACGCTGCGCGCTGATTGGTTATAGGGTGTCCGTATTAGGGACTTAAATGACATCTAGATATATGCTTATAATTTAATTAATATTTGATAACAAAATATAGCAATTATGTATATAATGCTTTTGTTTTTAATAATATATTTGAAAAATTATATAAAAAAATATAATTAATAATATAAAATTGTATTTTAAATCTGATATTCTGTATAGTTAATTTGCAGTAGGTGATTACATTTTAGCTTCTCTGGTTCAGATACATTTATAATACTTGTTTTGTTGATAAGTTTTATGAAAATAACTTTTTTAAGTCTTCGTATATATGTTCTTGAGTCATAGATCTGGAGTCAATCTCCATAAATAAGAATACAATTAGATGTTTTATTTAATCTATTAATATTGATTTATTTTATACAACCAGGGAGTAACTCCCTGATACAACAACTGTGTATGTGTGTATATTTACATATATATAGTTGCATGGAAGAAAGGGTAAATTACCCCCTACCCATTTTTCTAAATATAAATATCCCCTATAGGTAATCAATAGATACATTGATAATAAAGATTTATTAGTTTTAAAATAATAATTTTTATTAGATTTATTAGTTTTATAATAATAATAATTATTAGATTTATTAGTTTTATAATAATTATTATTAAATTTAATATTATTATTGAAAATATAGGTCATTAATATATGTCTTATATTATATATAATAGTTTAAAGTTTATTTTATAATGGTGTTTTATAAAATTTCTAGAAAAAAACTGATTTCATAGATAAATTGTTACAGATATTAAATAACAACATTAATATTACTTATTATATTTTATTTAAATTTTTCATCAATTTTATCTATTTTTCACACTTCGGTATGCCATTTTAAACATCAATATTAATGCTAAAACTATTAATTCATGAGTGTCTATTAATCTGATTACATTGTCTCATTATTCATAATTTAAAAATTATATAATATTAGCAATTGCCGACTATAAATAAAATTATAATTATTATTAGTTAGTTAAAATAATATCATATATTTAAGGAGTTCTGGGCGGGATGATATATGTTGAAACTACCCCATTATGACAGTGCTAAATCTGGCCCAAATAGATCATTTTATTTAAATTAACATATATTACATATATATTATAATATTAATTTAAATTTATTTATGTTATCTTTTAATTATAAATAGCTGAATACACTTTACTAATATACAATAATAAATAATATCAAATAATTAATTATATATTTAAAATTAAAATATTATATTTTTATTCAAATGAAGTAATTATATACGGAGTAATAGGGTGTTCACACGATGCGTGTTTTACTTGTCGTACGAACAAATGCTGGACCGACATTTTTTGGTCCAGCATTTAAAAAACACGAGCGTTCACACGACGCGGATTTAAATTGTCGTAGTTACTAATAACTGACAGCGGAAATAAAAAATAACGTAAATAAAAAAAAATTTCAAATTCAAATACTATTTTAATTTATCTATTATAATTACATTTATTATAATTATGGATACTTATTTGGATACTTATTTAAATAATTTATTATGTTTAATAACTGATGAAATTGCACTGTATATTTCGTATGAAAATAGCAAAATGAGAACTATATGGGCGAATAATTATTTAAAACGATTCTCGATCTTTAAAGCATTTAAAGCATAATATGCATAACAAGAAAATAGATTATCCATATTAATATAATATGGTATAAATAAATATGAACTCTATTCATAAAATTTTGAAATAATACTTATTTATACCAAAATAATGTGTTTTAATCAAAAAACGAAATTTAAAACTGTGACGTAGGATCCCAAATATAAATTCTAGGATATTTGAATTTTAAATTTAAAAAATATTTTATTCAATTTTTATTTTATATTATATATAGTTAAATAATTGATAATTATTTCGTAACTTTTGGATTCTATTTAAGTTATAAACAAACATTGAGAATTACAAAGGACAATAAAAATCGTAATATGTGGATAGGTTTAGTAATTTGAAATATAAATGACGTATAATAATCAAAATAAATGAGGCTGTGAATTGTTCATTTTAAAATAGTAAATTTAATGTGAATCCAAGTATATAAATGTTATTTATATATTATATAATGTACATATATATTAACTTAACATAATATTAATAAGAATAACATAATATATGTACATAATGTTATTAATTAATCAAATTACTAAGTATGATCAAACTTGAAAATATCGTAATTTGTATGACCTAAATATATAGGTTTATATTTTAACTGCACGATATTGCTTGCGATATATATTTCAATTAAAATTAGTAACTATGATCTATATTTAGATGGGAGTGACATATCATATATAATATTGTAAATTACTAGAGATAAGATATATATCGATCATATTTACTGCTGGCAATATAGTTTGATAAAATTATATAGAATGATCAATTATATTTTAAGATAGTAATATACATGATTAAATATAATATATAATCACTGAATAATGATATGGAATTATAATAATGAAATATTATTTAAAAATTAATTAGTGTGTTAAAAATATTAAAATCCTTTGATGTGTTTATAAATTAATTATAATTCTATTTACATAATTATAATTTTGTTTATATATTTCATATATATATATTATATGTGTATATTAAGATATTTATATATATATAGTGTATATTATAAACTCATGTGTATTATAAATTTTATATAATTAAACATTTTATATAAATATTATAATATAACTTTATATCATAATCATTTATTATTTAATATAAGAATTTTTACTATGGTATTGTATATATGCAAACATTATTTATATAAAAGAGTTGTACAGTTTTGTACAAAGTATTCTTCTCAAAGTAATTATCAATATTACATTATTTAAAGTAGATTAAATCTTTAGTTATATATGAACTATACAATAAATTAGTGCATAAGCAATGCCATAAGACATGGTTAAATAGTTTTTTAATCACAATTTATGGTTAGTAAGCTATATAATTTAAAGTAAACTTTGATATTTTAATGAAGGCGAACTTGATGAAATAGTATATGAATATATAGAGGATAGTGATAATGATACAGGATTAACTGGATACAAGTTTCAAACATAACAAAGCGTAATAGCGTATAACCAAGAAAATATAATATAAGAATAATAAAATTCAATTTAATCGTAGAAAATTTTCCAAGAACACAACAATTTTGCGAAGCATTTCATGAAGCAATATTTTGTGATTTATCCTTCAGAAAACCTCTGATATGAAGTTAAAGTAGTCATATTTAATTAGAGTAAATACAAACACCCATGGACAACTATAAAATACTGAATATTAAAGTGCAGTTATTATTTAAAATATGTATATAATATTGCCATGAATGCAATACCACTTATTATAGGGATGATAGTGATGTGGAGAATATATATATATATATATATATATATATATATATATAACATTTCATATGTAAATAGAAACACTATTATTATAATATTTAATAATATCTATTATTATGTACATTTAAAAAAAACCTAAGTAAGAAATATTCCTGATATGGTATTGGAAGTGTTGACAATGGGTATAAAGTATCTCACAGTCAATGAGATGATTGTGGTAAAATCATAGAAATTAGAGGTAGAATTACCCCATACCCCACTCTATAGCTATGGGTAAATTACTACTTACAATATCACACTTATGTGTGTTTTAACAATCAATTATTTGTATAAATAAATATTTTTTTATAAACTATATTTTATATTTAGGTGATATGTATCATTACAATAAATCATAGATAAACCAGGCTCTTAATTAATATATTATATAATACTTATTACACTAAATATACATTAGGAGAAGGGTTAGTCAGATAAATTGAAGAACCTGTTATTTATGGTATTTTTTTACTAATTTATATTTATTATATTATGCCGATATGAAATATGAAAAAATTTCTAAATCTATAAAACTGCTATTAGTTGATTAATATGAATAATTAATTAACAATCTCAATTTTATAGATATATTATAAGATTTGATTGAACTATAATTTAATTGAATTTATTATTAAAACATATAATATTAATATTTTATACCAAATTACAATTTTAAAGCATCCAGTATATTAATTATTATCAGAACGACATTTTTTCTATATATATATATAGTTTTAACATTAATATATATTATCCATAGGTTAATATTTAGTTTGAATCCAGAATTATCTATAATATACATTATTCTTCAAAGTTTAGCATCAAGTTTTCTTAAAGCGCTTACATCAGATTCTTTCTCCAAGAGTTTCTTTGTTATCGCTTGAATTTCAAGTACACCTACCATATAAATATATAATATCATATATTTAAAGTAGATTTAATAATAGATATATTAATCATATTATTATTATTATTATATTATATAATATATGTTTATGTATATATATATCATATTTATATGACATTTTTAAGTGTATGAAAAAATGTTATATTGAAATTAGTTTAACCGAATAACTTATTGTACCTATATTTGTATTACTAGAATAGAATTTATTGAATTACTATATATATATATATATCATATAATGTACATGTATATTGTATATGATCATTTAGATATAATAATCAAGTTTATATAGACAAAATATTAAGTATGCATTGAATACTATTCAATATGTTATTAAACACTCAGATATATTAAACTTATAAGTCCCATACTATAATTTATAATTAAAATATAAAATTATAATAATAAGTTATATTAATATTATACTAGATGATAGATTATAAAGTAGATCTATGATTAGTATAATAATAATAATAATATTATTAATAAAAATATTTTGAATATAATTTTATTAATATTATTAAAATCATTATACTAAGCATCGATCTAATTTATTATAAGTATAATGTTATGTAATTATTAAATATAATAAATATAAACATTATATGATGCTGATAAGTCTTTAACTAACCAGTTATGTTCTATAACGGACGATTCATTTTCAATACCGCTGGTATATTTAAATTTCCACCAGTGTTATATTATCGGTAAATAACTGATCGTTTATTATTTTAATAATAGATTTGAATTGTTAACTTATAATACTAATGTTTAGTAATATATCTACATAATAATCTATTTCACGAGTTAATACTATATCCATAAATGATATATTATAAGTATTTTAAATTTAATTATTATTCAAATTAATATTAAATATATTATGATAAATCTATTTTCATGCATATTATGCTTTAATTAAACTACTTTTTGTTATATCTTTACTTGAATAATTTAATTTTGTATATTCTATATAATTAATGTTTATATTGTATTTTATATTGTAGTAATACGATTAATTATATAAAAATTATTCAGTATAATATTTTTATAAAATATTGTAAACATTACCAAAGATAGTAAGATATTTCGGTCCAGCATTTATTTCGGTCCAGCAAAAAATAGGATATTTTCTATTTTTGCTGTACGACGAGAAAAATAGGAATCCGAGTAAATGCTGGACCGAATCTATGATTTTGAAGAATTCGGTCCAGCATTTGTTCGTACGACAAGCAAAACACGCATCGTGTGAACACCCTATAATGTGTATAAAAATATAATCTGTATTAATTGCAGAAATAATTGAGATGTTTCAAGGTATTAGTGCGGTCGTAGTGACCAGACAGGTCCCGCCCATTAGAGAGAGGTACCACTCTTCGCGCCCGTAATCCAGTAGTAGCCTCCGAGTGTGTCCACGCATTCGTTGTCGACCAGCACGGATGTTACCCGCATTCGTTGAAGTCTGCCACGGATGATGAGAATGAAGATTGCGTTACGGGCGGGGTCGGTATAGCAGTACATAGTTGTTTTTGGTTATTTAATGTATTGGTTTAAAACTGTATACCGAAATATGATGTGATAGCGTTAAGCTGAGGCCCCATACGTAAACATCTAACACGCCTAATATACAAATAGCGCGCTTATTATGCGCGAATAGTGGCGCGCAATATTCACTTGTAGCAGTCTCTATAGGTGTTTAAACGCGTATGTTGAAGGCTAACGGATCACTCTAGTATCGCGAGCTACTGCACAGGTATAACCACGTAACAGTCCCTATTCTCCCGTTCGGAGGGGGATCCAAGCGTAGTGATAACCGAGATAGCGCGTGTTATATTGTGAAGATAAAGAGTAGGTTTTGTGTATAAGCTTTATTACTAAACGAACGCGTGAGACTCGCGTGCCATGAAAGCATGTACCCGAAGGCTAGTAGTGCTTATAATGGTTGTGACCGAAGTGACAATATTGTACTGGCTAAGGGATGCAAATGCAATCGCATGCAGTGAGTGCGTCGCCCTAATTAGCCAGACGGTAAACATATTATGTAAGAATTAGCGGTGAACTAGATATCGGATGCGTATGGAAAGTTCCAAACATAACAGCGGGCACTCTTGAGATACGCATTGATGTATTACCTAACTGATTACCTATCCCGTAGCGTT
>OZ025242.1:76977951-77260451 GCA_964019155.1 Osedax fenrisi
GAGTCAACAGGCGTAGCAGTGCCTACCAGCACTACGGATATGCACACTCCTCGTGGTTGAGTTTAGTGGCCTACGTGCATGTAGGTGAGGGTGAGTTATGGTATTCAGTGGGGGACCCGATAAATATAGTAAAGAAAATATATTAAACAAAACGTTAATATACAAACAATAAAATGTACAGGCGACTGATACCCTAATTTTTTTGGTATTATTATTTATTATGTAATTTCTTTATATATAATGGTGCGGCATTTATGTTGTCAGATAAATATTAATAACTTTACTTTAGCCTGTGTGTGTTTACATCGTGTTGTTTGTGAGTGCGAGAGAGAGGATACAGTACGCATGCTAGTGCAATAGAATACCTTAAAGATAACCTTAACACATGAGACTAATACTTCATTATGTGATATAAGAATATCATCACCAGATTAATATTACAATAAAGAATTGCTAATAGATATATTTATTATAACCAAGAGTGAAATTAGCTTCAATTATACCTATTAGACATCCACTATTACCTATGAAATTACCATTGAATTAGATTATAAATATATATAATCACACAAGGGGAAAACTAAGAACTCTTTATGTTGTTAATAATATAATTATAACATTTTATAAATGCTTTCAAATTAGAGATATACATTTTTAGAAAGTTTATTTAAAATATTCTATGAATTAATATTTAATTATCATCTGAAAACCTGCAAATAACCAAAATGTTGTACATTAAACTAAAAATAATATATTTGAAATCATGTTATCTGAATAGATTATATACTATTAATTCTACTTCATTACACATATCCACACAGGAGTCTAAATATTATATAAGATTATGTAGAAGTTACTCAGGTTGATGCTATCTCAATATAAAAGTGAGTGTTAGTAGATTCTATATATAGATATAGTTCTAGTTATATGTAGTTGTAACTGTCCTATTTACCTGGTTATTGTTAGTATCTTCAGAGTTAACACGCAATTATTACCTAATACATATATAGATAACCTAATGATAATGTATTAGAAGTTTTTGCTTATAATGGCGTAATAAATATAATAACTATTCGATGTATTTATACATCTAGTACTTCAAAGTAAGATGTAAATCTGTTCTATTGTTATCACCCGGTATCTCACACATATAACTATTTGTATTGTTATTTTGGTGGAGTCATTTCATCCCATCGAGGAATTTAGATGAAGTAGTTACTTATAACTAAATGAGCATAATATCCATTCGAAATCCCTCTCATGTTAAGGCATCCAGGTTATAATGAGAATCTATCATTTTTATACATAATTATATAAGATCGCTTCTAAATATTATTGTAAGATCTATTTTCTAAGTGAGGACGAGGCTCGAACCCGCGACCTACTAACTACATTTCTGATGCCTAGGCCCGCTACACAGGTAGTTATTAATATATGTGCATAAATAAACTATAATATACAGCACATTATCAGTATCGCGCACTCTTTGCTAAACTCGCTTTGCACTACTATGTATGCGGGAATGGGCTTTTTTTTCGATGTTTGGTGATATTTTAGTATAGTATGTCAATTTCGTACGTGTAATTTTATCGTTGAAAACTACTGGTAAATTATATAATAATATTGTAAATGCGCTAAACATATTGAAGTTGGGGTGGTCCACCGATAACACAGTGGAGGCCCCTCTCCCCGCCTCTATCGCCCCCTACCGCCCCTCTCACCGCCCCTATCCCCGCCCCTATCGCCCCTCTCACCCCCCCTCTCACCACCCCTCTCACCGCCCCCCCTCTCACCACCCCTCTCCCCGCCCCTATCGCCCCCGCACCCGTAGTGTACTATAGTTACCTCCGTGAGGGCATCGTATTTACTGTCAGACTCCGAGTCGATGACGATCACAACTACATTGTGGGCGGAGTCACAGTCGCCGTTGAAACCGGGCAATATACTCTGACGGGTTTTAGCCAGCGCGCTGTGTAGTTCTCCCTGTGAGAGGTGTGAATGTATGGGTTACAGCTGGGATAGGGTAGGAATATGACTAGGGTAAGGCTGGGTTAAGATTAGGGTAGGTTAATGCTGGTTAAAGCTGGGATAGGGCGGTGTTAGAGCTGGCTCAGGAATATATTAAAGTTGCGTTAGGGTCGGGTTAAGGCTAAAAACGAGCTGTTTTAGAGATGGGAAAGGGCTAGGTTAGGTATATATTTAAGTAAATATTAAGACTGGGTTAGTGCTGGGTTAGTTCCGAGCTACTTTGGTGTATTATGGGTTTGTTATTTTAATATTATATTAGATATACATTTAAGTAAGTTTATACATGTAGGAGAATTTGTTAAATTACTATTAATTTTACTCTCGTAAATAATATAATATTGATAATTCACACAAATTTTATAAATATCATGTATTAATTTCTTTATACATTCATACATATACACACACATATACATATTTATATATATATAAATTATTTCAGAACTTAATCATGATTCACTATTTGCGGATATTTGTCACAAAACTCATATTCAACAATTCTTACTTGCATCATGTTTTATTATGTCTTTGTTATTTAGTGATTTATTGATTGATTTTATTTAGTTATAAAATAATTACGTAATATATTAAATTAATATTTTGGGAAGTGTTATTAGAGATATTATTAATTATAATAATAACACTACTAATAATCAAATATTAATTATAAATCATATAAAGAGAAATAGGAATATTTTAAATTAGAATCTCTTGAACTTAGAAGATTGAATATAGATCTAACCATCATTTTTACAATTTCAAATAATTATACAGATATAATTATATCAGATATTATTAACATTTCGAATAATTGTAGAACTAGAGGCAATTGTAAAAAATGAAATCTAATACATAATTATGATAATACAATAACAAATATAATTACTAATAGATCAGTAAATATATGAAATTCATTAAATAATGATATAATAAAATTTGTATCTGTATATTTTAAAAATATATTTTAAAAAAAATCTGTTTTGTCTAACAACTTTTTTTTAACAGAAATTTATAATTTTATATTTATTTATGTTTCATTTATATTTTTCAAATATACTATATAATAATAATAATTCATTATTATTACAGATTTTAAATTGGGAAGTATTACTTTATTTTTGTTTGTTCTGTATAATATTTTGTTTATATATATTTTGTATATATGTTTCAAATTTATTATATTATTAAAATACAATATTAATAATAACTATTATTTTTATTATATTGATAAGTATTGTATTGTTTGTTTCGTAATATTATTGGTTTATTTTATTATTAAGGTGTTCTGTTTGTATATATATATATATCAAATTTATTATATAATTAAAATATAAAATTAATGATGTACTATTATTACAGATTTTGAGTGTGTTACATTTCATTCTAGTATTGGTTTATTTGATTTTTAACATGTTCTGTTTATAATATATTTAACATTAATCATTTAAATATTAAACTATATTACTACGAATTTATTACTATTACAGGTTACAAAGATAAGAAGAATTCAATATAGTTAGAGTAGAATTTGAATATTTCGATGCCATTTACAAAACAATGTATTTTATTTTGATTATTGATTATTTTTACTCTATATTTTATTTCTATTTTCGATCATTTTTCATTTATTTTTACAATGTAATTTATTTCTATTTTCGATTATTTTTCATTTATTTTTACGGTAACTGTAAAACATTTTAATTTCTTTAATTTTTTAATTTCGTATTATTCTTTGTTTATTTCTATAACGTATGTTATCATTAGCAAATATTTATACTTTATACTTTCGAATATATATTTCGACTATGTATTTGCTTAAATAAATTATCAATCAATCAGTCAATCAATAATAATAATAATTATAATAATAATAATGATAACAATGATAACAAAAACTAGTAGAAGCGATAAGGTGTGATAATAACGGAGGTTACATAGTGTGATACGGTGGTAAGTGGTTGTGGTTAATGGTTGTGGTTAAGTTACACGGCCGTAACGATCATCTCCCCTTCGCTTAGCATACTTCACATGCTACACCACTCGGTGTTATCACTTCACACGCTACACCACCCGGTGTTATCACTTCACACGCTACACCACTCGGTGTTATCACTTCACATGCTACACCACCCGGTGTTATCACATCGCATGCTACTAGGGGGCGCTGCAACAGGGGGATGGGGGGATATGTCCCCCGCCCAATTTAAAATCTACGGGGACCTCCTATGTATTGGTCCCCCCCCTCACTTTTACCACAACATTATTTTGATCGGTTGGTCACCCCTACATGCTACACACACACACTGATCATAGATAGTCAACGTAGACTTTAGCATATGTCAATGATTATAGATGGATAAGCGTTACCAATACAGCAACACAAGTGTACGGGTTGTTATAGATGGTATTTTATAAATGGTAATATGTAGATCCGATTCTCTTGATCTTATAGTTATCATAACATTGTTATCGTTTATTATATATTTAGTTCTATAATATAAAATATAACAAAAATATTAAGTTATTATTGTATGTATTTCTAAAGATATGGAGCTTTTAGTAAATCATAAATCTCCTATGTTCACCATATACAAATTCATATGTGGCCCTTAAGGGGATGTCAAACACCTTGTTTTGGTGAGAATTATTTGTTATTTCAAATTTTGGTTATTTCATAATTATAATCTATGATATTTTTTTAAATATAATTATATGATAAACAAATTATTCATGAAAACAATCTTGAAATGACATAAAAAGTGGTTTTTTAGATACATAATAATATAACAAATATATAATTATTTAATTTAGGTGACTAACTGATAAATTTTATTTTACAATATTTTATAACTTATATACTATAGTATTTGTAATCTTATAGAATGTGATCTTACTGATCAATGATATAGAAGTTCAAATTACAGCTATATATAATATAATATAAATAATATTGTATTTTTATTGTTACCAAACTTCAAATGCTAGTTTCTTGAAATAATGAATTCACACTAACAGTGTATGTATACAAATATTATAGCATTATTATAGCATTATTATAGCATTATTATAGCATTATTATAGCATTATTATAGCATTATTATAGCATTATTATAGCATTATTATAGCATCATTATTTAGTTTGTATTATACAAAGAACATCTGTTTATATATTATAATAGAGATATCTTTCATAAATAATATTTTCAAATAATAGTAAACATACAATTTCTATAGAAAAAATGTCAATAAATAAATATTTAAAATAGTAATTTATATATATATATATATATATATACAATAGGCTATATATAACAAGTATTATAAATATATGTCTGTATATGTATATGTATGCATACAATGTATATATTATAAATTAAATAAAAAAAACATATTGATTCAATGAATAGCATTATGTGCACCAGACTATTAATACACCATATGCTGCCTATCTATTTACTGTGAAATGGCAAAAGTATGCACTATGACATCAAATTAAAACATGTCGAGACATAGTTATCTGCAGTTACTAAACTCCATGCATTACTGTGTACACTTTATTATACATTGCTATACATTAATGTATATATTATTATACATTACATACTGTATATGAATAGCCTATGCCACACCAAGTTATACCGAATATAATACACTTTTGTGTGGCACCTATCTTTGCATCGATGATTCTATTATCGCTGAGAATACTAATTTAACACCCATTTTTATATTACATCAACACTTCCGTTTCTACTCTCATTAGCATATATATATATACTTATCGGTACAAATAATATAATATTTGATACCTGCTCATATAATAGTTTATATATAATTTAATAAATATGTAACAAAATTACATAAATAATTCAAATAGCAAACATATGATATTTATTTACCAAAGAAAGAAGATGTTACCCATGATACTTTGAATATTCATTTAAAATAATGTTGTCGTTTGTTTCTAAATTCATATCCTCGATGATATGATCCTAGGTAATGTATGGTGTGGCATAGGCTTAGTCAGTTCGGAAAGGATATCGATCAATTCGTAACTATTACACAACACGTATTTGATGACGTAATCTAAGTTATTATACACAATCATACCGCTATGACTGTAACACACTATTTACACTGCTTATATCTATTTATATTTCGTATTATTTTAATAATGAATGCGTATTCATTAACATATATTTCAATGTCGTACTTTGGACTATATATTTTTATTTAAATAACATACCTTAAAGAGATTTTTACCACAAATTATGAAACAAATGATTTATCAATTTTATTTATTAATATTAATACTAAAATCATTCAGATATATATTATCTATATTATTTGAAATTTTCAAATAATTATATCGATCATAGTTACCGAAATACGATATTTTATAGAGATACCTAATAGTAATTGAACCTAATTAGTAATTTTTAAATTCATTTACTCAGAATGATAATTATTATCCACCTATGTGTAATAAATACAATGTTTATCTTCTCATAGCATATATTTTATTTTTATTTTTCTAGTGTATAAATAAATTAACAGTTTTTATCAAAATAGGAGCATTCTGATTTATAGTTTTTTAAATATTGACTATATTGATGACGATCTGTAAATTTTCATTACTTTTATATTATTACGATTATATTTTATATAAATTATATATATTATTTATTGAAAGAGATAACTTTTATAGAAAAATATAATCTAAACATAATACACAATTTTTGTTTGCAATTAGGCAAGCAGTATTTTCAAACAAATTGCGTACAGTGACATTACTCTCACTTATATATATACATGTAAACGCGCGTAAAGGAGAGATTAGTAAGATCCTCAACATTAATACCATAAGTACAGTACACATCAATGCATACATAGATACACACATGATGTATGCAATAGTTATGATATGAGTTATACATGTGTTCACTAGATCTAAGTTAGAGTGCCGTCCACCACACACACACACACATATATATATATATATATATATACATCGGGCGACAGCATAGAAAAGATATTGATCTTAATCTGAAGCCCTTTAGAGGAAATAATAACATAAATAATTATATACGTCATACGAACAAAAATGTACAATTTAAAACTTTTAATAAATATTTATTATTATTATTATTATTATATATATATACACATAGTTATGTAATAACAATAACGATTAATACTGATGAACGCGCACGCTACACTAGAGACAGGCTGCATTCCCGATACCGACCTCATCGTAGTACTGATCGAGATAGAACGAGCCGACCTTGAAGGTGGACACAGAGGTCATCGCGAAGGTGGTCAACTGGTCAAGAGAAGCGGTGTCCCCTGCGTTAACCACTAGTGTTATGTCCAGTGTCCTACTGCGGGCTGTGCGTGTGTGTGTGTGTGCGTGTGTGTGCGCGGTAAGGCAATGGAGTGCTAGGGTCTCCATGGTTACTGGATATGTTTATGTAACTAGGCTTTCTAGCGATCACATGACTATTGTTTACTATGGTTACATTGTTATACTAACAATATTGTCATACATATAGTTACTTATTATACGGATATACTACAATCACATGACTATAGAGATACAGAGGAATCATACCGAGGTGGTCACATGACTCGAGTACTGAGGTGGTCACGTGACTACAGTACTGAGGTGGTCACATGGCTACAGTACCGGGGTGGTCACATGACTACAGTACTGAGGTGGTCACATGGCTACAGTACCGGGGTGGTCACATGACTACGGTACTGAGGTGGTCACATGACTACGGTACAGAGGTGGTCACGTGACTACAGTACTGAGGGGGGTCACTGTTATGTGGATTAGCGACGAGGCCGATGTATACGTGTATTAGGTGATTCGAGCACTGCCTATACATAGCGGCGGTCCGCTATATATAGGATGCGCGTGCGTGCGGTCATGCGAGACGGTGATAATGTATGATACCGTGCACTAGGCGTACGTGCGGCGCTGGTATCGCGTTGATATACGATATCGACGAACGCGCGATAGTAATACATTAATAGATAACACAGTCATTAACTAACAGACTACTAACAAACGGCCGCAGTCAACGCTGATCATCCGATCGTTGACGGTTCACCGAAACTCCGATTGAAATGATTGTTTTGCTGTTCCTAGGGGACGGGTTAAGTTGCTCGGTGAAGTGATTGACATGTGGGGGGGATCCACGGATAAAGCTTATGTTTCTACCTTACCTTAGCTATCTGTACAATAATGCGATAATGCGTTCAACTATGTATACGCATATACAGATATTGTTATCGTTAGTGTTATTGTTATTGTTATTGTTAGTGTTATTGTTATTGTTATTGTTATTGTTATTGTTATCGTTATTGTTATTGTTATCGTTATTGTTATTGTTATCGTTATTGTTATTGTTATCGTTATTGTTATTGTTATCGTTAGTGTTATTTCGGTGGAGTCCTTTCATCCCATCCAGGAACTTAGATGAAGCGTTTCACTTATAACCATATATGGCTCTAATGTCCCATCGAATCAGTTCTCATGTCGAGGCATCCGTGGTTTTACCGAGAGCCGATCGTTTCGTATAAACTATTATATATGATCACCTCTACATATTATTTATGGGCCCGGACATGGGTGGAACCCGCATCCTACTGCTCGCGTGTAAGACAACTTAGCCCGCTGATATACCCAGACAGTTAACATACACACATATATACAGTACATTATGTTGACCGTATGCGACACTAAACGGCAACGACGACGAGGAAAAGACATTTGTCTCAAATCGAAGCCATTTGAGTAGAGAAAAAAAGAGAATTAAAGTTGAAAATAGATTACAATGCACAATACATATATAATATATGATATATTCTATTCTATTCTATTCTGCATGGCTGATACCCGTATCATGGACGACATTCCCTTTAGTTCCGATTCGATGATATCGCTGCAGACGATCTGAATGTCATCGACTGCGCCGTTCTCGGGTGACACCGCCTCTTTTGTAATACGATCGTGGTGATGTTCGGTGGAGCGGAATGATCTACGCCCCCCCCTCCACTCGTGAACTGTTCCCAGCGCAATAGTTTAAGCTCGATGTTGATATTCTGTGTGGGCATTCGTTGAAGATAAGTGATGAACATATCACTGCATCTGTGTGTGTGTGATTATATATTATGCTAATTATATAATAGTTATAGTAGTAATAGTAATGTGTTAACGAATACACAACTTCTAAACCTGGCAAAGGGTTAATATTTAAAATGAAAACAATCTATAAAAATTATATAAAATGAAATAATCACATTGGTATATAAATGACTACAGTAATGTCACTACTTTACATCAGCATGTTACAAACCTATAACATACAAATCTCTCTTCTATCTCTCTCTCTCTCTCTCTCTCTCTCTCTCTCTCTCTCTCCCTCCCTCTCTCTCTCTCTCTTTCTCTCTCTCTCTCTCTCTCTCTCTCTCTCTCTCTCTCTCTACCTCTCTCTTTCTCTCTCTCTCTCTCTCTCTCTCTCTCTCTCTCTCTTCTCTCTTTACTTCTCTAATATTTCTTATAATGGGGCTGGGCTATAATGGGGCTAAGCTATGATGGAGGCTAAGATGAGGGCTAAGATGGGGCTGGCTGACCTTCACATCTGTAGTCGGCATTAAGGATCTCATAGCCCGCGTCACATCTGCAATAGTAACTGTCGAATGCGTTGAAACATTTCTAAGAACAGGCCGCCCGTTGTGCACTAGGCAACGAAAGAAACGGTTATGGAGGTATGGTGGGGTGAAGTAGGGGGGTGGGGTAGGGGGTGGGGTAGGGTGAAGTAGGGGGGTGGGGTAGTGGAGGCTGACACTCAATCGTATACACGAGCATACATTGTATTAGTAATGTTATGTTATATTAATTATTATATTAATGAATTGCAGCGATGATGTGTTAAGGGGAGTGCGGATTAACATTTTTGCGAATACAATTTTAATATAAATTCAAATCATTTGAAATATAATCTTTTTGATTGTGTATATTAAAATATGGTACAATAGTCAAGTTAAAGCCGACATGTACATGTAAAAGATAGGAAAAAATGGGTCTTTAAAATGCAAAAAATGCTATTTCAAATGGCTAATGATCCAAAAATGAGTAATTTTTGTATAATCATAACAACGTATTTCTAATATAATAGTAACTTTATATGAATGAGTATAATAAGTATATGATATTAAAAAGTGAACTTAATAATCGTCAAATAAAAATAATAAAATATACCATTGTTGCATGATCTTTACAATATATATGTTTACGGCTTACTTATAAGGTATCTACTGTCACCTATGTATTCAGTGTATACTATGAACACGGTGGATTCATCAAAGGGATCACATTCAATAGTGATCTAAACAAAATGTACGAGCTTCTGAAGTTGTACTTGTATTAATCGTGTACTAAATACTAAATAATATTACCAATGTTCATTATATTTATAATTTGTACATGATAACATATAAATAAATAACGATATTATCTCTACTAGTACTAAACTATGTACGTTATAATATAAATGATTATATAATAGATAAAAAGTAATATATAAGAAAGATAATACTATTAGCATATTAATATTACATTTTATTGTTATTGTTATTGTTATTTTGGTGGAGTCCTATATCCTATCCAGGAACTTAGATGAAGTTTCCACTTATAACCATATGGGTCTAATGTCGCTTCGAAGCCGCTATAAACAATATTATCTATAGGCTGATGATTAACATGTATACACTTATAGTTTCTGTATCATACATACTTTAATGATATTTAATTACATTTTAATGTATTAATGTAATACATTTAATGATGAAAACGAAGGTACATTAAAATAAATAAAAGCCTTAAATAATACTAAACAAATGAATGTTATTAATATTCACGTACATTTTAAATAAGTTTATTTTTACTTCAAATTATTAAAATATTTAGATAATATATATATAATGATAAGTTAGGGTTATTATTGTTTAAAAATAAATTAAATAACTATCTCATCTTAAACTAGTATATTTTATATTTTTATCTATATTTTTTCAGTATTAATGGTCTAGTATATATCACTTATAGGGTTTATATGACTTTTTTATCTACATTTCTTCAGTATTATTGGTCTTTTATTTTCATAATTCTTTTAGTTTTTATATATTAGAAAAACATATTTATTATAAATTTTACACAATAACATATTTTAATGTACATTGTTTTTAAATTTCCAAGTCTTTTAGTTCTTAATCTGCTTAGTTTCTTATTCTATTAGTTTTTATTCTTTTAGTTTTATTTTTATTTTATAACATACTTATTTTCAATTTCGTTTCATTTTCGTACAATTTCTTCTCTTATATTACTATTATATATGACTTTTATCTATATTTTTTCGGTATTATTGGTCTAGTATATATCAATTATAGAGTTTATACGTATTTTTTCCATATTTCTTCAGTATTATTGTTTATATATTTTGTTCATAATTATTTTAGTTTTTATATATTTGTAAAACATATTTTTTAAATTTTACACAATAACATATTTTAATGTACATTGCTTTTAATTTCCAAGTCTTTTAGTTCTTAATCTGCTTAGTTTCTTATTCTATTAGTTTTTATTCTTTTAGTTTTATTTTTATTTTATAACATACTTATTTTCAATTTCATTACAATTTCTTCTCTTATATTACTATTATATATGACTTTTTATCTATATTTTTTCGGTATTATTGGTCTAGTATATATCAATTATAGAGTTTATACGTATTTTTTTCCATATTTCTTCAGTATTATTGTTTATTTATTTTGTTCATAATTATTTTAGTTTTTATATATTTGTAAAACATATTTATTTAAAATTTTACACAATAACATATTTTAATGTACATTGATTTTAATTTCCAAGTCTTTTATTTCTTAATCTGCTTAGTTTCTTATTTTATTAGTTTTTATTCATTTAGTTTTATTTTTATTTTATAACATACTTATTTTCAATTTCATTACAATTTCTTCTCTTATATTACTATTATATATGACTTTTTATCTATATTTTTTCGGTATTATTGGTCTAGTATATATCAATTATAGAGTTTATACGTATTTTTTTCCATATTTCTTCAGTATTATTGTTTATTTATTTTGTTCATAATTATTTTAGTTTTTATATATTTGTAAAACATATTTATTTAAAATTTTACACAATAACATATTTTAATGTACATTGATTTTAATTTCCAAGTCTATTATTTCTTAATCTGCTTAGTTTCTTATTTTATTAGTTTTTATTCATTTAGTTTTATTTTTATTTTACATTCAATTATCAATATACTTTATTTATTTATCCTTTTTTGTTTAATTGTTTTAAATAATTGAAATGGTGTAATCGTTAACGGTAATATGATGATTTTTTAAACAGTTCAAATTTTATTATTTTATTATTGTAAACAAGAAGTCAAAACTTATTATTGTATTTATGAACTGTTTAAAATTAAAATGGGTTGATAACTAGAAAAGCCGCAAAGGCTTCTTTATCTTTCCTGGGGTTTACCCGAATCTGATACCATACCATACCATACCATATATATTATATTTCATAAATAGGTATAGTATGATATAAATGACTTCAGAATGAAAACAATATTTGATGGAAGTTAGTGAACATCTAAGAAAACGTGAAATAGAGTAAACAGTGTTCTCGATGAAACAAATTCATTCTCATTAGAAACTTATTCAAAAATAAAAAAGGATGTCCAATTATTAAAAATCTATAGATTTGGTATACCGAGTAAGTCACAACAAACCCCTGAAAGTGATTTATTAGCCCCAGTTCTATATTTAGTAGAGGAATAAGATGAAATAAAATAATGAATCGTCTTTAAAGAATTAATACTAATAACATATAGATGAAGACGTTCGGTAACATTTGTTATATTCTTTAATTTGTTAATTTCAAATTATTATTATTTATTTCGACTATACGTTTACTTCGAAATATTAATAAATAAATTAGGCAATAAGAAATAGAATTATGTAGAATAACAAATGGATGAAGTTGATTATTAGGAGATAATAAAGACAGCGGCGATCATTAGCATATACACAAACTTGCAGCAATCTTGGCAATAGTAAGATATGAGTGTATAAGAATGACCGCAATAATAGTGAGGTTATATGAGTCATATGTCATACCACATATATATATATGTTATGATTCATATAATTTATACTATAAATATATAGCGAGTTGAAATATACTCGATAGAAAGCAAATCAGTGAAGATAATTGTAGGCATATATTACACATATAGAATGGAATAAAGAATTATAATCAAGCACACTACTAAGTAGATTTGTAAAAGGGGGAGACAATCAGGGTATATTAAAAATACACACATATATCATCACATATCAATATGCATAACTTTTGGATAGAAATGAAGATAATCAACACGAAGGCATTAACTTAATGAGTCAGATAGTCTAAATATAAATTAGGAAAGTTAGCATATAAGTTATTTACATGTAATCCATATAGAATATGATAGAATAAATGTGTCGTATTTTTAATTAATATTTTCTTTCATAATTGTACTACAGAAAAGTCATACGAATAACAATGTAGTGTGTTTTCTAGGTGAATAGTAACCCCTGGATACTATCTAGATGATATTCAGGTATAATAAGTCATATATATATATATATATAAATCAATAATGAATATCGGTGATACTAACCTATAGAAGGACCTAGAGCCTCAGTAGCTCCTAGATTTTCTTCACTCCTTTAACGCCACTATTACCCTGTGATCGGCGAACCCCTGTGCTACCCGCAAGAACCCGTATTACCAGTGGACCCGGTTCTGCCCCCATAGGACCGCGAGCCCTATCTCAATCTGTTGAAGTGTGTTTACGTTAATGTAGATTTAGAGAGATAAATAGAGAGAAAATATTATGATATATATATATGTAGGGTTGTTAAAAAACGCGTTTTTTATTATTGTTTGTTTAAAACATGTTTTAAACGTTTTTTTTCGTTTTTAATTCGTTTTATTCGTTTTTTATCCGTTATTTTCTGTTACAAAATATAAAATTATTTAAATAAAGTAGATATGTTGTTAAATAATAAAATAATAATAAAGTAAGTACATATTATATGAATAATCAGTAATAATTCAAATAATATATTATCTGTATTATTAGCATTATTAAATCATATTGTCAAACTATACATTAGTATGACAATTATAATAATTATAATATTTATTTTGTTATAACACTGAGTATTTCTGTATTATTTAATTATTTGTTATAGACATGGAGATTGTATCACAATCTATAGATATATGTACATTATATAATTAATATTATAAAAGCTGTATATTTTATAAGCAGTAAACTTTCATATTTATATTATAATAAATTATTATAAATAATAAAGTAAAATTAGATTTCTTTTATGTTCTGATATAATAAATTATATAATAATATATATTATGAACTTTCATATTTCTTTTATATATTAATATATTATTATTAAAAAAATATGAAAATTCATACTATTTTTTTATATAATTTTAAACATAATATATATTATTATACAATTTATTATATCAAAACATAAAAGAAATCTAATTTAACTTTTAATAATAATATTATATTTGTATACACATATTTTATACATTTATTAAATATTCATTCATTTTTCAATTATTATACAATTTATTATATCAAAAAAAAGAGCAGATAAATTATTATTTGTCAAATTGAATTTAAATTTAAATTTAAATATTAACAATTAAATAAATATATGTATAAATGTATGTCTCTTGTTTTTTTCTGTTTTTTTCGTTTTTTATTCTATGTTTAAAACGCGTTTAAAACGTCTGTTTAAAACGTGTTTTTTATTAACTCACAACCCTATATATATGTAATATATAATATATAATATATTATATATAATATATAATATATATATAATTTATAAATAGTATTTATTAAATACAATTATAATATATCTAATATTGAATGGTTGAACATCAACAATAGATAATAAATGTCTAAATGTCACACAGATATGCATATGAAGTGTATGCTTATCATTCTGCCTAGATAATACCCAATAAAGCATTTCTAGATATACGAAGAAAAAAGAAGATAATATTGAGAAAATTGATTAATGTATTCGATTAAAAAGGGAATTATTATCAATAAATTAATTTATTCCATTCGTGGTATAGGGAAAATAAAATAAAAGACAAGATAATCATCAATGGCGATAATATTAAGATATGAAGATTATCGTGTTTATATTGAAATTTATGATAACAATATCGAGATAAAAATGAAGAAATTATCGCGATATTATTTCAAATGATTTATTGGCTCTATTCATGATTTATCTTCGAGATACAAACATGTGATTAATAGGTATAATAAATATCACATTATCGCATCATCACTCTACCAATCAAATGTCAACCGGCGATAACCTTGACCTCCTTGGAACCCTATGGCACCGATGCCACCGCCTATACCGACCGTCCCCGTATGTCCAGTTGACCCGTGCCGGCCGGAATCACCGCGGCCTCCGCTATTGCCTGTGGTCAATAGTGGTCAAGTGATTCTAGAATGTTCTACAGCGCGCTTGTATTTTATTATATTATGTATTACAATCGGAAGCAGCCTACACGAATAACAGAGTCGATATCTCACTTTTAGCTTCTCCTCTTTTCGCTGGCTTTTACCAAACTATGAATACAAATATACTACTATGTTATTGAGTGGCTTACTTAATCTAATGATTAGTTAATTTGGCTGCGGTTTAAATGTGCGCCTCATCAGATTATTATATAATATTAATATTATTATTTATTTATTATTCTTATCTATAATGAAACTTATCATGTTAATAAAGGGGTAATTATCTCGATAAGCAACACTGCTTCTATAATTACCCTGGCATTGCCTAAATCTGATAATAATAATATTAGTATTATAATCCGATTGGATGAGCCTCACTTCACGTAACTTTAAAACCGCAGCCTTTGTTAATGTTCTAAAGCCGTGTACACACCGCTAGCATCAAGCACGGCGATTTGTTACTGTGTTTGTTACTGCACTTGATGCTAGGTATACATTATTATGTGTGTCCAGATAGCGAGCATCAAGTACCGCATGTGTGGCGACTTGTTACTAGAAGCCGGCGACTTGTTACTGGGTATATTTTAAAATTGAATGAGTTGAATTTGACGGCGACTTGTTACCAGAGCTCGGCGACTTGTTACTGCGCTTGGTACCGTGCAAATAGCTGTTCACATAGCGAGCATCAAGCACCGGCGACTTGTTACTCGAAAATAGAACTTTTGATAGATTTTAGGCGGCGACTTGTTGCTGCGCTTGATGCTGTGCTTGATGCTGCACTTGATGCTAGCGGTGTGTACACGGCTTAAGAATATGATCGTTGGAATAATATACTAAGAAGTGGTCGTTACTAGCATGGAGATATGTAACTCGTCAGTAGTTGTTGAACTTGTAGCTAGTTATGCGAAATACACTGTAATGCCGATTAGTTCGGAATATTATATATTATCTGCATATGATATGATTGACCATTAAAGTTAGCGTATGTTTATTTATAGACTATCATACACGCAATGGCTTATCAGTAACACATATATATATATTATTTAATATGTATATATTATGAATTTCACACACATACACTTACATACATACATTAATAAACATATACATAGGGTTGTTAAAAAACGCGTTTTTTTATTAATGCTCGTTTAAAACATGTTTTTAAAGGTTTTTTTCATTTTTAATACGTTTTATTCGTTTTTTATCCGATTTTTTCTATTACAAAAAAAATTATTATAAAGATATTATTAAATAATAAAATAATAATAAAGTAAGTACATATTATGAATATTCATTATTAATTAAAATAATATAGTATCTGTATTATTAGCATCATTAAATTACAAAAAAAATTATTATAAAGATATTATTAAATAATAAAATAATAATAAAGTAAGTACATATTATGAATATTCATTATTAATTCAAATAATATAGTATCTGTATTATTAGCATCATTAAATCATATTGTCATACTCTACATTAGTATGACAATTATAATTATTATAATATTTATTTTTTTTACAATATAACACTGATTATTCATGTATTATTTAATGCTATAGATATGGAGATTGTATCACAATCTATGTATAATATACATTGTATTTGTATATAATTAATATTATAAAAAATGTATGAACTTTCATATTTCTTTTATAATAAATTATTATAAAATAAATATATTAAACATAATATATATTATTATACAATTGATTTATTAATTTGATTTAAATATTTAATATAGTTGTTATAAGGATATTCTTAATATAAGCTACGTATAGCTTCTGAATATCCTTCTGTATATAAATTAAATTAAAAAAAAAAAAAAAAAAAAATATTATATAAAAACATTAAAATAAATCTAATTTTACTTTATATATCATTAGGATAATAATATTATATTTGTATACATTTATTAAATAATCATTAATTTTTCAATTATTATAAAAAATATAAAAGAAATCTAATTTTACTTTATTATTATAATAATAATATAATAATTGTATACATTTATTAAATAATCATTCATTTTTAAATTAGTATACAATATTATATCAAAGCATAAAATAAATCTAATTTTACTTGATTAATATAATAATTATAATATTATATTTATTTTATACATTTATTAAATAATTATTTAATTTATTGATTATAATCATTAATTTTTCAATTATTATACAAAATATAAAAGAAATCTAATTTTACTTTATTATAATAATAATAATATTATATTTTAAACACTTATTAAATAATATCTCGTTTTTTTCTGTTTTTTTCGTTTTTTATTCTTTGTTTAAAACGGTTTAAAACGGTTTAAAACGCGTTTAAAACGTCTGTTTAAAACGTGTTTTTTATTAACTCATAACCCTACATATACATATATACATATATACATACATATACAATGTGTATTACACATACATATAAACACATACATACACATTATATATATATATTATTTAATACGTATATATTATGATTGGCCATTATAATTAGCGTATGTCTATTTATAGACTATCATACATGCAACAGCTTATCATTACCATATATCTATATCATTATGATAATCATATATATATATATATATATATATATATATATATATATATATCATATATATCACATATACACTGTATATGTGTGTGTTTTATAGGCTCACTCGGGATGTACTGTAGCTAAAAAAACCTAGCAATATTAAAACTAAACCCAACCAAACCAAACCAAACAAGCGAAAATAACTAAACTAAAAATATTAATGTTTGTACACACAATTATACGCTATTATAAATTCACTAATTCGAATAAACAATTTTGCGGGCGTTCAAATCGTGAAGCTTTTGACCAGGTACCATAATATTCGGATGGGGTACGGTGTCTGCACATTGAAAAATGAAATATCCGCATATGCAACGCCCGCAATACTAAAACACACAACCAAATATATTAGTCATAATTCGATGAATGGCGAAATGCAGCTCGGCCCAAAAATCCTTTAAGGGCGGGTGGGCGGGTTAGTCGTGTTTTTATTATTTTTACCATTTACTCTTCGTATTAATTATATCTATATATAGGTCAGATCTCGTATCCTCGATGCGCATTCAAAAATTAAAACTTAACCCAACCTAACCACAACAGTGTAAATATACATTTATAGGTTAACTCGGGAAGTAATGCAGCTAAAAAAACACAAAAAATTAAAACTTAACCCAACTTAACCACAACCATGACAATATACTTTTATAGGCTCACTCGAGAAGTAATGCAGCTAAAAAAACCACAAAAAATTAAAACTTAACCCAACCTAATCACAACAGTGTAAATATACATTTATAGGTTAACTCGGGAAGTAATGCAGCTAAAAAAACACCACAAATTAAAACTTAACCCAACTTAACCACAACCGTGACAATATACTTTTATAGGCTCACTCGAGAAGTAATGCAGCTAACAAAACCACCAACAATTAAAACTTAACCCAACCTAACCACAACAGTGAAAATATACTTTTAACTCGGGAAGTAATGCAGCTAATGTATATACATAGCTCATGTATACACACCACGTTGTTTGTATACACGCCAGCATACACATGCATATGTCTCTATACATATATATATGTATCCCAACACGATACCACGTAGGTATTCTTACATCAGCATATAGCGTATGCCCATATATATACATATACGAATATCCCTACCAAGCTGGGTTTATTCCACACATTGTTATTGTCGACTAATTAACACACGCGCTCTGGAATGTGAGCGAACGCAATACCGCATTTTTAGTATTACGGGCGTTGCATGTGCTGATATTTCATTTTAATGTGCGGATTTCGTCCAGCTACCATAATTATTATGATAATATTCAATATTATTTTATTTTTTAATATTATATTGTAAAGCATATAATCTGATTATATTATAATCATTATTATAATTATGATTATGTTTATTTCGAATATAATGAAACAATAATTATTATTATAATAGTGATTAGTATAGTAATGTTAAATTTAATTTAAAATTATTTTATTATTATAATAATTATAATAATAATTATTTAATACATTTGGCAAATGATTTGCAATGTGATTCTAAAAATGCGTACCTTGTATGGAAAGTGATCGACAACTTGATCTGTTAATCCTAAATATATATTAAGGTATGGTATTATTTTACTTTGCCTTAGTAGATGTTTTAAACATTGTAAAAAAAAGTATATTATAAAATATTATTTAGTAATATTTTTAAATTTTTCAAATATATTATAAATAATATAGTCACCTATTGATTAAAATATCAATTATGAAGTCACAGATTGTAGGAAACAATTATCGATAAAAAATCATAGACATGAGCAATGATTTTGCGAAGCAAAATTCTTTCGGAAAATCTTTGACATGAGTGTCATTTGATACAAAAGGTTTATATT
Organism: Osedax fenrisi; assembly: GCA_964019155.1. NCBI lineage: Eukaryota > Metazoa > Annelida > Polychaeta > Sabellida > Siboglinidae > Osedax > Osedax fenrisi. The sequence continues at coordinate 76,998,090 of OZ025242.1, forward strand.
TTACGTTAAAATACTAAATCTATATTTGATACATTAAAATGCTTACGATAAATATATAAATATAATGATTATAAGTGAAATTAGGAAAATCACCATTTCGGTTTGGTTATGATATATGAGCATATCAATATATAGATTTAGAGTACCAGTGGCAAGACCTCCTATAACCTCGAGGTTATAGGATGTATTGTTATAGGAGGTCTTGGTACAACGCATGCAATATATAGTTTCTCTCTAGCTCTATGTATACAACCACTGAGTGTGATTCAGACATTTGGTCGACCAATGATCATTGATAATGAGCCGATATATTCAATATAGGCAAAATAATAAGACGAGCCGATTTGATCAAATATCTATGTGTATGAGTCTCGAGACTTTGTATTTACTACAATTTGTATTAATAATTATTTTAATATTTTCTATACAGTGAATGTGAAATGTACTAGCTTTTTTTTAGTAGATTGTAGATAAAATAATCTATTTTAATAGTTAATAACTTTTTATATTTATTTTGTGTATAGGTATTACCTATAATCTGTTAAAATATAATAAAATGTATGATATATATCTCATTTTATTACATTTATATTTTTCAGTTAGTATATATTAGTTAATATATATACAGTGATGGGCACCGATCCTTTTTTCCTGGATCGCCGATCCAAATCCCGATCCTCTATTATTCGATCCTTTTCCCGATCCCGAATAAAATCTTCAGAGTCTAACATTAGAGTCAATTTCTTCTATTTAGACTCTATGTGTTTGCTTGGGATCCTCGCTTCATTACCCGATCCTAAGTTTCTCACCCGATCAGGATCCTGATCACGATCACGATATTATTTATATATTTAATTAATACGATTTTATTTCATAATTTGAAACAATATTTATAAATTATTATAGGTAATATATATTTAAAAAAATCCTACCCATGTAATATAAATTATTAATAATTGTAAATAATATGTATTATTAATAGTTATATAACAACCTATATTGTATTAGGTTATTAATACATTCTTTATTTTTCAATAATAATTCAATTGAATTAAATGCATAGGAATGTATTAAATGCATATATTGAATGTAGGTACTGTACCCAGAGCTGGGCACGATACTCAAAAAATGTATAATAGATACAATTACACACTTTTTTCTTATAATAGATACTACTACAATTACTTAAAAAAAAAAAATAGTAGATACAATTACAAATACAGAATTTTCTTAGTAGATACATCTTAGTAGATACAAATACATTATAATTATATAAAATATATATAAATGTATAGATATACATTATATAGATATATATTATATCCTATAATATATATATATATTCATCGATGTCGAATTTAATAGTACATGTACTATCTGCAGATCAAGGTAAATTACACAGAATAATATCCCGAAATGTTTGCTATAAAGTGATTTTCTAGCAAACATTTGAGCCTAACATTTTCGGAAAGTAATGGGGTAACTCACTACATTCTCCTTAATTTATCAGCTGCCTTCAATACCCTTGACCATAATATCCTTATAAATGGACTATCCTCTATCGGAATATCTGGTACTTCACTCGATTTGTTCATCTCATACCTAACTGGTCATTTTTTTTTTACCAAATTAGCATAAATTCACTAATTTCTAAACCTCGTAAAGTTACTCATGGAGTACCTCAATGATCTGTCTTTGGTCCACTCCTATTCAATATCAATCTACTTCCCTTATTTAAGATTATTGACTAATATCCCACTATATATCTATAGTCGACTATCACTTCCTTCCACCACAAATTACCATTAACAATTTGAGTATTTCTTATGCTAATAAAGTAAAAACTCTTAGTATATTAATCGACCCAACACTACAATTTCACATTCCGACTAAATCACTATCACAGTCAATAACTACATACTACAAAACTTACGAACAATAATACCCTTCATTAATTTTAATACTGCAATCTTCTCGCTACATCCCTCATTCTACCCCACATTGATTATTGTAATTCATGTCCATAGAGGGACATATATGCCTCCTCACAATCTAATAAATAAACTCCAACGCTTTCAAAACACAGATATCAGATTTATATTTAACATAGATAAACATTCCAGACAACATATATCTCCTATAAGAACCAAATTACATTGGCTGCCAATACAATCCAGTATAATTTATAATATTTCACTCACCATACATTTTTCTACTCACCATAACACACCAGACTATCTCGCCAACTTACTAACTCCAAACATAACTATTTACGAACAAAAAAAAATAAACAAATTCAAATTAAAAACTCCAGTTCTATCATATTTAACATCGCCCAACATAAATCATTCTCCGTCCATGCTCCAAAAATCTGGAATGATCTACTTCACCATATCCGGTCAATTGACTCAACTGTAATACTCAAGTTAAATCTAAAAACTTACCGTTTTCTCAATAAATACATTAAAAAGCACGTCCGAAAACTTCCATAAAGAAGTTGATGGAAGTGCTTAAATCAATTAGGTAACTGGTAACAAGTAACTAAAATTATAGTTAACTTGCTAGAAAATAACTTTCTAGTAAACATTTCCGGAAATTATTTCCGGAAAAACTGGTTGTGGGATACCCTTTTTAAAAGGACATATTCAATATTTACACCATATAACGTGTTCTTCAATAGATGATATAGAATACATTTGTTGACATATAATGACATTTAATGATACCCACGATTAATCTTTTAGTGTATACACCGGTTGTACATACGCTGGTATACCAGCATTTATTTCATTTGAAATTATACTATGAGACATTACAGACTCTAGAGAAATATACATTATTACAATATACTATTTTTTAACTCAAAATAATCAGCGACCTTTAATTTCGAATGTTCAACACGAATATAGTAAATGATCAAATATACAAAAATTAAATTATTAATATATTATTAATTATTATTATTTAGAATTAATCATATATTTATCATTTATCATTTATTAAAATGATTTTATCTTTCAAAGTACCTAATATATAATTTTGAATTATAAATCAATTAGTATATAAAATATATTATCAAAATAATGTCTTTGTTTTCAATAAATGTATATAATGGTTTTTGAGAATATCACTATAATTGATATATCATAATTTTTAACAATGAGTTAATTTAAATATTTCAAAATATATTTGATTACAAATATATTGATGATTTATATATATTAAAATTAATTTATAATATGATAATATAAAATATTGATATAAAATACATATAATGTCCAAATGATATATTATTTAATAAAATGTATCTGTTTACATAATTTTCTTAGTAGATACGTATCGTAGATACTATTTATGACTAATAGATACGATTACAAATACTTTTATAATTTTTATAATAGATACAAATACAAATACAAATGTATCTACGATACTGATTTTTTGCCTTAATATATACTGTATCGGCAATACTGCCCAGCTCTGACTGTACCTAAGGTACACCTATATCATATATATTATATGATATTTCACACCTAGTCACCATAGTGAATTAAATATAATTTATTTATATAAATGCATCGAATTGGATACATATCTACTCATTGTACGTTGAGTCAAAGTCGGTGGTTTATTTATATCAATTGATTACATTCTATTATGGTAAAAATAATTATTATACAACTACTACGTATATTTAACATAGTCTTGCAATACCTTGGAAAATATTACAAAATAATTATCAATACAATATAATATTAATGTATACATTACTATAGTAATACAATACTAAACTGTTATTAATATTCTTATAAATTAATATAGGGGAAAGTAACCGAATACGGACAGTGCCCGAATACGGACACTCTCGGTATCTCAGAAACCATACATCCTACACAAAAATGTTTAATGAATAAGATATTCATAATTATATAAATAGTCTAAAAAGTATTTTTTAATTTTTAATTATTCGAAATAGTGCTGATATATCCAATAAACTGATTTTTTTATTACGTTTTAAATTTATGAAAACAAATTTCAACTTAAAACCTTCTCAAGAATATACAAATGTATCGATATAAAATATAATACTATATTATTAAAAAATAAAGCATTCTAAAAATTGAATTTTTAATTTCTATATTTTTTATCAAATATTCATTAAGTTATAAGCATATATCTACAGGTCATATAAGTTCCTAATACGGACACTCTAAATATCTTAATACGGACACCCTATAACTAATCAACGCACACTGTCACACTGTGTGAAGGTGGGCCGGTAGTCTCAGAATAGCATGTCTCACTTAATCAATGAAACTGCATAGAATTTGAAACATAGTACAATTTTTTTTTTTTGATTTGATTATGTTTAGGCATTTCCCTGGCCATTTGAAAAATGACCAAAAATTGACCAAAAAAAAAAAAATTCTACTATTACCTATATGAAACTCACGTTAGGTGTCGCTACTTTTTATACTATATTTTAAATTAATTAAATTAAATAATATTTAATTTAGATCTAAAATGCAACTTCGTGATACATCAACGTTCTCAACATTATTTAAATACGAACGTATGAAAATAAATAAGTTGCCCACGTATATTGATATTGATAAACATTATTTTTATATTACGTCATTCTCCCAAAAATCTGTAAATGATCGAATTTATTTAGTCGTCGACGAAATCATTTCAATTTGGGAATCGGCTTCAGTACCATATATTTCTCGTCATTCTATATATAATAAACTTAAGCGCCATATTCCGATATTACTTAAGTTTAAAAAAAATATAAATAAACAATCATTTAATGATTCTTTAAAGAAATACTATCTAAAATTTAATAAATTATTTGATATTTGTCCCTGCAGTTGCGATTTGCGATCTCATAGAATTAAGCGTGTATGTAATTGTATTAGAATTAATCGTATCCCAGAAGCTGAGATAACATTTATGATTGATATGAGATCAGATAGAAACATGACAATAGATATTAGTAGAAGATGCTCAACATCATATCAGAGCCGTCCCAGCAAACATTAACAGCTTCATAACAGACTCATAACAACATAACATCCTCATAACAGCCTTAAAACAGCATATTCTAAAATTACAGCCTCATATCTGCTTCATAACAGGATCTTATGAAAAAAAACAGCCTAATATCAGACTCATAAAAGCATTATGGTAATATCCTCATAACAGCCTACATAAATTCTATAAAAACAGCCTCATAACAGACTCATAACAGCATTATGATAATATCCTCATAAATTATATATAAAACAGCCTAATATCAGACTCATAACAGCATTATGGTAATATCCTCATAACAGCCTACATAAATTCTATAAAAACAGCCTCATAACAGACTCATAACAGCATTATGATAATATCATCATAAATTATATATAAAACAGCCTCATAACAGACTCATAACAGTAATATGATAATATCCTCATAACAGTCTACATAAATTCTATAAAAACAGCTTCATAACAGACTCATAACAGAATTATGATAATATCCTCATAAATTATATAAAAACAGCCTCATATCAGACTCATAACAGCAATATGGTAATATCCTCATATTAGCCTACATTAATTCTATAAAAACAGCCTCATAACAGACTCATAACAGAATTATGATAATATCCTCATAAATTATATAAAACAGCCTCATAACAGACTCACAATAGCATTATGGTAATATCCTCATAATAGCCTACATTAATTCTATAAAAGCAGCCTCATAACAGACTCATAACAGAATTATGGTAATATCCTCATAAATTATATAAAAACAGCTTCATAACAGACTCATAACAGCAATATGATAATATCCTTATAATAGCCTACATAAATTATATAAAAAACAGCCTCATAACAGAATCATAACAGCATTATGATAATATCCTCATAATAACCTACATATATTTCATAAAAACAGTCAGGTAAGGCTATATCACAGAACTAGAGAGAAATTTCAGAAATTTCTCTCTAGCTATATGGGCTATATACATATATTTTTAAACTATAAACTATAAATCTATGGATATATATATATATATATATATATATATATATATATATATATGGATAGAATAAAGATGTGTTTCACCATAGATTTATAGTTTACAATGTAAAATACAGATCTATGCATTTAAATAATTAAAGTAAATATAAGTCCACAACATATCTTTAACATGATACAATGGATAAAAGAAATGAATTCTGATGAAATAAAAAATGTATGTTTCAGAACTATATCTCAAAATGCATATTCATTGCATACTGAGAATATTCTACTAGCTATGATATCAGATCCAAGACCATCGATACGTTGTGAGGGCATTAATCGGATTATTCATGCGAGGACGACTAATAATAATGTTGGAAATGGTATCAGAAAGTTTATAAAGCCGAACATAAATTTTGATGCCGAGGACTATTATCAACTCGTAGACTATAATAATTCATGGCTTGAATCAATTCTGACTGAAAAGTTGACCCTAAATCAATTATTACACGCGAAAGAAACCTTTGAAATATTAGAATTACCTAATTATCCTTCACATACACAAGCTGTGGAAAGGGTCATTAGGTTAATTTCTGAGACATCGACTATGTCGGCATGTAAAAATCAGAGAGATGCTAGAATACGTATTACACTTGAAACAAGAAAAATAATGCCGTGTTTTAATTCGAAACAAGATTTTAAATAATATCATTTATTCATATACTAATTAAATATTGTTCATATGCTGTACTTCTTTTTATATAATAAATATATATTTTATTATTACATTTTAGGTTCATATTGTTTACATATTTTTATACAAAAATATATATTTTGTTATTACATTTTTCAATGTAATGTTAAATTAATACATACTGAATTCATTAGAATACAAGTACTTACTTTTTATCAGACAGTAATCTTATAATATTTATTAGATATAAAAGTAATAGTTATTTGTCTTGATTAGGTAATAATTTAAAATAATCAAATACAAAATTATTTATATCTAAAATGTATTAATGTAATCAAGAAATTATATTTTTTTAATTATTAACAATTATCAATATTAAAAATCATTTAATTATGATAAAATATTTTTTTGAAAATAAATATATTTGTAAAATTTTAATTTTGAAAATAAAAATTTTTCTTTGGTATCATTGGTGTAACATATATTAGGTATGAAGATTTTATAAAAATTTTGAAAAAAAATCATCGGCAAAAATTGTTATTGATGATTTAAAAATTAAAATTATTTCATCAATTATTTCATCAAAATTTTAATTTTGAAAATAAAAATTTTTCTTTGGTAGCATTGGTGTAACATATATTAGGTATGAAGATTTTATAAACATTTTGAAAAAAAATCATCGGCAAACATTTTTATTGATGATTTAAAAATTAAAATTATTTCATCAAAATAATCAATAAAATCTGATTTTTATTGTTTCATTTGATTTTTAATTTAATAAAATAAATAAAATATGTGTATATATATATATGTAAATATATACTTATACATAATATAATGAATTTTAAATAGAAGTTTGAAAATTTTGTACTTTTGAAAAAAAAATCTAAAAATAGATATTATTATCAGGAATTCTAGGGAAAATTTTTTTAAAATTTAAAAACATTTTTTTATAATAAGGTGATATATAAGTAATAACATGTTACATTTTTTTTTTAATTAAATAAATATAACTACTATTAATATGGATTTATATAATTCTATTAATAGCCCATGTTAAATCTGTATCTCTGCAATGTTAAATTTAAATCTTCATGTGAAGCAACTACAAATTAAAAAAAAAAAAAAAAAATGTTTAATTTAACTTTATTGAATATATAGGTAGATATATCTTTTGAGACAGCTTTCATTTCCAAAAAACATATCATAGCGGCCCACCTTGCGTCGCACAGCGTATGAAGTTCATACTATGAAATATTCTGATTTTCATAAAAATCGCGTGTGTTATAATATTAATACTACTAATAAAGCTAATTCTAACATTTTTATTATTTAGACACTTAAATTGTATTATTAATTAAAAATAATAAAAATAAATAAAATATTAACTAATTAAATTACAATATATTTTTCATAAAATTAATTATAAATAACGTAATTTTATTTGTCTGATAGATTCATCAATAATATATAGTTTATCTAGTGGTATATAGGGTGTCCGTATTATAACACAGGGTGTCCGTATTCGGACATAGGTACCGAATACGGACACCCCCGTTATCTATGGAATTAAAAGATTAAATAAAATTTTAAAATTACAATAATATCTATAATCATATAATATTAATATATTGTAATTTTTTAATACAAATAATGAGTCATACAAAGTTAAGACCATTTATTGTTAAAGTGTCCGTATTAGGTTACTTTCCCAAAATAATATTAGAGTATCGTATATGCAATGATGGACACCGATCCTTTTTTATGGATCGGGATCGGGATCGCCGATCCTATCCTTTTCAGATTCATTAAGTTATAAGCATATATATAGAGGTCATATACGTTACTAATACGGACACTCTAGATGTCTTAATACGGACACCCTATAACCAATCAGTGCGCAGCGTATGAACTATTCTGATTTTCATAAAAATCGCGAGTGTTATAATATTAATACTACCAATATTTAAACTGCCTGTGTGGCTCAATGGATAAGGCGTCAGACACACAAGCAGTAGGACACGGGTCCGAGCCTCGTCTGGACCATTAATTAATTTTATAAAATGGGTCTTAAAATATTATTTAGAAGTGATCTTATATAATTGTGTATAAATAAATGATCGTCTCTCGTTAAAACCATGGATGCCTTAACATGAGAGCGGCTTCGAAGGGACATTAGAGCCATATGCATATGCATATAACCATGGTTATAAGTGAAAACTTCATCTAAGTTCCTGGATGGGATGAAAGGACTCCACCAAATAAAAATAACAATAACAATAACAATAAAGCTATATCTAAATTGATTATTATTTAGATATTTAAATTGTATTATTAATTAACAAAATAATAAAAATAAATAAATTATTAACTAATTAAATTAGAATAAATTGTTCATAAAATTAATTATACATAATGTAATTGTAATTTATATCATTGATGCATCAATAATATATAGTTTATCTAGTGGTATCTATATATATATACCCTACAGGGTGTCTGTATTATAACACAGGATGTCCGACCGACATTGTCCGTATTCGGACATGGGTACCGAATACGGACACCCATGTTATCTATGGAATTAAAAGATAAAATAAAATTTAAAAATCACAATAATATCTATAATCATATACTATTAATATATTGTAATTTTTGAATAAAAATAATGAGTCATAAAATGTTAAGACCATTTATTGTTAAAGTGTCCGTATTAGGTTACTTTCCCCTATAGTTATATCTTAAGGTTTTATTCATTAGGGTTTTTATAATTTTATTCCCAAAATTATTATAAATAAACATGCATAAACATACAATAAGCAATATATTGCTTATATATAAGATTATAAATAAATATGTAGTTTTGTATTTATATATATCTTTGTAAACGTTTGTGTTACTTAATTTTATTTTTATATTATTTCATTTAATGATACTGAATAATGATATTTATTTTACGAGTTCCTCAATATATCAGGTTTATTCAAAAACAAATTTCAAAAGTAAATTGTGTTCTTTCTTATTTATCACATTAGCTCTATAATTTATATATATATATATAACAATTATGGTAATAACATTTTATAATAATTAATATTAATACTGAAATTAAATGTGTATAGTTTTTATATATTTTTATGATGAATTATGATATCAGTGAATCAAGGAAAATGGTCAATAATCTTCCTTTGAGTTATATTATTTTAAAGTATTGGATAGAAGAGGAGTTATGCAGAGAATACAACAAGGTATGATTATTTTAAATTATTACTAATCTTTATTAATTTATTTTAAATATTTAATAACCACAAATATTTATAATATTGTTATGATAATTGTTATAACAAATATATACATACCTATGATCACTAATAAAATAATTACATTTTATATATATATATATAATATATTATATACAGATATTGTAGGATATAGTATACCTACAATATATTATTACTACATGATTCCTCATACTTCACATCTTTGGAAAAGGAGACATGTTCCTTGAAATGGAAAAATAAGGATATTGTTAGGATTTAAGCGACAACAAGTTTTTATTTAACTTTATCATATTGCCCCCTTAAGTGTTGGGTCCATCATATTAGTATAGTAATACATAATAAGTATAAGCAAATATTAATTATCATTATATAATAAAATTAATAGCATTACTTACTATTTATAAAAACTATAAATAGTAACGTAAAAATAAATAGGTTACAATAACATATTTATATATATATAAATAGTTTATTTGCAGATATAATTATTATTATTTTTTCAGAAAGCTTGATAGGGGCAAACTCTCATGTAAATTCTTTCCTAATCAATTCAGAAAATGAATATGGTACAGTTAATGGAAGTATGAGTTTAGTATTATATCAAAGCACAATTATAATAACATTATTATTATTTATTATTATATAAACACATTATATTAAGCTATTTATTATTTAATTTTGTACAGTAGCAAAACAAGCAACATTAGATTTGCCCATATTTCCTAGAAAGAGTAGTAAGACCTACCACAATCTCACTAACATTGCAACACCACCACGATCCCCTAACCAAACTATTTTAGTTTAATCTCCATAACCCACTTACAATAGCCCAACTCTTAGCTTTTTATATAATATAATATTATTATAAGATTATTTAGTATACATATAAAATAAATAAATAAATATATATATTTACATAATAATATATTATTTAAATTTTGTAATATTAAAATAATTTATTAAAAAATAATATGATTAATCAATACTTCAAATTAATTTTATAATTGCATTTTAAGCAGTAAACAAGTAATTCTTATTATTTATTTTATATTTTATTTGGAACTTAATTATTGTAGGATTGATACATATTATATAAGCCTTTATTTAAGCCTATAGGCTTAAATAAAGGAATATATATATATATATATATATATATATTACTTAACTTACCAGGTCGAGCTTGCTTGGTATAAAATAAAGATATTTTGTTTAATTATAATAATGTACATTTATTTAATAAATAAAATGATATATGGTATTATGTAATTTATAATCTATATGTTTCAATACTATCATACTATATATATCTATAGATAATTGATATAGATAAATAATAATAAAGGTATATTCCTTATCATATAGTTAAATAATACAAGTTCATAATGCATATGTATATACATCTGTCATTTATACATTTTAGATTTCAGATTTGTAAGAAATATCGAATACAATTATCTATGGAGTTTATAGATTATATTATCATTTAACATACATTTGGTCTTAGTTGGATTTATTTCCATATCAAATTTACTTTGCTGTCAGTGATATGTTCTTTGCTAGAGATACCAATTCTTCTTCAAAACCAGCAAGTGCGTACATGTCTTCAACAAACCTTAGGTAAATGATGATTCTTCCGTTCATTTCGATAGTTCCATTATAACTGTGCAGTGCGTTTTCCATTATTTCTTCCAGGAAAAGGTTAAAAAGAGTAGACGAGAGTAAGCTACCTTTTCTTACACCAGTTTTTGTTGAAAACCACTTGCCAATTTCTCCTTTCCTAAGTATTACACTGCTTGCTTTTTATAATATAAATTAACTTACTGTCAATATTAAATCTTTTCATTATAGATCAAAGTCCCTTTTGCTAAACTCTGTCAAAGGCTTCCCGGAAGTAAATAAATATATGATACAGCTTTTTTTGTGAAGCTTCTATAAAAAATCTAAACTCCGATCTTTCTCAATTATATATAAATCGCTATATTTATCTACACCTCCCTAAATTACTGACCTACTTACAAAATGTACCTAAGAATTACTGTCCTTCTATCCTCAACTATAGGCAATGATGGGCACGATCACGACTTTTCACGATCGCCGATCATCGATCAATTTCGTCGATCATTTTCTAACGATCGTCGATCGTCGATCGTGTAATTATTTTGATCGTCGATCGCGATCTCGATCATCGATCGCCGATCGTGGATCTCGATCGTATTATTATATAAGCATATGAATTCCGGGCTGCTGCATGAACCACTAATGATCCACGCAGTATTACCTACTCGCGAGTACTCACCCATTCACGCCGTCATATCAATATATATATATATATATATATATATATATATCACTGTATCTTTTTTACTAATGTAATCGTAATATTTTACCGCGCGAGACATGCAAGATCAAACAATATGTTTAATTATATACTCTATAATATAATCTCTACGCCAAAAATGAGTCAAACTGTCAATTTCCCTGTGGTCGTAGTATATAGGACTATAACTTTACTTAGGTTTAACGATTATTTTTCATTTGAGTATTCTATCAATAGTGCCATTATAGCAACAATATATAACCCAAAATGTAAGTTAAATTGGTTAAGTAATTAGGTAACGTAGAAGAAAAAGATATGTTGTTATCTACATTTAAGAAATATGTTAATAGACATATCCCAGATAACGAGGTTTATATAACTACACCAGAACAAAGCGAAATTAATTCAGATGAATTCTATGTTATTGATGATAATGGACCATCCACAGTTAGAAGTGGATGATCCACTTCTAAATCAACGGTAGAAATAGAAATACTTAATTATATAAATATTAAAAATACTAATTTAGATATGCTAAATAATTATCCTATTATAAAAATGTTATTCATAAAATACAATTCTATACTCCCATCATCCGCGCCGGTGGAAAGAATGTTTAGTATTGCTACCAATATAAATAAACCGAAACGCAATAAACTAAATGATACTAACTTTTAATTGTTAGTTCTATTGAAAGAAAATTCATTATATTAATATTATTTTATTATTAATTTGATCGTATTTCATCATTTTCATAAATAAAAGTTATTATTATATCCCCTATTTTGTTATTTCTTGATATAAATATATATAAATTATGTTTACATTTTTTTCACGATCGTCGATCGCGATCAGTTGCTGATGATCGTCGATCATTTTACTCGATCATTTTCTAACGATCGTCGATCATTTTCAAACGATCGTCGATCGCGATCGGGATCGACGATCGACGATCGACGATCGTGATCGTGCCCATCACTGACTATAGGCAATTATTCCCCTAATTGTTCCCATTGTTTACCCTCCATTAATAATCCTTCTGATATCAATGTTATAGCTTTCAGTCATTTCGCTAAAAATCTCTGGAACTACGTCTTCAAATACTTACATTAGTTCCCATTATAAGTTCACGAAAGAAATGTCCTATATACTCGCTACACAAAATCATTAATATCTAAGCTACATTTGTGTTCGTATTACGGTCGTCTATCTAGATTGTGTATTGTATTGTATTGTATTTTATTATGTGTTCATAGTAAGTGTTCACCTATATCATATTATTTAATTGTGTGCATGACGAAAGCCTATTTTAGTATTATGCAATAAACTTTATCATCATCATCATATGTATTATAATATGTATTGTTTTACATTAATATTATTCGTTTAAAAAAGTGATAATATTTAAATGGATCAATTTGGGATGACTTAATTAATCGAGTGACGTATTTTCTATTCAGTAGGTATGATAGTTATATAATATTATAGGATATTCCTAATATATTGTATTACAACTTTTAATGTGATTTTTATTTCTTTAAATATTAATATGTGTGTAATATATATTAAATACTCTTCCATTTGAAGATAGGTACCTATATTATAATTATATTATAATCACTTTATATATTTGTATAATATTTATATATTAATTTTAACTATACATATAATAATTATAATGTATGTAAATACTTATAGAATTCATATATTATATATGAATATATATATAATGAAATAGATGCAGGACAAAGCGTAATATAATATTAATATAATATATTTCATATTATTGTTTATATATATATAAAATCATATTTAACGTTGTTTTCAATAACATATAACCAAAGATTTTCCGAAGGAAAGATATAACACTTACGCGAAATCGTGTAATTCGAATTTGTATACAAAATACCCTGGTGCCACCTATAGCGGGTTACTTTTAGGAACTATGCGTTGTTTATAATGTAAATTCGTATTTAACTATACACTTTTAAAATGTTAAATAATATGCTTTAAATTAATATTTATATGATGAAAACTAAGTGTTCATTACTAATATATAACAAACAAATATGATATGTATGTTTTAAATGCTATAAGTATATATTTAGTGAGTAAAAGCTAATTTATATTGCATGTAATTTAATAGAGCAATGAAAACATTGTTGTATGCAAACAGAGCCGAACCTAAATCTATTTCAGTGATTTCGATACTACTGCTAGCAGCTGTTGGGGCTATTAGGTATAATACCTACTAAATTACGTTGCATGCATAGGGAGTGTTATATCTTTGCTTCGCAAAATCTTTGATATAACTATTAATGTTTTTATTCAAATTATATAAGTTACTTTATAAATATAATACTTTTATAATACTTTAATACTATAAAACTAGTAGTATTTCTATACTATTATATAATTTCCTAATATCTGATATTTATGTAACATCTATATTTATAATAACACTATAACATATACTACATTTATACATATATTTGTTCTATATACATATTATAATTATGAAATAAAGATATTATTGTTATTATAATATAAATTTATTTAATAATCAATATGATCTATATACTATTATATAATATATAATTAATATGGTTCAATACGATTATAATAGAAAGTTAATATAAATGAATAATAATAAAGGACTATTAACAATTACCTTTACCAAAGGGTTTGCTATTAGGTTTCCTACCCAGTATGAGTTAAATAATACAAATTGATTATGAATATATATATATATATATATATATATATATATATATATATATATATATGAATATGTCTTTTATACATTTTAGATTTCAGATTTGTAAGAAATGTCGAATAGAATTATCTATTGAGTTTTTAGATTCATCTTTTCTGAAGTATTTTATTGATTCTGTCGTGATAGAAATAATTATTTTATGAATTATTATTATTTTAAATATAAGTAATAATAGATTCATTAATTCTATACATAATATACTTATTTATATATTATATTTATAATGACTAACTATAGATTAGTGATCTCAATTTTGGGAAATTTGATAAACTTCTTATATTTTCAGAAATGAAATTGTCTTCTAAAATAAAGCAAGACCACATCTTATCTGACATAATCTTATTCATTATGGACTTGGTAATAGTTTCTATGTCCTTAATATCATTCGTATCACATTTTTTCATCGTCAGAAAATTAAACTGTATTACGTAATATTATAGATTAATAAATATCATAATAAGACGTATAAGAAAGATATATAAATATATATAACACAGTATGTATATAATTAAATTCAATATTTTAGGAAATATTTGATTTTAAAATCAAATTACTTGTTATTAATTTTATAAATTATTATATAGGAATTATAAATTTATTAATATTAGAATATCTTTAGTATATGATATAAATTATACTTTACATTTTATTTTGGAATATTATTTAAATTGTATGTATCCTATAGAATACATAGAATTGGAATAATATTGAAATATATAATTACTAATTATTATTTAGACATAAAACATTTAATAGTTTTATTTAAATTAATAAAATAATAAAATTCTTACATATATATATAATTTATTATACAAATTACAATCTGTAGACAATATTTTAAATATAATATCTCAAATTGAAGAAAATATTCTAAATCCCGTGACATAATTTACAAATAACTAACTAATTGAAAAAGTTATTGAGATGATATTTATTATTTATTATTTCATTATACTATATAATAACATTAAATAAAATGTAATATAAACTATAAAATATAGTCGTATACTTACATATAATATACTAACATAGTTATTATATATGCTGTTATGGAGTAATGATAATTCTAAGTTTTCAATAGCCTCGTATGTCTCTAATGGGTGTATACTGATGATCTGCAATCTTCTCTTAGCCATTGTTGAAATATTATAATCCAGCATCTTCATCTTCTCTTCCAAAATAGTTAACACTTTAAACTTTTCTTGCATCAATTCTATTTATTATGAATATAGGAAAAATATATTCGAATATATTATGTCAATTCAAAATAATTTATATGGGTTATAAGATTAGTTAATATAATTTAAATAAATCGAATGAAAAGAAAAGTCATGTGTTAACCTACATGTTTATATTTAGGTATTTAATTACTAATTATTAAACATAGTGAAACTATAGTGAAATATCGACAATCTAACAATGACTGAGATTAAATAACATATTAGCTAATCGAGATGTTAGATTCTACGGTGTATAATGTAATGTGTGTTTGTAGGTTTTTGTTAGCATACTACATAGGTCGAGTATAATAATATATTGCCTATATGCTTTGTTATATAGAGGTGTATAGTATAGTATGGTGATATACTATGTATATTGTATATGTCGATAGAGTGATCTATTCGTATATATTTATAAGTATTATATACATTTTGAATAATTGCTCAGATGGCTAAATCATTGGTCATACAAGTAGTAGGTCGCAGATTCAAACCCTATTCGAACTATTAAAATATGTATTAATTAAATTAAAATTAAAATTAAAATTAATTAAAATAATATTTAGAAGTGATCGTATATAATTGTGTATACATACATGATAGGCTCTCGTTACAATGATTAAGAATGATTTCAAGGTTAAATGGTTTTAATTACAAAAAGGTTTAATCTGTTTAATTATAAAAGGTTTAATGACATCTAACATATAGGGTTAAATGCATTGCTACATTTAAAAGGTTAACCAGTCGAAAATCAATTCAACCATTTGATAGACATCATCATTCAACTTTGTTTTCTAACAATTTTTAACATGAGAATGGATTCGAAGGGACATTAGAGAGATTTGATAATAAGTAAAAAAAACATAATCTAAGTTTCTGGATAGGATGAAATGTTTCCACCTAAATAAACTATTTTAATAAAAAACAACCATTTAAATAAATCTAAAATTAATATGTTGAATACATAATATTAGCTAATAAGTTAACATTACAAATTAGAAATTTAATTACAACAATATTAGGTATAGTTTTTCTATTTTTAGTTTATTTTTGTTAGCTAAAGCTGATATCGTAACGTTACAAAATACAATACCAACAGGGAAGTTATTAATGTTAGCTAATCGCTATTGTTAGATAACCCGGTAGTTAACTTATCACGATTAACACTGTATAAATATATATTATATAATTTCTATATTATTTATAAATTACCTTTTAATATATTTAATTTCTCCAATTTTATGGCTTGATCAAGAGATGAATTATCTAAAATATTATATTATTAATTATTAATCTGTAATTAGTATATAATGACTGATTTTTTGATACTGCAGTAATTATTTATTATTTACAATTATTTGATTTATCAAGAGATGAACTATAAAACATATTGTATTTATAATTATCATTAATTAGTATTATATTGATGGAAATATGGGTTGGTATATATTATGTATTAAATAATATATTTGTAAATATTATATAATGTTATATTATATAATATTTATTATTTATATTATAAGTAATTATTACCAGATATTAGATTAATACAATTTCATAAAACATGTGTTTTTAAATTGAATACAAACTTGTTTCACAGAATGATCCAGTATATCCAGTAGCACATGTACAATAATAGGTGCCTATTCCATCAACACATGTAGCTCCATGTTCACAGTTATGTCCTAACTCACATTCTTGAATATCTATTGATTATATAACAATTAATATTTATTAATCATATATTAAAATAATAGCATACTTTTCAAAATAACTTATATAATATTATTAATTAACTATTTATTATTATATTTATGCTGACAATAATAATATAAATTAGTATATATTATAAATATTTCATAATATATTAATATATATATATATATATATACGGGTATACTCGGTGGCAATGGTATTATCCTGTGTTGTACTTAATACTATATACTTAATAATAGCAGCCTTATACCTAGTATTTTAATTTTTTTTAATTTGTGTTTATTTAAAAAAATTGTTATGTTTATTTCATTTATATTTAATTTAATAGTATTATAGATTCATTGTTTGTAATATTTTATATTATATACACTTTTAATACAATATTATATTTTTATATATTTTTATATATATATATTTATATATTATCGTTTACTAATACATCTCGTAATCTCGTAAATATATTTACCTATAGGTGAATGAGTATTATATATATATATATATATATATATATATATATATATTGTGGTATAGTGCATTATGCACATGGTTTGTAGACTATAGCGTTGTAGTTAGTATCCCTCTAGCTACGTCCACCACCTAGCCATAACAAGCGAAAAGGAAGGCCGCGCGTGTAAGTCCTTTCCTGATGGTTTTATGGTTCTACAAGTCAATACTCCCTCAATGCCTCCAAGTGGCATACCACGGTAAACTGTTTACTTAGTATAAAGGCTAAATTGTAGGGGATCTAGGAGAATGTAACTCTAATTCCAAATCTTTCTGCTGCCTTATAGTAAGACCTCTTTGGGTAAAGGATAAGAGAGTGCAACTCTGAATTCAAACGCACTGCTATATGAGTTACGCCCATAGCAGTATTAGCAAATGAAAGACATGACAAGTACAAAAAATAACACTAGAGTTAAAGTCTCTAATATAATCTTCCCTATAACCGAAACGATCTCTAAGGAGAAGTATGACTGACCTACTCCAAACCCGCAAGGAAGAGTAGATATTGATAAAAGCGTAGGTAATAAGGCTAAACTAGTAAGATGCCAACGAGAAATCATTGTATCAACTATGAACGTTAGAACAATTCGAGAAGAACATAAACAACTAGAACTCAAGTATAATTTCGAAATCTATGATCTAGATATTCTTGGAATACAGGAACATCGAATTATGCATGATGAAACTGTTAAGTATAATACTATTGAATATAGCACACTTATAACAACATCAGCATGGAAAAATGATCAAGGTTCATCAATAGGAGGAATTGGTATAATGTTAAACAAAAGATCAATAAACTCACTATGCGAGGTTATATCACACTCTGAGAAAATATTGATAAGCACATTCCATGTAAATCCTGCAACATCTATTATAATCATATATTCACCTACAAATTCTAGTGAAGATGAAGTTATAAAAAAATTCTACGATGAACTTAGAAGAGCTATAGAAACTATACCACATCATAATGTCCTAATCATTATTGGATATTTTAATGCAAGTATAGGTAAAGATGACGGGAATTTTACATATCATCAAGAAACAAATAAAAATGGTGTATTATTAATAGATATTATAAATGAAAAATAATTAATAATAACAAATACATGTTTTCAAAAGAAGTTGAATACACTTTGGACATATATGGATCCGTGCTGCAGGAAATATCAGCTTGACTATATCTTAATGAGAAAAAAATGGAGAAACAGCATCACAAATGTGGAAGCATACGTTTATTTTTCTAGCATTGGTTCAGATCATCGAATCATATAATCTAAGGTAAGGCTAAGTTTGCGAGCGAATAAGAAGACATTACCAAGAAACTCCGTTATAACTGGCATTTGTTTAAATCTGACATACCCCTTCAGGAGAAATACGCAATTGAAATAAAAAATCGATTTATCTTGCAAGGCGATGAAGACATTTCAGACACATATGAACGATTCATAGATATAAATGCTGAAGTTACAAGATAACTAGTTCCACTTTTAATTAAAAAAATAAAATGTGTCCATCCACTGAAAATACTGTTTCTAGAGCTAGAGAAGACACTCGTATAGCAAATAGAGAGTATGAAGACAATCCAAATAAGACTAATCAACATAACAATACTGAATCGAGTAATAAACTATATACAGCATATATATATATATATATATATATATATATATATATATATATATATATTGCAGTTGATACTCTAGAAGAAAAGATCAAACAAATTGAGAATGCTGATATCAACAGAAAGTACCTATTAAGCTGGGAATTAATAAATGAAATCACTGGTAGAAAAACAACTCAAAAAGGAATGATAAAAGGAAAGAACCAAAAAGAACGTCTACAAACTTGGTACAAAAACTTTCAGGACTCATTAGGCAAACCACCAAATATTGAAGACGAAAATGATACGATAATACAAGTTATACAACATCTAGATATAAAGCGTATAGCTTTTGAAATGTATGAATACAAGTTGGCAAAAGAAGCAATCAAATAAGGTAACGAGGTGGTGTTGATATACGGCCAGAAGTATTAAAACGATGTAATATAGATGACATTATCCTCTACTTCTGTAACAAAGCACTATTAGATAAAATGAAGCCAAAACAATGGTCAATTTTGAATATAATTCCAATACCCAAGAAAGGAGATCTTAGTCTAGGTAATAATTATCGTGGTATAAGTATTACTTCATTAGTAGCGAAAACTTATTATTGTATAATACTGAACAGAATTTTGCCTCATCTAGATTGTCATCTAAGAAAAATCAAAATGGTTTCAGGTAGTGGCAAAACAACAACCAGTCAAATATTAGCACTCAGACGACTGCTTGAGGGAGTCAAAGATAAGAAACTAGAAGCAATCCTGATATTCATCTACTTCAAAAAGCCTTTGATACTATACACAGAGGGAAAATTCTTGCGATACTAAAAGCTTATGGGATACCGGAGGAGTTGGTGACGGCTATTAGCATAATGTATTAATATACTACTGCTAAGGTCATTACACCTGATGGAGAAACATAAAATTTCAACATTCTAGCTGTTATTTTACAAGGAGATACGTTAGCTCCATACCTTTTTGTCATAGTTATCGATTATGTTATGAGAACAGCTTTACTAGGAAGGGAAGATAAGCTAAGTTTCCAACTAAGGAAAAGAAAAAGCAGAAGAGTACCACCTATCACTATTACTGATATGGACTTCGCAGATGATATTACATTAGTAAGTGAAGGTATCAAAGAAGCCCAAGAGATGCTAACTCGAGTCGAAAAATCAGAAAAACGAGTTGGACTAAGCATGAATACAGGGAAAACGAAATACATGAGTTATAATACCAATCAACATTTTGAAATCAAAGCTATAGATGGGTAAAATCTGAAAAGGGTTGACGACTTCAAGTACCTAGGGGCATGGATATACAGCAGTGAAAAAGGTTTAAAATTTATAATATAGTATTAGATCTATAAATATAATACTTAATATTTGTATTATAATTTTATCTTTAAATTATTGTAATTAAAACTACAATATACAAATAATTTCAAATATTTAAAATCATATATAATATATATATATATATATATATATATTATAAGAAACTAGTTTGTATAATATGTTGAATTATATATATATAATTCAACAAATTATACAAACTAGTTTCACATTGTATTCCAGAATACCCAAGTGCACAATTACTCATATAAGTGCCTATGCCTATACATTTTTTAAATAAATGTCGGAAGTTACATAAAAATGTTAAAGACCAGTTTACACATGAACAATGGCGTGATTGTCAAAAGAAATGCTCGGAAACTATTCATTCTGTAAATTTGGATAATGAGCAACGTATTTTAACATCGGGTAAAAAATCTTCTTTTTTTAATTATGTTAATAAACAGTTGCATAAAACTAATACTATATCCCCATTAAAATGTATTTATGATCCCTCTAAGATTAATTTAACTGATATTGATAAGGCTATATGTCTTTCTGATCAATTCTCATCCATATTTACAATCCCATCCACAGGCATTATTCATTCATTCAGGAAACCTTCCAAATTAATACCTAAATTAACTTTTGATAAATACCCAATTATACCAGAAATAGTGAGAAAATGTGGATGTTTATTACCAAACAAATTTAATGTTTCACCTCATGGTTTATCAAAGGGTTTACTAAAAAATCTTTCATTTGAATTATGTTATCCATTATCAATTGTTTTCACTAGAATTCTGAATGATGGGATATGCCAATTAATTTGGAAAAAATCTAATATTACAGCTTTATATAAAAAAGGTGACTCAACACTACCATCAAATTATAGACCAATTAGTATACTATCATCAACGCTCATTCTCTATAAAAAAATATTATGCTCTTATTTATCTTACTATTTAAGATCCAACGGCCGCATATGTTCAGAACAGTATGGTTTTCTTTCGGGGAAATCTACCCAATTACAAATAATTGAATTCTATAGGAACATTATGAGGTCAATGAATAGTCATATGTTCGCTGATGTTGCTTATATTGATATGGCAAAAGCATTAGACAAGGTATCACATACTAAATTATTACATAAGATATATAATCTTGGTATATGTGGGAATGTGTATTCCTGGTTTGAATCATATCTCAAAAATAGGTTACAAAGAGTTAAGGTTAATGATCAATATAGTGATTTTACTAATGTAACTTCAGGAGTACCACAGGGTTCTGTGATAGGTCCTCTCCTCTTTATGATTTATATAAATGATCTAGCTACTATTTTTAAACCACAAATAATCACCTCACTTTTTGCAGATGATGCAATGGAAGGTTATGCAATCCGGGCTATTTGAACTATCATCCTGGATGTGTAAATGGGACCTTGAACTTGCCATTCAAAAACGTTCAATTATGAAAGTTGGGAATATCAATACACATTCGTATACTATAAATAATATTCAATTAAATAGTCTAACAGATTTTAAAGATCTTGGAATAATTGTTAACACTAAACTGACATTTGACACTCATATAAACCAAATATGCAGTAAAGCTTTTAATATTCTGAATATTATATGTAGATGCTTTATTATTAATGACTATTGTTACCTAACAAAAGCCTTTATAACATATGTTAGACCTTTATTAAAATATAATTCTTGTATTTGGAACCCTTCTAATATATAATTGTAATCTAAATCTTGATTACTTCAATAGTTCTATTCTAAATTTATTAGATATCTATTCACCTATTAGGAGATTTGTTGTTACAATACATGATAATTGTCCATGGTTTAATAGTGAATTGCATACAATAAAAAGACATTTACGAAAAATTGAAAACTTATATAAAATTAAATCTTCTAATGAAACATATACTACATTTGTTAATTATAGGTATTTTTATAGATCATCTATTCTAATTGCTAAAAAAATTATTATTGTAATACTTTTAGTTCCTTTGAAAATAATACTAGGAATATTTATTCTTTTATAAACTCTTTAACTAAAACAGAGTCGGTTATATATCCTACTTTACCTAATTTAATATTATGTTCTAATTTTTCTATTTTTTCTATTTTTTTTCAGGATAAGGTTTCAAATATTATTTCTAAAATTAAGCTTATAACAAATAATGTGTCTTTTATTCCTTTATGTTATGATATTTTACTTGGTGTGGTGTATATTTTGACTATTTTTCTTTTACTTCTTTCTCTGAAGTGTTAGATCTTATGTTGGCTTCTAAATCGTCTTCTCCTATCGATCCATTACCTCTATCTCTTTTTCATAAGCTTGCTTTTATACTAACTCAATTTATTTTAAATATTATTAATATTTCTCTCCATTCTGGTATTGTACCTTCATCTTTAAAACATGCAATAATAAAACCTATTCTAAAGAAACAAGGATTGTATATTGAGTGTTTATCTAATTATAGACCAATATCCCAATTACCTTTTATAAGTAAAATATTGGAAAGAATAGTTTCTAAGCAATTAATCAATTATCTAAATGCAAATTCATTATTTGACACTAGACAAAGTGCATATAGGAAATTTCATAGTCCTGAAACACTTCTTCTTTCTATTCTTGATGATTTTCTTAATAAGCTTGATAATAATTCTAATATACAGCTTATTTTATTAGACCTATCTGCTGCATTTGATACTATTGATCATTCTATTTTAATTAAACGTCTTGAAGATATTGGTATTGTAGGTATTCCTCTAGCTTGGGTTAAATCGTACCTATCTGAAGAACATTTTCGATAAAAATTGATAACCATTATTCATCTACTTGTAAAATGTATTATGGAGTGCCTCAAGGTTCTGTATTAGGGCCATTACTCTTTTCTCTATATATTACCTCTTACAAATATTATATCTAATTTTCCATCTGTAAAATATCAAATTTTTGCTGATGATATTCAATTGTATATTGAGCTTCCAGTAATAGCTAATTCATTTGATAATGTAGCTCTAATTGATTATATTAATATGGTTAAAAATTGGTTTTTACAAAATAGCTTAATGTTGAATATGAATAAAACTCAACTTCTAAATATATCTAGAACATCATCAGTTTTTCCTTCTGTCGTCATTGATTCTATCACAATTGTTCCTTGCAATAATGTTAAAAACCTTGGTTTTATTTTTGATGATAACCTACATTTCTCAGATCAGATAGCTAATGTGTGTAAATCAACTAGTTATCAATTATTTAAAATACGATCAATAAGGAATTTCTTACCTTTTAGAATTTCTAAAATGTTAATAGAATCATTAGTTATATCACGTATAAATTATTGTTGTTCTCTATATTATGGCCTTCCTGCTACTTCTACTAAATTCTTAGATAGAATCATCAGATCATCGATAAGAGTTTTACATCGTGTAAAATTATATGACCATGAAACAGTCAATTATCACTTAGTTAATTCTAAATGGTTAAATATGAATCAGAGATCTACCTTCAGCTATTTAAAACTGATTTTTAAGGTACTGAAGAATCGTCTTCCCAGTTATTTGATTGACATCCTACAATTCAAAGTTTACAAGAGGAATCTAAGAAACGCTTCTACTCGATTATTACAAAAGAAGAATTATAAGCTAAATAGATATGGAAAACGTTCTTTCAGTGTAGCTGCAGCCGACCTATGGAATGCACTACATGTAGAACTAAGAACTAATGTAAATTATTCTTATTTTAAATCAAATTTATTGTTATTAATTCGTAAAAATTAATTTTATTATTTTCTAATTAACTATTTATATTTGTGTGTGTTTTTGTTATTTTATATTTTTGTTTACACAATAGAGAACGTCCAACGTTATTTTTGTGTTTAAATAAACATTCATTCATTCATTCATTCATATATGTAGGCCTAAAAAATAAAATTGAAAAAGTCCAAAGGACATTCACTAAAAGGCTTTTCTATAGATGTGGTATACCATATACAAATTATGAAAATAGGTTAGTATTTTTAAACTTAACTTCATTATCTCAACGCAGGTTACGGGCTGATCTGATTCTTGCCTATACAATTATAAATGGTCTAGTTGATGTTGATTGCTCGGGGCTACTTAAAACGTATTCATCAAGAGGTCCTTCCATTAAAGTTTGAAAAGACAAATGCAAGACTAATGTTACTCTGAATTATTTTAGTAATCGTATTTCAACTCTTTGGAATTTGCTATCTAATTACACGTATTCAGCAACTTCGGTCAATCAATTTATTACAAGGCTTGATAATTCATTGTATTAATATTTAAATATTATTTTATTTTATTAATTTTTATTATTCAATTATTATATTATTTTATTTTTAGTTTTATGGGGTTAATTTATTCGGTTGCATTCTCTTTATCATTATTTATCGGGTATTACGGGTGTCAGTGGACAAACTCTTGGGTCATGTTTGTACCCCCAAGGCACAGGGATTGAGGACCCCTTTCCCTAAAGTTGATACGGCGATTAAGTGCTTGCATCTGAATAATTCCCCTTTTTATTATTATTTTATTATTATATCATTTGTTAATTGTATATCTTAACCATATGTAACATGGCATTTATAAATCATTATATATATTCGTTTATATTCGTTATTTGTTTATTATTATTATTATTATTGTTTTATGTCATTTTGTTTGTTTTAAACAATAAACTATATCTATCTATCTAACATAGGTAGATCCATTTTAACAGTCATGTTCTATTTCACATTCTAAAATATATAATCAAATAATGTTTAAAATTGAATAATAATATAACATTTTATAAATTAAAATTAAAATATTTTTACACAAATCTATTAACAATTGGTATTTTTATGTATTATTAAAGTTATATAATATTTGTATTATATTTAATTAATTATAGTCAATTGAAAATTTCTTTTAATTATAAATATATTCTATAAAATAATAATATTTACAATTTTTATATAATATGTATTATGTATATTTAAAATATTATACAAACTAATTTCACAGAATGATCCAGTATATCCGGTTGCACAATTACATGTATAATTGTCTATTCCATCATCACAAGTTGCTCCATTTTGGCAGTCATGTTCTATTTCACACTCTTGAATGTCTGAACCGAACATAATTTAATTTTAATAAATTAAATAATATTTTATAAAAGTAAATTACAAATCTTCATTTTAATACATTTTTTTAAAACATCACAAATAATATCTTATATATTATTAAGAATTCCGATTATTTTTAAATAATTACC
The DNA here is from genome assembly GCA_964019155.1 of Osedax fenrisi. Classification (NCBI taxonomy): domain Eukaryota; kingdom Metazoa; phylum Annelida; class Polychaeta; order Sabellida; family Siboglinidae; genus Osedax; species Osedax fenrisi. Next base: position 77,024,862 of record OZ025242.1, read on the forward strand.
TAGTAGAGTAATAACTATTTCATAATACATATATCATCTAATTGAATACAAACTAGTTTCACAGAATGTTCCAGTATATCCTGTAGCACATGTACAATAATAGGTACCTATGCCATCAACACACGTAGCTCCATGTTCACAGTCATGTCCTAAATCACATTCTTGAATATCTATTGATTATATAATAATGTTGTTATCATTTAGAGTAAATATTAAATATTATTTCCTGGATGTGAAGTAGAGTTTTACTATTCTAATTAAATTATTGATGATGTAAGAGAACAATTATTATTATCTCTCAATGTTAAAATATGAACAATTTAATTTAATCTTTAGGATATATTTCCTAATATAAGACTAATGCTATTTATTATATCTTAATTATTAAATATGAAATAATATCATATACATTGTATAATGCTGATAAGTATATATATATGTAGGTATATTGATATATATATATATATATATATATATATATATATATATATATAGATATATTGATATTGCCTACATATATTGATATTTATATAAATAATATTTTTTATAAAACTAAAAAATAGAAATATTAAATATTAAAATTAATATAAAGATGATTTATTATTGTTGCAATCTTAACCACTCTTTTAGTTAATTCTTCGTTTATATTAAAACGTTATATTATTATAATATGTATATATATATTAAGATTTTATTATTTTTTAATTGTATGTTCATATAATTACATTATAATATCACTATGTTATATTTAAATGATAATTTGTAATATAGGATAACATATTTTATATTTGTATAGATAAGTATACAGTAATTATATTATTTTAATATTAGTTTACTTTATATTGAAACTTATCATAGTAATAAAAGTGTACAATAATCAGTAATGCTTTTATAATTTAACTGACATATTATACATTTGATAATAGTAATTGATATATATATATATATATATATATATATAGATATTTGTTGTTGTTGTTACTCGACCCAGTAAGTAAGTATATATACTCTATAATCATATATTTTATGTAATATCATTTTCAAAAGTTTATAAATTAAATTATATATTAAAATAATCTAGTAATTTTGAAATTAATTTAAAAAATTTTCCAAAAGTTTTTATTATAATATAATACAAACTTGTTCCACAGTATTTTCCAGTATATCCAGTTGCACAAACACATGTGTAAGTGCCTATTCCGTCTACACAAGTTGATCCATTTACACAATTATTTGCAATATCACATTCTTGTATATCTGATAACAAAATATTAAAAGTTTAATAAATAAAATATATTTTATATTGAATAACATTTTTATATAAATCAAAATTAATGAATTATAGTTAATAACAATATAATATAGTATTAGATCTATAAATGGAACACTTCATATTTGTATTATAATTTTATCTTTAAATAATTTAATTAAAACTAATTTCAAATATTTAAAATTATTTATAATATATATATATATAATTAAACATATTATACAAACTAGTTTCACAATGTGTTCCAGAATAACCAAGTGCACAAATACAAGTATAAGTACCTATTCCATCAATACAGGTAGCTCCATTTTGACAGTCATATTCTATTTCACATTCTAAAATATCTAATCAAATAACGTTTAAAATTGAATAATAAAATAACATTTTATAAATTTAAATTAAAAATATTTTTACACAAATCTATTAACAATTGGTGTATTATTAAAGTTATATAATATATTTGTATTATATTTAATTAATTATAGTCAATTGAAAATTTGTTTTAATTACAAATATATCCTATAAAATAATAATATTTACAATTTGTATATAATATGTATGGGAAAGTCTCCGATTACCGACCCCTAAATGATTTTTTGTAATAACTTATTCAATATTAAATATATTTATTTTAAATTTTGTAATTATGGTAATATTATTGAAATGAATAATGTTGCAATTTTAAATTGTTGATATAATTATATTTACAAGAATAAACAGGGTGGTCAGTAATCGGATACATGTTCCTAATACCGACCACTCTCCTATTACCGACCCTCTAAAATAATCGTGGTATAAATAATTATAGTATTATAATATCCAATAAGAAAAAATAAAATAGTAGATATACATAAATATAGTTAATTATAACATGCACTACATTTATTTATTATTGAATTTATGTTTTAATAGTAATATTAAATTAAAATTTAAACCTTATAGTAAATATATTAAAATAGTGTATATTATTATTTAATATATATTTATTAATCAGTATGTATATAATCAACTGGATCCATGAATCCTAAATCTATATTAATGATACAAAAACAACTTAAGACATATTTAAAGTAGAATACGGATCTATTTTTATTGAATATTATAAATCACATGGGGTCGGTAATAGGAAAATCATATGGGTAGCTATAATTAAGATATATTGGTTAATAATTATTCAAATTAAATTATTTTTATAATTGTTATAAAAATGTTATTGATTTACAATATTATGATCAGTATTAAGTTTTCTTTTAATTAATACAGAATTTTCAATGATTTAAAAAAAGTAATTATTAAAATATTTAAAAAGTAAAAACAGAATATTACATTTTATGAAATAACAATTGTAAGATTGAATAATTTTTAAAACAAAATACTTATTCATATTTATCATTAAATTACGAACAGTTAATGTATATATAATTTTTTTATATCTCTTATAGTCACTGAAATACGAGAGGGGGTCGGTATTAGGAGGGGGTCGGTAATCGGAGACTTCCCCTATTACGTATATTTAAAATAATAATATTTTATACAAACTAATTTCACAGAATGATCCAGTATATCCGGTTGCACAATTACATGTATAAGTGCCTATTCCATCATCACAAGTTGCTCCATTTTGGCAGTCATGTTCTATTTCACACTCTTGAATGTCTGAGCCGAACATTTTTTAAATTTAATAGATTAAATAATATTTTATAAAAGTAAATTACAAATCTTCATTTTAATACATTTTTTTAAAACATCACAAATAATATCTTATATATTATTAAGTATTCTGATTATTGTTAAATAATTAAATGTAGTAGAGTAATTACTATTTCATAATACATATATCATCAAATATAATACAAACTAGTTTCACAGAATGTTCCAATATATCCAGTAGCACATGTACAATAATAGGTGCCTATTCCATCAACACATGTAGCTCCATGTTCACAATCGTGTCCTAACTCACATTCTTGAATATCTATTGATTACATAATAATGTTGTTATCATTTAGAGTAAAATATTATTTCCTGGATGTGAAGTAGAGTTTATAATATTATAATTAAATTATTGATGATGTAAAAGAATAATTATTATTGTATCTCTTAATTTTAAAACATGAACAATTAATTTAATCTTTAATATAAGAGAAATGCTATTTATTATTTCTTAATATCATATAAATATATATATTAATAAAATATATGATAACTTATATTACAATTCATATTATTTTAACATCTTTATTATTTATACTTATTTTTAAATATTTTTAAAATTAAAAATATAAATTTCAAATACTTTATCATGAATACATATTTATAAATACTTTATTATTAAATTGTTAAACTAGATCCAAGTAGAGAATATAAATGTATATGATATATAATTATGCACATTTTTCATTAAATACATTGTATAATGCTGATAACTATATATATATATATATACTTCCTGTTTACACTAATCTTATAATCCTATAATATCTCCATACAGCTAAGTAATATCTTAACTAAAATTATATATATAAGAGTATATTAGTATATTTATATTATTCTGTAATTTTTTTTTATTAAATAATATTATTATATAATCTGTAAATAAATAATTATATTTATATATGATGAAATCAATGTTATTATCATATATAATCATAGATTTATAGTTTAAAGTTTAGTGTAAACTATAAATCTATGTATATAATTCATTAATTCTAAAATCATTCATTACGCTTCAGTGATTTCTGATTTTTTTTGATTGTATTATATAATCTCTTTCATTTCAATATATTCAATTTGTATATGAATGCATTCTATATCAGTATATTTAAATGCACATAATCAAATTCAAATGATATAAATTACATTCTTTAGGCTTTACATTTTAATTTGATATATAATCTATATAATATAATATGTATATTATATATGTATACATAAAATATATTGATATATATATTTTTTAATATATTTTTATAATTATTTTTATAATTCGTTTATTAAATTGTCAGATATATTTCTAAAAAGTATATAAAGTAATATATAATTATTATTAAATTTGATATGCAATAATTAAAATATTCTGTTATAATGGCAGATAAACTAAATAAAAAGGATCTATTAATAGTAGCTAATGTAATAGAAAAAGTTACTCTAGACATTAAATTGAAAATGCTGTAACTGAGGCTCTCGTGGCAGTCAGAGATAGTGATGTAAATGATGCTCAATTCTAAAGCATGATGCAGTCTCAGTCTTAGTTACCTAAAGTCTCAACTCGGCTCGAGCTCGTTTTGTTAGAGTCTCAGCTCGGCTCGGGCTCGCTTGGCTAGAGTTTCGGTTCGGCTCGGGCTCGTTTTTTTCCAAAAATGAAAGTCTCGGCTCGGCATCAATAACCAAAAGTCTCGGTTCGGCATCAAAAAGCTCGTTATTATTTACACCACTAGATGAAATTTACATTATTATTCACTGAATCGCGAAGTTGGCGCAGATTATTTTTTTTAAATTGATGTAAATGTGAAATATATAAAAATTAGTATTAAAATGTAATTTCAAAAAAGTATCATTTCGACTCAGTAATTTTTTGTAAAAGTCTCAACTCGGCTCGGGCTCGTTTTTTTTCTTCCGAAAATGAAAGTCTCGGCTCGGCATTAAAAACCAAAAGTCTCGGCTCGGCATCAAAAGCTCGGCATCATTTACATCACTAGTTAGAGCTGAGGTTGATTATCTCAAAACTAAAATTGATACCTTAGAAAATAGCTTTATTGCTGCCAGTATTAGATCTGATGATATTGATCAGTAATCTAGGAGAGACAACTTAAATATTGCTGGTCTTATAGTTGAAAAAAACGTATCATATACTGATGCTATAATAGAATTTGGATCCCAACTGGGAGTTCATATTGTACATGCAGACATTAGTATAGCGCATAAGTTACCTACCAAGAGTAAGTTATCAAGCACGATAGTTCGCTTTAATATACGTTCAGTGCGTAATGATCTCTACCTAGCACGAAAAAAGATAAAAGATACATTAAATTATAAAATCTATATTAAGATGAAATATCTATGAAGATCCATGAAGATCTAACTCAAAGAAGAAGTACTTTATTACATTCCTTAAAACGTGATGAGTTAACCAATAGTTCATGATATTATAATGGATTTATATGTTGTACGCTAAAGGATAATGATGATATAATTTTGACAATAAAATCACCTTACGATTTCATTAAACACTATAAATATGATATCAATAAATAAAACTATTTTCCCCCGTTGATACATGTTGACTATTTATTATTATAATTTTAAACTTAACAATAATATTTTATTCAAAACTATCAGTTTATGTTTTTGTTTTTTACTTTTAATTTTCCATGCTCATTATAAATATATATATATACATATTCATTTACTTATTTTATTCTATATAAAACCTTCATATATGCTTTTAATTTTACAATTTTATACTTCTTTATAATCATTTTTATCTTACATTTCTATTCATATTTATTTTATACATCTTATTTACTTTTTATAACTGACCATGATTGATAATCAATTTCATAATGATCCAACTCTTTGCAATGATCCAGAGAATCTTAATTATAATGTTGACCATGTTTCTCCTTATATATATATATCGATGAATGAACATAATAAATTAAATTAAATACGTTATCAGTACTACAATTAAATGGTAGAAGTATTGTTAAAAACATTGATAATTTAAAGTTATAACTTAACTCTATACATAATACATTCAATATGTGAAACTTGGTTCAATAAATTTAATATGAATCTATTTGAATTACAGGGATATACCTCTTTTCATACTATTGGAAATCACAAAAAATCTGGTGGCATCTCTATTTATATTAAGAGTTAATTTTCTACAAATAAAATTGTCATTCTATCTCTTAGTAACCTTTACATTGATACAATTACTATAGAAATTAAACTTGATACTAAAAATATTATAATCAGTTCAATTTATAGATCTCCCTCATTTGAAAAAGATTCTTTTGTTTATCTAAATAATTTTATTGAAAAATTCAATGTATATAATGGTAAACATATATTTTTTGTGGGGACTTTAATATAGACATATATAAAGCCAATACTATTACAGATTCTTTTTTAAACAAATTGTAATTTCAAAACCTATTTAAGTCTATAAATCAACCAACAAGTATCAGTAATAATAGCTCTACATTGATTGACAATATTTTTTATAATAGACATTTTTCTTATATTTCATCTGGTATTTTACAATATGAATTTACTGATCACTTGCCAATTTTTATCTTAATGAAATTAAATAAAACACGTTTCAAATGTAAACATAATGTTCCAATTATAACTAACAATATAAATAACACTAACAATGTTTATAAATTAATGAAAGAACTTAATGAGACAAACTGGACATATATACAATCTGAAGATATTAATATTTCTCTTGACCTTTTTATTACACAATTTAGTAACATTTATGATAAAACATGCCTTAAAAAACATAAATCTAATAATATTTTTCGCAAAAAAGATATTTCTTGGTTTACAAAAAGTTTAAAGAAAGCATAAAAAAATAAAAGCTGTATATAAAATATATAAATAATAGAAATGATAATAATCTTAAGGTGCCTTCACACCAAAAAAGTAGCCGGATTATCAGGCGGATATTTCATCACGGATATCCGCGAGAATGATTTTAGCCGGATTTTATTGATTTTTGGTGTGAAGACGAAAATATCCGCCAGATTATCCTCCGGATTATCTGCCGGATTTAAATGTAACTCGTTCTAAAAATATCCGGCAGTTTGACGGATATCCGTGAACTTTCAACTTGCGTTAGTGCGGCGGGCGTTGGAGCTCGCCGCGCGCCATTTGAATTTAGAACAAACATGTATTAATCATCGATATAAAAATATAAACTTTCTTTATATTGATGGTATTAATATATGACAGAAGCCAATTACGTAGCCTAGACAATGATTATATAATGGGTAGTCAATTACACAAGTTGTTGTTACCATTATATGATTCATACCTACATAGAAATATGTGCACTTATTAACTACCTTAGTGCATACATATATGTGTTTGTGTTTGTATATATGTATGTATTTATATATGTATGTTATGTGTGTGTATATATGTATGTAGGTATGTATACATAGGTAGTTAGGTATACCTATAGGTATACCATACTACCTACATATACAAACTATAGTTATATATATATATATATATATATATATATATATATATTATGTAGTACATAACTAAATACATAAATATAATATAAACAAATACATGCACTAATATAGTTAATAAGTTCACCTTATTATATGTAGCTATGAATCATACAATGGTAATCAATGGTAATCATCGAAAATATCCGTCAACTGTTCTAAATAAATAAAATCCGGCTATAATAATTCTCGCGGATATCCGCGAGAAATATCTGCCGGATAATCCGGCTACTTTTTTGGTGTGAAGGCACCTTTAGGATATATAAAAAATATAAAAATGATCTCATGAATCCCAGTAAGTAAAGTAATCAGTGATAGTGGTTAGATTATACTTATTGGGATATTATAAGAAAGTGTAAAAAGGATTTGTATACTAAATCTTTGGATAACAGTAAATCCATTAAAACTACATGGTCAATTATAAATTCATTGATAAATTCTATACAAAAAAATCATACAAAAATATCAGTACTTGATATAAATAGAAATGGAAAGGAAATAAAAGATGAAACAATAGTAAATAAATGTAATGAACACTTTATACAAGTCGGTAGTAAACTAGCTAAGAACAGTTGTTCACCTAATACATCGTTCAACGACTACCTTAAAAATAGTAATTATTATTCATTAATTTTATCTCCTATCACAAGTAGTGAGGTCATTAAAACTATTGATAATTTGTCTCCAAAAATATCTAAGGATGAACTTGATATATCTATTGTAAAATCCTTTTCTTACCTTTAAATTGAACCTCTAGAAATAGGTCACTTCAATTTATAGATAGTTAACTAAATAATAATAGTTCTAAATTAAATAACTTCATTTACTATACTAATATATACACTCAAGATCCTAGGTAAAAGGTAAGCCACTTAGTTATTAATCAGCTAACGTTATACTATGAAACTCATAAAATTAATCTTATCCACTATAGCTGAACGTTTAACATATATTTGTAATCTTTCTTTTTCAACAGGTACTTTTCAAAATTTGTTTAAAAAATCCAAAGTTATTCCCATCTATAAATCAGGTAATAAAAATGACTTTTATAATTATAGACCCCAGAATATTCAATTCTCGAAAATCTTAGAAAAATTGTTTTTTTCAAGATTACTTTCTTTCTGTGATTTTCATAACATAATTAGTAGTTCACAATTTGGGTTTAGGAAAGGCATCAGTACCCTCCATGCTATAGAAACCCTTCAAAAAGCTATTATTGATTCTCTGATCTCCAATAAATACTGTGTTGGCCTATTCATTGACTTAAAAAAGCATTTGACACAGTCAACCATGAAATACTTTTAAAAAAGCTTGACTTTTACGGTATAAGAGGATTACCTCTAGCATGGTTATCATCATATCTTAAAGACAGAAGTCAATTTACAAATTATAATAACCATAGGTCTAATACTACTAATATAGATATCGGTGTCCCCCAAGGATCTATTCTTGGGCCGCTTCTTTTTCTTATATTTATTAATGACATGCCGACCTGCTCTATTAATAATACTTTTATACTATTTGTTGATGACACCAATATTATAATTAGTGATTTTTCAGTCAACAAACTAAAATTTAAATTACGGTTGACAATTAATGAAATAATGTTATGGGTAAAATCAAATAAGTTGACAATTAACATTGAGAAAACTCACTGCATGTCATTTAGAAATGATATAGAATTTGAAATAGAAATTGAAAATGAGCCTATAGTTCAAGTATCTGAAAAAAAGTTTCTTGGACTAATCATTGATAATTCATTGAACTGGAAATCTCATTTTCAATTTCTAAAGAATAAATTAATAAAAATATATTGGATTATAAAAAATGTATCATTCTTGCTTAATGAATCAGCTATAATAAACTTTATTATGCACTTTTTTATGCCCATTTAATTTATTGTTTAGAAATTTGGGGGCATACATATAAATCTAATATAGACTGTATTCATGTTATACAAAAAAAAGTATTAAAATTAGTTTTTTATAAACCTATAGATTTTAGTTCAAAAAAATTATGTATTGATCATAAGTTATTAAATATCTTTGATTTGTGTAAATATAAAACACTAATATTTATGCATAGAATATATTATAAAACTTGTAGTCCAAGTATTTATAAACATTATAAAATAATAACTAAAAAAAAATTAATACAAGAAGTACTTTTGATTTCATTCAACCTTATAATAAATATAACTATATGAATAATTCTTTAATGTCATATGGACCAAGACTTTGGAATGAATTAAATATTGATAAAAGAAAATGAGTATCTATTTCCCTTTTTAGTAATAATATTTTAAATTATTTTTTAACCTTGTGATTTTTTTGATCTACTATTATTTTTCTACTTCAAATTATATTTTAACATTTTGTAATTTTTAATAAGTTTAATATTTTTAATACATTTTATCTTTACTCAGACTTTTACATTAAGTTCTCCTTTTTATCCATAGTTTATACTATAATTACGTTTTTATATAATATTATATAATATTTGTAATAAATTGTATCTTTACTCAGACTTTTACATTAATTTGTTACTTTGTGTAGATAATTTATAAATTTATTTTTGAATATTTGCCAATATACATATATATATTATTCTTTATATTAATTTTTAATATATTTACTCTTCTTAAACTTTCTTGTTTATTTTTAGTTTTTTTAGTAGTTTTAGTTTTCTTAATGTTTATTTTGTTTATTCTTATATATTACATGATGATTTTTGATAATTTTGTCAAGTCCTTTACAAGTACAATTATGTTATCTTATTCATAATTAGATTTAGTGTAAACAGGAAGTCAACTTAGATATAACTTTATGTTATATATAGCTTATTATTTTATTCAGGAATTTATTATTCCAATTATAACTGTACTTTTTAGGACTTGTAAAAATAATAAAGGGTAATTGTCTCGATAAGCTCTGCTTCTATAATTACCCGGTTGTTAAAACCAAATCTGATAATAATAATAATATATATATATACATGATATTTATATAAATAATATTTTTTATAAAACTAAAAAATAGAAATATTAAATATTAAAATTACTATAAAGATGATTTATTATTGTTGTAATCTTGACCTCTCTATTAGTTATTTATTCGTTTATATTAAAACGTTATATTATTATAATACCGTATATGTATTAAGATATTATTATTTTGTAATTGTATGTTCATATCATTACATTATAATATCACTAGGTTATACTTACATGATAATTTGTAATATAGGATAACATATGTAATATGTGTATAGATAAGTACACAGTAATTATATTATTTTAATATTAGTTTACTTTTTATTGAAACTTATCATAGTAATAAAAGTGAACAATAGTCAGTAATGCTTTTAAAATTTAACTGACATATTATACATTTAATAATAGTAATTAATATATATATATATATAAATAATCATAATATAATATAATTTTCAAAAGTTTATAAATTAATTATATATTAAAACAATCTAGTAATTTTGAAATTCATTTGTATGATATTAATATTAATATCTAGGGGAGGGAAGGGGTAGTGGCCGATAATTAATATGGGGGGTCGGTAATCGGAGACTTTCCCCTATTACGTATATTTAAAATATTATACAAACTAATTTCACAGAATGATCCAGTATATCCGGTTGCACAATTACATGTATAAGTGCCTATTCCATCATCACAAATTGCTCCATTTAGGCAGTCATGTTCTATTTCACACTCTTGAATGTCTGAGCCGAACATTTTTTAAATTTAATAAATTAAATAATATTTTATAAAAGAAAATTACAAATCTTCATTTTAATAATTTTGTTTAAAACATCACAAATAATATCTTATATATTATTAAGTATTCTGATTATTGTTAAATAATTACATGTAGTAGAGTAATTACGATTGCATAATACATATATAATCAAATAGAATACAAACTAGTTTCACAGAATGTTCCAGTATATCCTGTAGCACATGTACAATAATAGGTGCCTATTCCATCAACACATGTAGCTCCATGTTCACAGTCATGTCCTAACTCACATTCTTGAATATCTATTGATTATATAATAATGCTGTTATTATTTAGAGTAAATATTAAATATTATTTCTTGGATGTGAAGTAGAGTTTTATACTATTCTAGTTAAATTATTGATTATTTAAAAGAACAATTATTATTTAAATTTATTTTCCTACATATAATGTATTTCAGTTAAATCGTTTATGTAAGAAACAGAAGCGAGGTGGTGGAGTATTATCATTAGTTGTTAAACGTATGGTGGCTTCTATTATCGAAGATTTAACTTATCAAATACCTGATGATATTTATATATTGACTTTTAAACTTATATAATGTTTCTTATAATTATATATATATCTGTTTAATATATAGACGACCAAATTATAATAAACAATTATTTTATGATTTTATTTATAAACACCTTTCTAATTTAATTTCTTTTGGTGATTTTAATGTTATTAGATATTTATTAGATAAGTTAGATTCTTGTGCATTTTTTAATATTTTAAATCAATTAGGATTAATTAGTAGACTTATTGATACATCAACGCGAATTACTAACACAATATCCATTCAAATTGATAATTTTTTTATTAAAACTTTATTTGTTCCGGAATCTGTATCTGGTACTCTTTCAGCAGATATATCAAATCATTTACCTTTATTTTAAAATTTGTCTTCTAATTATTCATCAAATCCGTCCATCAAAACTAATTATTTATTAAAAATAAATGTGTCCACACAAAATATTATTAATGTTTACTAATGATCTAGCTGCATATGATTGGTCTACAATGAAAAGCAACAGTGATGTTAATAAAGCATTTAATATTTTACTAGAAACTTTCAGTAATCTATATGATACAAATTGTCCAGTTATTTCACATACTAATAATAAAAAATAATAATAATAATAATAACAGAATTATATGGATTAATAAAAAATGCTATTAAAAAAAATATTATATCGAGATTCTCTTACTTTGAAAAATACAGTAAGCATTGATAGATATAATAGACATAGAAACAAGGTAAGTGCCATAATACGTAGACAAACGAATAGAGCTTATAATCATTTTTTGTAACAATAATTTGTTCAGATATTATGGTTAAAATTAAGAAATTAACTTATCATAACAATATAACACCATTCCTGATAATATATTTTATGGTAATAATACATTTAGTAAGTGTGAAAGAATAAATGCATTCAATACGTTTTTTAGTTCAATAGCTACTGATCTACAAGATAAGTATTGCCAAGAGTTAATATTGAAAATAGATCAACCCACGAGAGATATTTAAAAAATCCTCAAAAATATATTTTATTTTTCACCTATATCTGATAATGATATTTTGATTGCTATTGGGGATTGTAAATATAAATCTTCAATATATTTTAGTAACATTGACATGAATATAATCAACATTGTTTTTAATTTTATTTTAGATCTACTTACTTACATTTTTAACTTAATAATTTGTGACTCTACTATTCCAAATAATATGAAAATATCAGTAATAACCCCCCCTTTTTAAGAAATGAAAACCAGATGATATAAATAACTATAGACCGATTGCCTTATTATCTCAATTTTCAAAGATTTTAGAGACAATAATTTCTAATAGATTTCTACATTTTATTGACAAACATAATTTATTATATGCCAAACAATATGATTTTATTAGACATTATTCAACTTCGCATGTACTATATGATCACTATAATTTTATTGAATCAAACTTAGAAAGAATTATAAATTAGCGTCATTATTTATAGATCTAAAAAAAGCATTCGATCTTGTAGGTCATAAGATTCTATTAATCAAATTAAAATAGTATGGTTTTAGGGGAAGTACTAATCGTTTAATTGAGAGCTATCTACAAGATCGAATATTATCAACTAGAATAGATAACGAACTTTCAAGAAGTATCATCAATGTTAGGGTACCTCAGAGATCCATTTTGGGTTCCTTACTTTTTATTTTATATATAAATGATATTCACATGGCCTTACATAATTTAAATATAAATTTTAATCCATACTTTTTGCTGACGATACATCGGTTAGCATTATTTAACCAAGTAATAAGACTCTATAGAGTGCATATATGCAAAAGTTTAAATTTAGTTATTTTAAATTTACATGAATGGTTCACTAATAATAGATTAATATTAAATATTGATAAAACAAAAGTGCTACCTTATAAATATGCAAATATTATTAAAAGTATATCAATTAATTCAAACGAAATATGCTTAATATCAAGTTATACTTTTCTTGGAGTTATTTTAGATAATAATTAACATTTTAAAGAACATATAAGAAAAATACAATTGAAATTATCACATGTTATATATATATATATTAAGAAAAATGAACTATTTACTAATATATATTTTAGAGCTACTTTACAAGTCTTTGTTTTTGCCTTATATCATGTATTGTTTGGAAAATTTAGAAATTTGGGGAAATAATTTTAATAATAACCTTCAATGTAGGTAATTTTAACTCTACAAAAAAAGGCTGTTCGAATTGTAAATATAAATATCTTTAAAATTGTCAATAATATTTTTATTTTGACTAATACTAACAATTTATTTTTATGTTCTAATATATTAAAATTTAAATATTTAATAACTTATAAATATATTTTATTTATGCACAATATACATTTAAACAAATACCCAAGCAGAATATCATTATTATTTCCCAGATATAACAATTTATACAAAAATAAGTTTCATAATTTCAAATTACCTTATATAAAATCAAGCCGTCATCATAAATCATTAGAATTTAAAGACCCTAAATCATGGAATAATTTATGTCTAAATAAATTATTATTTACAAAAATTTATATAAAAAACTTAAAAACAATATTAAAAAAACATCTTTTATCAAAATATGAAAATCAATTAAACAATTGATTATCTAATTATCTAATGTTATTATTGTTTACGGGTATTATTTATTAAACCTTCTGCTTGTTTGTTTTAGTTTTTATTTTTTCATTTGTATTTGTTTAGCTATTCTATTCCTTTTATAGTTTGGCATTCAGATTTCAACTCGTTTCTGTGATTTTTTTATATAACTTTACATCTTTTATTTTTAAACTTGACTTATTGATACATATTTTTTATTCTTTACATAATTTATTTTTAACTTGACTTATTGATACATATTTTTTATTCTTTACATAATTTATTTTTAACTCGACTTATTGATAGGATTGATAGGACCCTACATTTTTTATTCTTTACATCTTATTTATTTATATTTACATTTTTGTACTCATGATAATCTAACTTATCTAGAATATTATGATAGGGGAAGTTCTCGCAAAAACAAATACATTTGTTTATTAACTTCTCCATTATTTCATGCTTTACAACATGAAATAATAAATCTGATTTATTTATTATTTATTTATTTGTACCTATAGGTATAGATATATTTATTAATGTTAAAACATGAACAATTTAATTTAATCTTTAATATAAGAGTAATATTATTTATTATTTCTTAATATCATATATATGTATGTAGTGTAGTCTATATTACATATCATAAACTACTTTATAATACTACTTTAAATAAGATAAATTGTTTCATTCCTTTATTAAAATCAAAATTTCGTCGACGTGTACGCACCACGATCCAAACGCTAATACTGCCCAGATTCGTGTTGGCTCGACACGCCCACGATATTTTAGGGGCGTGTCTATACAATTATTTTATTGCAGTTTCGATCCTTTATGGCGCGTGACCACCTAATCGACATTATATAACATATGACAACTCGCCGAATACTCCGCGCCGCACGATATATAATATTGTCCCTATATACGATTCATACCCACACTTATACCGCATATTCATTACCGCGCGATGATCTAAAGATAATTCATTCGTACACACATATACACTACTATACACTACATAGCATTCCTCCCGGCCAACGTTTTTAGTGCCCACACTAAACAGTAAACACTTCATATATCCTAATATATTTAAATATAATCACTCCACATATAATAATAATATATAAATATAATATATATAACCTATATACTGAATATAACATAAATACTCTATATAAATAAGGTCACTATTTCCCTCGCTATTGTGTAAAACCATAACGGTTTGGGGGTACCCCTTTGTCGATTCGGTAACTCCTACGGGGAATGCTGGGTGTGGGGTGTTCAATTAGATTGTCGCCCTGCCTAACATTCGATCTATTTACCACTCTAGTTACCACTCTATAGAGTGGTAACTAGAGTGGTATACGCATTATCTGGTAACTGATGAGTTATCTTATAGGCGTCCGGTTTATACCTAGCCTGTATTTTGTTCCGGCCGATCGGACGATGGGAGATATGGACCTTCTGTCCCTCTTTCAGTATGCTACGTCCCGCCTTAGCCAGTTCTCGCTACCGCTCGCTTTTCTTCTCGTTCGCCCTTTTCATACCTTGCTTAATCGCACTACCTTGCCCTCCTTTCGCGTCAATAACATATCGATTGGTAGAATCGGTTCTCTGCCAAAAAACATATAGTATGGCGAATAACCCGTAGTCGCATGCGGGGTACAATTATAGGCATACAATACTGTCGCTATATGGTCTGGCCACGCTTTCTTCTCTTCTTCGCTTAATGTCCGTAACAGATTATGTAGGGTTCGATTAAACCGCTCTACCATCCCGTTTTCTTGTGGATGATATAGAGTAGTTCGTGATTTAACGATACTATGCACTTCGCTTAGTTCTCGAATTATGGCCGACTCGAAGTTTCGACCTTAATCACTGTGGATCCGGCGTGGTAAGCCGAATCGATCAAACCAGGTGTTTTTAAGAACCGTGGCTACACACTTAGCTGTCTGATTCCTAGTCGGAATCGCCTGCGAGAATTTAGTAAAAACATCCGTAATGGCCAATATATTTTCTATACCCTTGTCACTTTTCTCTACTGTGGTAAAGTATATTGCTATCACCTCTAATGACCGCAGTGCCCGCAATATTCCCATCTCGGGTTTCGCACGCGCCGCCTTATTTAACCCACATCGCTTACATGATCTGCAATATACACACACCGCTTCCCACATTCCTACCCAATAGAATCGGTCGCTGATCAGATACCATGTTCGTTGTATCCCTTGATGGCCTAGCCCTTCATGTAGCTCATAGAGTACACATGCTTGTAGAGACTTCGGGATGACTAGTTGTCTCTGGAAACTTTCCTCTCTCTCTTTACGTCTATATAGCACACCTGATATTACCTCCAATCGCTCTCTCTCGCGCCATAAAGTTTTCGCCGCTTTCGTCCAACTACTCGCTATATTACTACGCTGCCGCACCGCTATCGCTACGCATGCTAGATCGCTGTCCTCGCTTTGTAAAACCGCTATTTCACTATTATCTAATGAGATACCGTCTTCCGGTATATCCGGTATTCTTGCTTTTACCCCTATCGCTCTCAAGTTTACAGGTAAATACGTATGCTGTCTGCTTAGTGCATCGGCGTTAGCATTAAGTTTCCCTGACCGGAAATGTATTATCAAATGGTAGTCGCTTAACTGCTCAATCCATCTCATCTCTATCACCGCTGCATTTGATAATTGTAAATGAACGATGGGGTTATTATCAGCGTATACATGACACTCCGATCCGGCTAGATACTGTTTGAAAGCTTGAGTTACTGCCCATTTCAGAGCAAGTAACTCTAACTTCATCGATCTATAGTTCGAATCGTTGTACTCCGCGCCGATTAATTTACGACTCGCATACGCAACTACATAGTTGAGAACCTCGTGTTTCTGCGAAAGCACAGCTCCTAGCCCTTTTAGTCTAGCGTCAGTTTCTAAAATAAATGGGATATCATAGTTAGGATATCCTAGAATCGGCGCTATGGTGAGTTTTACTTTTAGGCTCTCGAAGGCCTCTTGACATTCTGCTGTCCACTCGAACTTGACCTCATCCTTCGTCAAGTTAGTCAACGGACTAGCTATCGATGAATACTTCGGTACGAACTTCCTATAGTATCCGGTCAAACCCAAAAATGACCTTACTTCCTTCACAGAAGTCGGTGTATCCCAGTCGATTACTGCGCGGATCTTATCGGGATCTGTCTCAATACCCTTCGCTGACACTACGTTTCCCAAAAATGTCACTCTCTGTTGAAATAAAACACATTTCTTCGGTTTTATTTTCAAACCATAACTTCGCAGTTTAATAAATGTCCATCGTAATCTAGTTATCATTTGCTGGAATGAATCTGAAAACACGAGAATATAATCTAGATATAAAATTAAGGATTTTAAATTTGTTTCGCCTAAAAAAGACTGCAGTAGTCATGGCCATTTACTAGTCCCATGGGCATTCGAGTGTACTCATACAATCCATGCGACCCTGCGCTAAAAGCCGTTTTGTGACGGTCTTCTTCAACTAGAGCACATTTCAAAAACCCGTGTGCCAGATCTAACTAACTGAATAAGCGTGCGCCGCGTAAAGATTCTAGTACTTCATCTACTCGTGGTAATGGGAACGAGACCCTCACCGTTTTTAGGTTCAGGCCCATAAAGTCACAACATACTCTCAGAGCGCCTGATTTCTTTCGAACTAATACTAATGGTGCGCTAAAAGGAGATGTACTTTTCTGGATTATACCAGAGGCTAGATGAGCTTGTAAGTACTAATTTACCTCATCCCATTGGTTCACAGGAATCCGTCTATACGTCTCCTTACCGGATGGGTATCAACCAAATTTATACGATGTGGGATTTTATTGCAGTACCCAACATCGTGCTAGCTTTGGCTGAATACATCCGAAAACTCGCCAAGTAGCGCTCTAAATACTTTCTCCTCGTTTTCAGATAAATCCCCTACTACCATCTTATCCCGAATAATTTCTAGGTTCCCACTCGCATCCTCTACGGCCTCTACACATTGCACTCGCGCCTGCCAATTACCAATTTTGCATCCGCCCTTAATGTATACGTCTTCCCTACTTAAATTTACTAACTCTATCGGAACGCATCCGTCATGCTCTACTACTACCGCGCCGCTCACAATTACCGTTGAATCTGTATCCAGACCCTGGACACATACAGTCCCTATACCGGCCTTTACAGTTATTTTCACCTTATCAGCCTCATTCCCGTATGCCTCGAGCCATTTACCCTCATCGCTTCCCTCCTCTCCCTTAACCATTCTTACGCTTGCCCTTAACTCACTACTGCTGCCCTTGTACGCCCTTATTCGTTTCATAAATTCCCCAAACGTAATATCCCCCGCTTCCCTCTGTATCCTCTCAGCCTCAACCCTCACTCCTACATCTCGTAGTGCCTCGCACAGTCGCTCCTTCAATATACTATCATCTCTCTTTCCTTTATCTGGCACTAATAAGGCATAGCTCTCCCTGAGTTATAGACTCAGTTCATTCAAGCTCTGTTGTGGCGCCTGCTTTATCGAATAGAAAGCACCCCACGTCGTTAATCGTTGGCTGTAACAACCCCGTAGTAAACCTACTATTTTGTCCCAGCCCGACTTCTCCGACAGCCCTTCGGCTTTAACCTCTCGCCGCGCAACGCCATCGATATGTTCCATCAGGAACGCCGACCTCTCGGCTTGAGGGTAGTGAGTGGCATCGAGATGACTCTCAATCCTCTCGATCCATTCCTCTATAGAGGTATACCCGCTCACCATTCTCCCCTCTAAACACCGGCAAATCCCTTCGTGTACTTATGTATTGTACCCTTACCTCTACCTTATCCTCCGTTCCCATACCGTTCACTTTGTTTACATAGCAACCAATATATAGTTGTGTTATTTACAGCTTAGCTTTTAAATATCTTTTAATTGTATTATTATTATAAAGATAAGTATGTATTCATTTATTTTTTATATTATCTATTATATTAATTTTATTTACTTATTAATATCCAACTTGTTTTGAAATACATAATAATTGTCTTTAAATTATAATCATTTCTTATTCAAATATAATTATATTTAGGATTTGTTTTCATTTTTAACAACAAAACAAAATTTAATAAAAAATAAAAAATAAATAAATAATAATTACAAAGATCATAGAATTATATATTTTTTAATTTGATATAATTCGGATATATATCTTATACTGTTTATGTATATTTATAATTAGATCTATTATTTATTCGTATCAAATTGATAAATTATTGTTATCATAATATCTAAATTTGATATACTCCCGTGGATCTCCCGTGGGAATTTACTTTTGGTAGTTGGATCTGCCAAACTTCATTTGAGGTTAGCTACCATTTATCACTTACATAGTATCATACTATGTAACATAGTCTGCTGTTTTGCCTATATTACTACAGATCATAAAAGCATCGATAACGACCTGAGAAACGAGTAACCTGATAAGAACATGGATTCAAAATGCATTCACTGCAACACATCGACTCCAGCTGAAGCATCACATGCTGAAGGACACGTCGTCGTATGCAGATGTACAGCTACAATCCACTATAGATGTATTTATCCGGCGAAAGAAATATCGATGCAATAGGGTAATAAAAACTCACCTTCAAAACTATTAATAGCATTTATGCAATCAATAGCCTTTAAATATACATGCCCTACCTGCCGTACTACTAATAATACACTGATACCAACTACTAATACTATACCCACACTAACTATTAATACTACACCCATACCAACTACTAATACTACACCCATAACAACTAATATTACTACACTCATACCTACTACTAACCATAATACAACGACTACATCTACTACGTCTAATAACATAACTATTGAAAATAAACTAAATGATATACTGAAAATACTAGACATACATACTACTCAGATTAACAATATCAAAAAACGGAATACTACAACACCAACAAAACTAACGAATAAGACACTCACTACCTCATATGCACAAGCCGCCAATACACCTACTACTAACCATACTAATACCGACATAAGATTGATTACCGATACTGATACCAACTATACTGCTACTACTCTAACTGCCACCACACAAACTACTGTTACTAACGCTACATACAATACAAAATTTGAGGACAACATAAACACAATACTAGCTACACTTAAATCACATACACAACAAATCCAATCCTTAATGACTCACAATAATAATTTAACAAATAAAATAAACAACAATATTTCCCATCATGACACTCATTTTACACCAACATTAATTACTTCACCACCACATACTAACTAAAATACTCACTTCCCACATATAACCAACACTCTAAAACATAACACATACACAAACTACATAAACATTCCTAAACCTACAAACCACCCACAGAGACTGTATACAGACAACTTTACTCATAACTTGATACAACCTAATATTAATAACCTCAATACTAATCTCCTAAAAATTAACCGTAATGAAATTAACCGTACTGAAATACCTAATAGAAATGTTTATAATAACCATTTCTCTCCTATTAACCTAAACTATAACAACAGACACCAACCAATAACCTTCTTAAAACCGAAATTACCAAATAATACCAATCTAACTGTCACTATTGAAAACATTGACAAGACTAACATGAATCGCACATACATAAACAAACTACTAACTGATTTAAATATAAATAAAAACACTGTTGCACTTGTGTCTTTCGGGAACACCAGCTGCTTCATCACATTCACAACTTACACAGCTAAATACTACTTCACAAATCTAAATTTTAAATTAAAAAATACACCATATAACAAACTATTCATACACAATTTACTGACACCTATTCAGATCCGCCAAAAAAACATTTATTACCATGCAGTTAAATCTGGGAAACTGGATGGTTACAAATGCGTTTTAAATCTAGAGAATGACACCTACGAATTACGACTTAGACGTACTGATAACACGACTGACTGGAAAAACAAACTACTGATACCGACTGACACACAAAAAATTGAATGGGAAAATTCCCTAAACTCATTTAAATTTGATCAAACAAAAAATACGAACAAAACGACATGACTATCATCCAATGCAAACTTACTGACCACACTGATAAATGCTAGATCTATATCAAAAAATATTGACTTAATAATTTCATACATATCTAGTAAACCTTACAATATTATAGCTTTGACTGAAACTTGGCTGAATGCTAAAAATAAAATAATCCCTGCCGAACTTGAAAATTTAGGTTACACCATGATATCTAAAAATAGAGATGATGGAAGAAATGCCGGTGGTGTTGCTTTGTTAATACAACAAGACATCATCGTCACATCATCCAAAGTCTACCAATCGACTAACTGTGACTTACTACTTACACAAATAAAACATAACAATCTTTCACTGTCCCTACTTATGATATATAGACCACCAAATAATGATTACCGTTCCTTCATTACTGACTTTACTGACATTATACATGACCACTCTACCGAAAATCTTTTAATACTTGGAGATTTTAACTTTCACGTAAATACGGACTTACTACATCACTATAAATTCAAAATGACTTACAATGAACTAAACCTTACTCAACATGTAAACTTCCCAACGCACATTCATGGAAATACCCTTGACTTAATTCTAACCTTCACTGACTCTAAACTGTTAAACAAACCCCCTGTCAGACATACTTTACTTACTGACCATTATTACATTGATTTCACCATTACAATGCCATACACTACACCTAAACGAACAACAATCACATACAGAAACATCAACAAAATAAACTATGATGACTTTAAAAACGATATAAATAAATCAGTTATTTCATGTCACTTAACAGCCTACTCACTAACTGAATTACTAACAGACTTACTCAACAAACATGCACCACTTAAAACTAACTACTTAACCAAACACGATAACCAGCCCTGGTTTAACTCAGATCTAGGGAAATTGAAACATATTTTTAGAACCCAAAATAAGAAATATTTAAAACACCCAACAATAATTAACCGAACTCAACTGCAGAAATCCAGATACACTTACAGAACACTTTTAAATCAAACCAAAACAGACTACATTAAAAACAAAATAAACCATTCACAACATGACTACAAGAAACTATTCAACATTACCAAAACACTTTTAGGCAAGACAAATAAAATAAGTCTTCCCACTACAAATCTAGATAAAACACTCTGCACTAGATTTGGTAATTTTTTCTCTGAAAAAGTAGAAAAACTTTGCTATAATCTAGATTTACAACGACAATTACTACCAATTGATACGACAATCCTAACTACAACCTGCAAACACAAATTTACAGAATTTGAACGACCTACTATAACTGATATCTATAACTTAATTGTTACAGCAAAGACAACATCTCCTTCTGACCCTATTCCACTGAAAATGACTAAAATACTGGCTTCTACACTAGCTCCCATTTATAAACAGATAATTGATACTTCATTAATGACTGGTGAAATACCCAATAATTTAAAATACGCAATTATCAATCCTTACTTAAAAAAAACAGATTTAGATGTTGAAGTACTGAGTAATTATAGACCAGTATCTCAACTTCCATTACTTTCTAAAATTCTAGAAAAAATTGTAAACAAACAAATAATATCATATTTAAATACTTACGACTTACTAGACAGAAGACAAAATGCATTCCGCAAGAATCACAGTACAGAAACGACACTACTATCACTCTTTGACGATTTATACAAATCACTAGACAGCAACTTACCGATACAACTGATACTACTGGACTTACCTGCCGCTTTTGACACTATCGACTTTGACATTTTAATAGAAAGACTTAGATCTATCGGTATATGGAAGGTACCTATCAAATGGTTTTCAAATTTTATCCGGGGTCGGAGTTTTTCTATTAAAATAAACGAAACATTGTCACAACCTTATTCTATTAAATATGGAGTCCCACAGGGTTCCACTCTTTCTCCCATACTATTTTCCATTTATTTACTTCCACTCAACAAACTACTGACTAACTTCCCACACGTGAACTATAATCTTTACGCTGACGACATAGAATTACACGCCCAATTCATTCACTCAATTAACTTACAATCATGTTTAACCTCACTGCAAATTTGGCTTACAAAAAATAATGTATTACTAAATCCAACAAAAACTGAACTAATCAACTTTATAACCAATTCCACGATCAATACTACAGTTCCACTAATAAATATAAATAACATAAATATAATACCGACTGAAAATACAAAATACTTAGGTTTCCACTTTACTAACAAACTCGACTTTACTAAACATATCAGTAAAATGAAACAAACTTCTTCCTTTCATATATATAATTTAAAAAAACTAAGACCATACTTAACCAAACATACAGCTATAATTCTATCAAATTCACTGATAATGTCTAGATTTCTATACTGTAACTCTTTACTAGCCGGAGAAAACAAAACAGTTACTAAAAATATTGACCGATTAGTAAATAGAACTACTAGAATTATTTTTAATCTAAAAAACACAGATTACACTACTAGCATTACGAACTTACGGAAATCACTAAACTGGCTACCTACAATTGACAACATCAACATTAAACTACTAACTATACTTTACAAAACTACAAAAACAACTCAACCTCATAATTTACATACTTTACTTCACAAACAAACCACTAACATACAACTGAGACAAACATATAGACTTGACATACCGACTACACGACTACGAAAGTACGGTAACAAACGATTTAGCTGGAGAGGTGCAACTCTCTGGAATAAACTTCCCCAATCCATACGCAAAGAAGATATCTCAATCACCACTTTCAAATATAAACTCAAGGAGCTATTTAAACGTTCCCCACTAAAATACCACATATCTAACCCCAAGGGCCACAGCTTAGCGATTTTCGCGTACGAGATGCGCGCGCAGTGTTGATAAACAAAAATGTAAACAAAGAGAGTATAGTGTTTATCAAATTCGTTGCATTTGACATAAATTCTATTACTTAATATATCGTTTTCTGTTCTTAAATTAGATCAAAATCATTACAAATTTATATATATATTAGCATTATATATTCATTATTAATTTCATTTATTATTACAATAAATATATCTCAATATGAGTGTTAATATTAAAAAAAACAACGGTACTATTTGTGCAGCTATAAACTGTACTGAATATTCAAATTTGACCAAGAAAGTATTCCATAGATTTCCTACTGATGATAAAAGGTATTTATATTTACTAATATCTATTTTTTATTATATTATTATATTATTAGTTATTAAAAGTATATTATCAAGACTATTTAATATTCAAAGTAATACAATATATTCGTATTTTATATATACAAAATTTAATTTTAATTTAATTTGAAATTAAAATTATTATAATAATATTATATTAAATATTGTATTAGTATTTTTAATATACTCAGTATTATATTCGTATATGTATAATTTATGATGTCATTAAACTACAAAATTGCACCTATATAAATTATAATATAACATACATATATCATACATTTTAAGATTCATATGTCATATATATATGGTTATCAGGCAGTAAAGGCGCCATATTTATATCAACAAATAAATTGTTTAATATTATTTAATTGCCCATATCATAAATTTTAAGATTCATATGTCATATATATATGGTTATCAGGCAGTAAAGGCGCCATATTTATATCAAAAAATAAATTGTTTAATATTATTTAATTGCCCATATTTAGAGGCTGAGTTATCCACTCCAAAAACGTCATCATATAAACTATTAGTATTAATATATTACTTAAATATATTAATTAATATTTAAAATATATTACTTACTATATGTGGATACTGCAAAAATTCCATATATATGATATATAATATATCATATATGACATATGTATAATATTTTATAATTTATATAGATGCATTTTGATTTTGTATGTAGATTATAATCTATATAAATATACAAGTATTATACTGGGAATATTAATAATACTAATATATTATATGTATACATTGTACATATATATAATTAAAATATTAATAATAATTTATATTGTTAAATATTGTGTATACTTATATATTAATGTATATAGTTATTATATTATATAATCATATATTAATTTATAATCACTTAACATTTATGTACAGGTGTAAACTCTGGATATACAATATACGTAGAAATGATCTAGAAAAGCGAGTTAAAAAAGAAGGATATGGATTTTTAAAGAATATGAGATTGTGTAGTTCTCACTTTGATGCTGACCAATATAGGAATGTAGGAGGGTTCGTAATTAAAATATAGTTCATAAATCTATTAATTATAAAACAACATTTAATATAATTTAATTAAATTTATTTATTACATATAATATATACCCCAGCGATAGACCAGAAAAGGACCTTAAAAACGGAACCTTAACTCTATGGCCTTTTGAGATTTAAAATAACTACATTATAATTTATAACTTATATTTATTATTTCATACGAACTGTTATATCTCAATAAACAATATTTATTTATTTATTATATAAGATTTCTAGTTATTTTTTATTACAGAAAGCGATTAATATCTAATGGAGCTCCTAGACAAATGTTACTTTCTGCGGTTCCTTCCACTAGTCGGAGAATATTGAAGCGCCATTACCAAAGTCAAGGTATGATTTTATCAGTAATATATTTCATACTAGTTTTTATAGAATTGGTGAGTATGTGCATCTTATAATTTTACTGGTGGAATATCTTATCAAATATCTCCTTATATTTGAATTAAATGTATATATATATATATTAACTATTATAATATATATATATGTATATATATATATATATTTAATGTATATTTAAAAAATGTCTACTATAGTATGACTATAAATTAAATTTTATTTATTAAACTGTGTTATTCTTTAAATATACTGCGAAAATCATATTTTAACAATATGCCACACTATTTTGAAAATAAAATTATGTTTAATAAGGAATATAATATTAGGTTATTAAATTATATTGATCATTGTACAGATGAGTTACTTTCGGATTCAACCACAGAGTCGGCTTCAACAAAAACCGCGAGTCCAGTGAGGTCTCTGTACTCTCAATCCACAGCTTCCACAACATCAGATCCTGCATCGACATTAATAAGTCAACTTAATGATACGATTGAATCATTAACTACAGAGGTTTCAAAATGGCAAAACAAATATGAACTGGCAAAGAAAACAAGTGAAATGTACCGAAGTAAATTGAATAGGTTACTTAAAAAGAAAGTAAAATCCCCTATAGCAAATGATTCTAATTCGCTGTTATCGCTATTATCTAAAAAAAATAAATATTGTGGCAATCGTTTTAACGAAATGCAAAAAATGTATGCATTATCTCTATGGCATTCGAGCCCTAAATGCTATTTAATATTATATAAAACGTTAACACTACCAAGCATAAGTACATTAAGAAAAACTATGAATATTATAAAATTAATGCCTGGATTTCATGATATTATCTTTGATGCATTAAAAGATAAATGTGAAAAGTTATGTATTAAAGATAAACTTATATTAATTGCGTTTGATGAAATGTCATTGAAAAGTGATCTTAAATATAATGTTAAACATGATTTATTAGATGGCTTACATAATACAGGAGATGGAGAGATTAGTAAATATATTGCTAATTACGTTACAGTATTCATGATAAAAAGTTTATCTGGGACTTGGAAACAGCCAGTGGGGTATTTTTTCACTTCTGGTGTGATGCCAGCTGATCTAATTATTATCAAGCTAAAACAGTGTATAGATAGAGTGATCAATTGTGGTCTTATACCTAAATTAATGATTTGTGATCAGGGACCTAGTAATAGGGGTTGCATTACTAAACTAGGTATAAATATCAATAAACCATTTTTTGTATATACAAATATGAAAATTTTCTTTATGTATGATCCACCACACTTAATAAAGAGTATTAGAAATGGTTTGTCTAAAGGTTTTATGTTTGAAAATAATAAGGTATCAATGGAAGTTATTCAAAAATTTTATGATATTAAATCAAATTCAAAACTTCCTTTAGCGCCTAAATTAAATATAAAGCATATACAACTAAAATCATTTTCTAAAATGCGCGTAAATCTAGCTTGCGAACTCTTAAGCAACAGTGTTGCGCTAGGGATAGAGACATTAGTTATTGTGAAATTAATTGAAGGTGATGCTTTGTATACTAGTCATTTTTGTAAATTTTTTAATAATCTTTTTGATATATTTAATAGTTCTTTATCTAATAAAAATATTGTATATAAAAATCCTTTAAATAATAATATAGATTCAATAACTTTCTTACAAAATTCTGTAAATATATTAAATAATATAAAATACTGTGATAATAAATATACTGATCAATTGCCATGCTTATTAGGATGGCGACTTAATGTAAATTCCTTGTTATTGTTTTTAGAAGATGAAATAATTGTAAATAATCCATTTAGTATAGAATTAAATAAATTTAATCAAGATTTTTTAGAGAATTTTTTTTCAAGAATGAGAAGTAGAGGGGGGAATAGGGATAATCCTACACCGATGGAGTTCGCTTCAGATTATAGAGCTATTTCTGTAGATTCGTTATTTGTTAAGATTAAGGGTAGTAATTGTGAACTAGATGCTGGAGAATTCTTATTAAAATTAAATTCTTATATTGATAATACTCATAATGCACCTCCTATTACTAACACCTCACTGGCTGTATATCTAGAACCAGATTTAAATATTAGCATTATAGATGATAATTCTCTTCATCTCCTGTGTAGTAATATTATACAAATTTGTTATTCAAAATTCAAATGTAATGATTGTTTAAATTTATTATCTAAAGAGTCTTCTAATGTATTTACTGCTGGTAGTGTTAGGTTGATGTTAGATGAAAACTCATCTAAATATTATCCTTCACCATTATTTTATAATTATATTAAAAATTTATTTACGTGTTTCAGAAATAATATCATGTCTATTTTATATAAAAATGAAATATATATCAAATTTGTGAACCTTATATCTGAAAATAATTTTATATTTAAATATTGTGATATTTGTATATGTATTAATGATTTTGTATTGCATGTTTTCTTTATATTTCAAATGAAGTACCTTCTAAGAAAAGAAAATACAGAGTTTACAGTTGATACTAAATCAAAAAGCAAACAAAATAGAAAATATTTAAAACTATGTCATATATGAAATAAATTATTGTAAAGGTTTTAATTTATTAATATTAATTTATGTAACAAAAATAAATATGTTATTTTATCAAACCCAAATGTGTACAAATTAATATAATAATTTATATAAAACCTATTATATATATATTATTTATACATATTATGAGTTATGACCTACTATTTTAATACATATTTCTATATCTTATAAATAAGAAAGCTATTTAATTATATATGGTTATTAATAATGTAAATAAGTATTTATTATTTATACATTTAAAGTATATTATTTTGTATATAAATACATAATAAATTGATTTTATATTTAGAAATATAAATTAATAAATATATAATGATTATAAATATACTATTATTAAATTCAATTATAATAAATTAGTATTCTATTAATGTATCTATAAATTAGTATATCTGAAATTTAAATAATTTTTAAAGATTTTCAAACCTAATATTACTGATTTAAATAGTTTTATAATGTGTGGTTTTGTATATAAATACATAATAAATTAATATTATATTTAGAAATATAAATATATAATGATTATTAATATACTATTATTACATTAAATTATAATAAATTAGTATTATATTAATGTATCAATACATTATAAGTATATCTGAAATTTAAATAATTTTAAAGATTTTCAAACTTAATATTACTGATTTTAATAGTTTTATATTGTGTCATTTTGTATATAAATACATAATAAATTGATATTATATTTAGAAATATAAATTAATAAATATATAATGATTATTAACATACTATTATTACATTAAATTATAATAAATTAGTATTCTATTAATGTATCTATACATTAGTATATCTGAAATTTAAATAATTTTTAAAGATTTTCAAACCTAATATTACTGATTTAAATAGTTTTATAATGTATGGTTTTGTATATAAATACATAATAAATTAATATTATATTTAGAAATATAAATTAATAAATATATAATGATTATTAATATACTATTATTACATTAAATTATAATAAATTAGTATTCTATTACTGTATCAATACATTAGTATATCTGAAATTTAAATAATTTTAAAGATTTTCAAACTTAATATTACTGATTTAAATAGTTTTATAATGTGTAATTTTGTATATAAATACATAATAAATTGATATTATATTTAGAAATATAAATTAATAAATATATAATGATTATTAACATACTATTATTACATTAAATTATAATAAATTAGTATTCTATTACTGTATCAATACATTAGTATATATGAAATTTAAATAATTTTAAAGATTTTCAAACTTAATATTACTGATTTAAATAGTTTTATAATGTGTAATTTTGTATATAAATACATAATAAATTGATATTATATTTAGAAATATAAATTAATAAATATATAATGATTATTAATATACTATTATTACATTAAATTATAATAAATTAATATTATATTACTGTATCAATACATTAGTATATCTGAAATTTAAATAATTTTAAAGATTTTCAAACTTAATATTACTGATTTAAATAGTTTTATAATGTGTAATTTTGTATATAAATACATAATAAATTGATATTATATTTAGAAATATAAATTAATAAATATATAATGATTATTAATATACTATTATTACATTAAATTATAATAAATTAGTATTCTATTACTGTATCAATACATTAGTATATCTGAAATGTAAATAGTTTTAAAGATTTTCAAACTTAATATTACTGATTTAAATAGTTTTATAATGTGTGATTTTGTATATAAATACATAATAAATTGATATTATATTTAAAAATATAAATTAATAAATATATAATGATTATTAATATACTATTATTACATTAAATTATAATAAATTAGTATTCTATTACTGTATCAATACATTAGTATATCTGAAATTTAAATAGTTTTAAAGATTTTCAAACTTAATATTACTGATTTAAATAGTTTTATAATGTGTGATTTTGTATATAAATACATAATAAATTGATATTATATTTAAAAATATAAATTAATAAATATATAATGATTATTAATATATCATTATTACATTAAATTATAATACATTAGTATTCTATTACTGTATCAATACATTAGTATATCTGAAATTTATATGGATATTTTATAAACACTATACTCCTGTTTGTTTACATTTTGAATATGTAGGTCAAATATCACCATGTATGCACGCTAGATAGGGAGCTGTGGCGCTTGGATCTAACCCTCTTTGAAATGTAATCGTATTATTATATTATTATTATATTATTATATTTAAGAATGTTATTTTATTTTATTATATTATTTTTACGGATGATCGTTAAATCATCCGGGAACCCACACCTGTAAACGTTCGACAAATAGTAAAACACATTGTAGAATATTATATTAATCTTTGTGTATAAATAAATACTATTACTACTACATATCTTACGTAATATCTTAGAAAATATTTTTATTTTCGAATTAATTAAATATTTATATTTCTAAAGAATTTGTTTTCGCATTTAATTCTTTTTTTTTTTCGAATTAATTAAATATTTATATTTCTAAAGAATTTGTTTTCAAATTAATTAAATATTTAATTTATGAAATTCGAATTCTAAAGAATTTGTTTTCGAATCTAGCATGTGCGATATATGAAATAAATATAATAATTCGTGGATACTGTACTTGTATAAATATGGTGTAGTAATATAATAATGAGATATAATAAATAATATGAAATATAATAAATAGAATTGACAGTATTCGCCGAGTTATTATATACGTTATATAACTAACCGCCGATAAACTCGTAATTCGATCCTCCTAGAGTCTTGTATTCTATTATCTTCGATCCAGTCCGCAGCCGCCACATGTAGTGTAGTCTATATTATATATCATAAACTACTTTATAATACTACTTTAAATAAGATAAATTGTTTCATTCCTTTATTAAAATCAAAATCTCGTCAACGTACTACGCACCACGATCCAAACGCTAAAACTGCCAATATTCGTGTTGGCTCGACACGCCCACGATATTTTAGGTGCGTGTCTATACAATTAGTTTCTTGAAGTTTCGATCCTTTATGGCGCGTGACCACCTAATCGACATTATATAACATATAACAACTCGCCGAATACTCCGCGCCGCACGATATATAATATTGTACCTATATACGATTCATACCCACACTTATACCGCATATTCATTACCGCACGCTGATCTAAAGATAATTCATTCGCACACACATATACTCTAATATACACTACATAACATGTATATATTAATGAAAATATATGATAACTAATATTGCAATTCATATTATTTTAACATTTTTATCATTTATAATTTTTTTAAATATTTTTAAAATTTAAAATGTATTAATATATATTTAAATTCCAAATATTTTATCATGAATACATATTTATAAATACTTTATTATTAAATAGTTAAACTATATCCAAGATGAGAATATAAATCTATATAATATATAATTAGGTATATATACATTTTATATACCTATATACATTTTGTATTAAATTAATTACCTTTAAAGATTCTACAATAATATATCATATTTATAGTTTGGTTACTCTTTATATTTATAAAAATGCAATAAGTACAATTAAATACATTGTGTAATACTGCTAAGTATATATATATATATATATATATAATGGAGTGGATATATGGTGGAAATATAGAAGTAGTTGAAAGATTTGTGTTCCTGGGAGCCTTGATAACAAGTGACGGACAAATATATATGGAATTACGCAGAAGAATTGCAATGGGAAAAAGTGCAATGGGGAGTCTGAGGAAAATTTTTAAAGATAGAGATTTAAGACTCGCCACTAAAGTAAAAATTGTACAGACACTTATTTTCCCGATTATTCTATACGGTGCAGAAACCTGGACTCTAAAGAAGAAGGAAAGAGCAAAAATCGATGCGTTCGAAATGTGGTGTTGGAGAAACCTGCTTGGAGTGACCTATATAGATAGGAAGACAAATATAGAAATCACTGCCAGCATAAAACCCAAAAGAACGCTAGAGGCAGAAATTGTCAAACTTGCCTTATCATACTTCGGACACATGGTGAGAGCGGACTCGATGGAGCTACAGCTGATGCTAGGAAAGATGGATGGTCAACGGCGAAGGGGTAGACCACACATAACGTGGCTGAACAATGTGCAGAATTATATAGCCAACGACAACATCATGAAGATACTAGAAGAAACCAGAAATAGAGTGATATGGAGAGGAAATGTCATGGACGTCGCCAGGGGTCGGTTACGACTCGACGGCACAAGGTAACAAGGTATATATATATATATATATATATATATATATATATGTACATATATTAATATATAAATAATATTTTTATAAAACTAAAAAATAGAAATATTAAATATTAAAATTACTATAAAGATGATTTATTATTGTTGCAATCTTGACTCCTCTTTTAGTTATTTCTTCGTTTATATTAACACGTTATATTATTATAATATGTCTATTTATTAAGATTTTATTATTTTTTAATTGTATGTTCATATAATTACATTATAATATCACTATGTTATATTTAAATGATAATTTGTAATATAGGATAACATATTTTATATGTGTATAGATATGTATACAGTAATTATATTATTTTAATATTATTTTACTTTATATTGAAACTTAGCATAGTAATAAAAGTGTACAATAATCAGTAATGCTTTTATAATTTAACTGACATATTATACATTTAATAATAGTAATTAATATATATATATATAGATATTTGTTGTTGTTGTTACTCGACCCAGTAAGTAAGTAAGTAAGTAAGTGAGTATATATATACTCTATAATCATATATTTTATGTAATATCATTTTAAAAAGTTTATAAATTAAATTATATATTAAAACAATCTAGTAATTTTGATATTAATTTTTATAATTTTCCAAAAGTTTTTATTATAATATAATACAAACTTGTTCCACAGTATTGTCCAGTATATCCAGTTGCACAAGCACATGTATAAGTGCCTATTCCGTCTACACAAGTTGATCCATTTACACAATTATTTGAAATATCACATTCTTGTATATCTGATAACAAAATATTAAAAGTTTAATAAATAAAATAAATTTTATCTTGAATAACATCTTTATATATATCAAAATTAATGAATTATAGTTAATAACAATATAATATAGTATTAGATCTATAAATGGAACACTTCATATTTGTATTATAATTTTATCTTTAAATAATTTAATTAAAACTACAATGTACTACTAATTTCAAATATTTAAAATTATTTATAATATATATATATATAATTCAACATATTATACAAACTAGTTTCACATTGTGTTCCAGAATACCCAAGTGCACAAGTACAAGTATAAGTGCCTATTCCATCAACACAAGTAGCTCCATTTTGACAGTCTTGTTCTATTTCACATTCTAAAATATCTAATCAAAAACGATTAAAATTGAATAATAAAATAACATTTTATAAATTTAAATTAACAATATTTTACATAAATCTATTAATAATTGGTGTATTTATGTATTATTAAAGTTATATAATATATTTGTATTATATTTAATTAATTATTGTAAATTGAAAATTTGTTTTAATTAAAAATTCATTCTATAAAATAATAATATTTACACTTTTTATATAATATGTATATATTTAAAATATTATATAAACTAATTTCACAAAATGATATATATATATATATATATAGTAATAATATTAAGGGATGTAATTGCAATAATAGCAGTAACTATAAGTACATGCATATATATATATATATATATATATATATATATACATGTATATATATATATATATATATATATATATGCATGTACTTATAGTTAATACTATTATAACATAGACTATTAAACTGTTAACATTGTATACAAGTGGCTATAGCCTAGCATTCACTATGTTACCGGTTACAATCCCGGGGAAACTATTTTATATTTATATACAAACATATAGGGGAGGGAAGGGGGTAGTGGCTGTTTTAATTAACGCTTAAATGGCGCTTGATAGGATAAACAGTTCTATTTACAATATTTAGATAATCCAAATATCTATAATATAAAGTAATTTTTTTTTTAAATAATTAATTTATTTATTATATAATCATTTTTTTGTCAAATTTTGACAAAAAACATGATTATATATATGTATGCTTATTTATATGTAAGAGTATGTGTATATATATAATTAAATCATTGAATCAAATAAGGTGCGTATGCATCATAAATATAATTATTTATTATTACATAATTAAAAAAAAATATATCGAATACATTGCGAGATACCTATCGCATTTTCTGATACTAGCTGCCACTACTAGAGCCTTGCCTTATTTTAGTGCTTTTTTAATACCTAATCAAACGTTTATATTAATAGGATAAACACTTTAGGGGAGAGAAGGGTATTGTGGCCGATAACGATATTTCAAGAACCATTATAGTTATCAAAAAATGATATATACGAAAAATGTAGATAATTGAATTCTAAGAATGATAGTGTACATCATTTTTTATTTATATCAATATTAATTATTGATTTTTGATTAGAGAAAAAAATCAAATAATCGTAATTTTTATCGAAAAAAAATATTTGTAGCTGAATATAAGTAAAACTAAATGGGATAACGATTAATTATTTTTATATTTAATATAAAAGTGCGTGTGTATCTTGATATATGATACAATGTATTTTATTTCTAATTATAAAAATAGTACGTATTTGAATACATGACGCGATTCTAGTGGCTATTTCGGAACTATCGACCATAATACCCGCACTAGTGTATTTTATCTCTATTTATACGGAAAATTTGCTTTTTAATAAAAATCAAATGATTTGAATACAAATAATTAAATGAGTAAATGTCGATAGCCATTATTTAGAACAACATATTGTAATTGTATAAACAACTTATTGGATCATAATATCCAATATTAGTAGGATATATTTTGTTTCTTGTAAGGTAATAAAAACATCCGCCATAATACCCTTCCCTCCCCTATATACAAAAGTGAAATCACAGTATTCTAGAACTATATGATTTCTAGTTAATTCAAAAAAATAAGAGCCTAAAATTCAGTATTTATCGATATATTATAATTTCTATAGAAATCTCCTAGGCATATATTAATATATTAATTATCGGCAACTACCCCCTTCCCTCCCCTAATGTTTTATATAGAACTTGTATAAATTAAATAATATCAATAATGTAAATAATAGTATAATTTATAATAATTATTGTTATCTATTTTTATCTATATTAATATCTATTATGAACAAATCTCATAATCTCGATGCGTCATACACATATTAAATGGTGACATAAGTTAGGTTGGACGATAATAAAGTATAATTCACCGCGGTAATGAACCGACACTACTAACTAGGCATAACATTAATTATTAGTATGTAATAAATGATCATATTTATTATAGTTTATCTGGTGACTTTTGTATCGTTATTAAATAATTAATTAATAATATTAATAATTACTAAAATTTACATAAATAAATGTAATCCACATATAATCATGCATGATTAACATAGTGCTATAATTATGTATTATATAACTTATATAATATATATTAACCTATTAGCTGTTCTTTACATTCTTCTTTAAGATATTCTCTAATACTTGCATACTTATTATTACTATTATCACATACTTTATTGTTACTTTTAATATTTAGATACCATATATATTTACATGTACATATCTCTAAATCTCTGTTATATAAATTAATATATTTCAGTTTAGTAAGATAACGGAAAGTAGTATATTCTATATTTAGATTAGTTAGTGATAACCATATCCTATGTAAATTGGGTGCACCTTCGAATGTCTTACTAGATAACACTTCTATTGCATTACCCCTAATATATAAATATTGTAAACTATTAGGTAGCCATTTAGTAGGTAATTGTGTTAATTCATTATTATTAATATTGAAATGTATAAGTTTATAAAGATTTGCTATAAATGTGTTATCTATATAATTTATCTTATTTGCATACAAATAAAGTTCTTCTAAATTTATCAATGGATCAAATGTTCCACTTTTAATGTATTTAATGTTATTTTTACTTAAATATAAAGATTTAAGTTCGGTATGTGTTGTTGTATTATTAGATTCACTCGTCCAAAAAGCTTTAGGATGTATCGTTACTATTTTATTACCATTTAAAACTAAATAAAAGGTTTTAATATTCAATAGAATAAATGCATTCACTCTGGTAATCATAGTATCACTGATAGAAACCTGTGAATTATTATAATTAGTAAATTATATACCAGTTGTATATATTTAGTTATAGATACACATGTGTGATTAATATAATATATTATCATACTTTATACGTATAGGTGTGTGAATCATAATATTATATTATACTATTTATAATGATTATATACATTAAATAATAATTGTTATATATTAGTATAACATAATCTATATATTACTATATAATTATACTGTATGTGATATAATCATGCATAATATTTATAACTAACCTGATCATAAACTTCGGTAGAGTTACTAAACACGGGAATATCATCACCGGTATAACCACTATCGCAACTTATGTTATCACCATGACAATCACATCCCACAATACCAGCAGCTGGACACTGGTCAGCACTGATGATACATGGTAGCAATATAACAATAGAACATTGTATTGTTAGATACACAACATTCATACTCGAAGGTTGCTTATTAAATGAATACAACAATTATTTACTACATAATATAGTTGTTTATGATGACGCAGCACTATTTTATCTTAGTAAATTTGATACCACAAGATAGTGAACATAAGTGTATAGGTTCTTTATATATCATACGTGCATTATAAAAAGTATTTGTATTTAATTAAATTCCATTATATAATTAAAGTCCTACTTTAAT
This sequence comes from Osedax fenrisi, assembly GCA_964019155.1. Classification (NCBI taxonomy): domain Eukaryota; kingdom Metazoa; phylum Annelida; class Polychaeta; order Sabellida; family Siboglinidae; genus Osedax; species Osedax fenrisi. The sequence continues at coordinate 77,062,522 of OZ025242.1, forward strand.
ATATATATATATATATATATATATATATTACACACGAATATTGATTATATTTTATCAATTATATTACTTAAAAATACAATTATAAGTAATTTAATGCAACTATAAATACATATTGATTTTAATAATAACATTAATCATATTTGTATTTATTATAATTATTATTCTATAAAAATTGAGGTTAAATTAATAATAGTGCTTATTTTTGTGTTAAATCTATAAGTAATTTAAATATTATAACATTGTCATTATAACGAATATGAACATACGGAATAGAACGCCTTCCTATATACACCCGTTAACTCGACCGTGTAGTTAAGTCGACATCATATATATTCCGTAACGTCAATGTCGAGTTATCGGGAGTGTTCTTTATATACAACACTACTTTAGTTGTATGATTATATTCATAACACAATATAAGTGTTAACGACTACATTATAACATTTATATATTGATATTAATTAATAACGATTTTAATTAAGTATACATATTAAATAATATAATAAAATGTTGTTAGGAAATATCAATATATACTAAATTATATACTACATAATATACTTTAACGCATATTACATGTTATATCACTTCGTGTATTACATCATAGATAAGTGTATATTAAGTGTATAGTATTTAGTAAATATTTAGTAAATACTATTTACCTATATACTATTATTGATATATATATAAATATATATTAATAGGTAAAATATACAGAAAATATACTGTTGGACATTCTCGTGACAGCTAACTTTATATCTTATGATATTGTGACAGTACAGTAGTAGTTTGTTACGTATTATAGGGCGTGTCTACATATTTAAGTAACGCCCATTTATTAATTTAATTTAATTCCATATCATCTAATATAATTGTATCTATATATTGTATACATGATTTTATAATCATATATATATATATTAATTACTTATAATAAATATTTAAAATTGATTAAATTAATTACATAACTTCATTGCAGCTTTATGCGAGCGTCGGTTACTGCTAATTAGCACAAACCTAATATTAACACGTGACCATATATTACTGTATATTAACGTCTGCTCTTAAAGTATAACGATATGTTTGATTAGCGACACATCGCACGATGCTGATCAAATAGACCGTTATACATGTCGATATATACGATAACTAATCAACAATACATTCTATAAAGTTGTGATTACATCCGGGTCACGTGAATAGATTACAATGCTAATAGAGTGGGGGGGGGTTAAATATCTACACAACCACATTCATTGTATATGTTTATTAAGTTATATACAACGATATATAAATGTTACTATATATCTATATGCCAGTTATTAGTAAGTAAACAATATAAGATGAAGATGGAGGAGGAGGAAAACGGAAATATCGGACAAGCTTTATAAAGGTCAAATAAGTCGAATATGTGACATTACTGATGACATCTCGAGAACAATACATATTACATAACAACTTGTATGCATATTTATTGATACCTTTTATTCACCTATACTACCAAAATAAATGTGTTTTATTCATTCATATATATATATATATATATATAGTTTAATGTATGAAACTATAGTTTCAGTTATATGTTATATGTAGCTGTGTTACACTGCCAGTATTATAGTTGTTATCTAAAATATTAATTATATATAATTATATACTAATTATAATTTCGGATACACTAAATGACATAATCTAAACAAGTTAACGATATTATTATATAACTATATTTATTTTACGTAATATTATCTAATATGTATACAATTTATTAACTTATTGGCATAGTACTATTTTTATAATTCTTGAAATACTATATTTTAATTATATTTTGAATGAATTAAACATGTTTAATCCAATAATAATATGATATTTTAGATAATAGAATATATATAATAATATATATATATACATATATACTTAACGAGATTCATTAAGTGTTAATAAAGTGTTAACAATATTATGTAAGGGTTTAATTTCTACGTAAAAGATATAATCATTATTATATAATAAATAAGCGTATAACATAATTACACCCCGTGGGATAGGTATACACATATATATATATATATATATATATGTATAGGTTATATATAAATACATATATGTATGATATAATATGTAATATTTTACATTAATATAATATTAATATAATATTAAAATTAATTCATACAATAATAATAAAATAAGTTATATGCAACTTGTGATATTATTATTTTATGAAGCACTTGTTTATATATTACTAATATTTCGAGGTTATTTGTTCATTTTAAACCTAGATTTCAATATATTAATACAGTATTAATATATTAAATACTTAATTTAATATTCAAGTTTTATCTATTATACTAAAAGTCTCTGAAATGTTACTAGGATTACCTACATTAATCTATTTATTATTTATATTGTTTACATGAATAACAGTTCAGCCCGCTACTCTTTATTTTTAGTGAAAACTTGATTAATGACATGACGTATTAAATATTTAGTAGATACGAGAGTAATTTATTAGTTATTAGATTATAATATGGTTGCATAATCTTAATGTATTTTTTATTTCTTCACTTTCACTCATGATAACAGCTAGCGTGTATGCAGTAGCGATATCCGGTTGTTAACCACGTAGTTATCGAGGTGTTACTTCCGTTACGAGTGGTACATCTATAGGCTTACTCATCAGTTCACTAATGTAGGGAGTAATAGTATCTTAGTGTGTATTAGTATACGCAAATATACACACATATAAGTGTATACATACTCAATATATATACATATATATATATATATATATATATATATATATATATATATATATGATGATGATGATGATTTATTTAAATACTAATGAATTATAACATTATTATAGTTTGACAATAATAGATACAATACAATACTACAAGTAATACATAGTATGGACAAGTATATATATATATATATATATATATATATATATATATATATATGGTATGGTATGGTATGGTATGGTATCAGATTCGGGTAAACCCCAGGAAAGATAAAGAAGCCTTTGCGGCTTTTCTAGTTATCAACCCATTTTAATTTTAAACAGTTCATAAATACAATAATAAGTTTTGACTTCCTGTTTACAATAATAAAATAATAAAATTTGAACTGTTTAAAAAATCATCATATTACCGTTAACGATTACACCAATTTAAATATTTAAAACAATTAAACAAAAAGGATAAATAAATAAATAAAATATATTGATAATTGAATGTAAAATAAAAATAAAACTAAATGAATAACAACTAATAAAATAAGAAACTAAGGAGATTAAGCAATAAAAGATTTGGAAATTAAAAGCAATGTACATTAAAATATGTTATTGTTTAAAATTTTAAATAAATAAGTTTTACAAATATATAAAAACTTAAATAATTTTGAACAAAATAAATAAACAATAATACTGAAGAAATATGGAAAAAATACGTATAAACTCTATAATTGATATATACTAGACCAATAATACCGAAAAAATATAGATAAAAAGTCATATATAATAGTAATAAAAGAGAAGAAATTGTAACGAAATTGAAAATAAGTATGTTATAAAATAAAAATAAAACTAAAAGAATAAAAACTAATAGAATAAGAAACTAAGCAGATTAAGAACTAAAAGACTTGGAAATTAAAAGCAATGTACATTAAAATATGTTATTGTGTAAAATTAAAAAAAATATGTTTTACAAATATATAAAAACTAAAATAATGATGAACAAAATATATAAACAATAATACTGAAGAAATATGGAAAAATACGTATAAACTCTATAATTGTATATACTAGACCAATAATACCGAAAAAATATAGATAAAAAGTCATATATAATAGTAATATAAGAGAAGAAATTGTAATGAAATTGAAAATAAGTATGTTATAAAATAAAAACAAAACTAACAGAATAAAAACTAATAGAATAAGAAACTAAGCATATTAAGAACTAAAAGACTTGGAAATTTAAAAACAATGTACATTAAAATATGTTATTGTGTAAAATTTATAATAAATATATTTTTCTAATATATAAAAACTAAAATAATTATGAAAATAAATGACTAATAATACTGAAGAAATGTGGATAAAAAGTCATGTACATTAAAATATGTTATTGTGTAAAAATTATAATAAATATGTTTTTCTAATATATACAAACTAAAAGAATTATGAACATTATAAAAATAAAAGACCAATAATACTGAAGAAATGTAGATAAAAAAGTCATATAAACCCTATAAGATATATATAGGTACTAGACCATTAATACTGAAAAAATATAGATACAAATATTAAAATATACTAGTTTAAGATGAGATAGTTTTTTAATTTATTTTTAAACTTATTGAGTGGTTTAATTTCCTTTAGCTCATCATTAAGTTCATTCCATATAGTAAGGCCTTTAATGTATAGTGTATATAAGCATTTATTTTTTGAGGTAAAATGAGTGTATAGTTCATGTTTATTTCGTGTATTGTATGGTATGATTTTCTTATTGAATAAACTAGAGTTTTGACTAACATTATTATTGTATATATTATGCATAACATTACATGTTTGATATTTAATTAAGTCAGGTAATTTTAGTATATTTGCTTGTATAAAAAGAGTATCCGTGTTTGTAAGTTTTGGTTTGTTAAATATTATTCTAATAATTTTTTTTTGAATTATATATACATAATTAATATTAGAATTATAGTTATTTCCCCATATAATGTTACAATAGTTTAGATGTGGTAAAATTAATAAATTATATAATAATATTAACGTTTTAAAATAAAAGAGTTCTTTTACATTTTTAAAAATCCATATTATTTTATATAGTTTTGTTTTAATTGCTGCTATTTCTAATTTCCAGAGTAACTTCTGATCTATTATTACACCTAGAAACTTTGTGTTTTTCACACAATTAATATTAATACCAGCTATATTTAGATCTAAAACATTGGATGAGTTGAAAATCATATAATATGTTTTCTTCAAATTTATAGATAGTCTATTTGATGTCAACCAGTTATTTATTTTTAAAAGTTCATTATTTACATTTTCCTGAAGTCTAAGTACGTTGTTGTCTTCTAAAAATAAAGTAGTGTCGTCATCAACATTGTTAATTTTAGAAGTTAAAAACTATTTATAATATCATTTATATATATTAAAAAAAAGTATTGGTCCTAATACAGTTCCTTGAGGTACACCACACTTTGAGAAATATTCATTTGATATTTCATCTTTAAATTGTAGAAATTGAGGTATTTTTATTAAATAATTCTTTAACCAAAGTAATGGTAAGCCACGTATACCGTAGTGGTGAAGTTTATTAATTAATATGTCGTGATTCACAGTATCGAATGCTTTTTTAAAATCTATAAATATAGCTGTACATATTTTATTGGAATTTATACTTCTCGAAATTATAGTTTCTAAATTAACAATTGCATTGAGAGTACTTGATTTTTTTCTAAATCCAAATTGGGAATCACATATGATGTTATATTTATCTAAAAAAATGACTAGTCTATTATAAAATAATTTTTCAAGTATTTTTGAAAATATACAATGAAATAGGCCTATAATTTTCAAACAGATTTTTAATTCCGGATTTATATAAGGGAATAATACGTGACGCTTTTATAAGAGTGGGTATCTCTCCAGTTGAAAATGTAGAGTTAAAAATGTTTAAAAGTGTAGAAATAAAAGATGGGTAAATTAACTTGATTAAAAACATTGATAATTTATTTATATCTAAAGATTTCTTAGGTTTAAAGTTTTCAATTACTCTAATGAGTTCGTTTTCTTTAATTGGTTCTAAAAAAAAGAATTTAAATTTGGTTGTTTTAAAAATTGATTAAAAGAATATTGACTAGTGGGTGGTATTTCTGCATCTAGAGTTTCTCCAACTTTGCTAAAATAATTATTGAAATTATTTGCAATGTATCCTATTATTTATATATTTTATATTATCTTTTACAATAAAGTCTGGTAATATAGCGTCTTTTGTACTTTTAAATATATTATTTATTACATTCCATTTCCATTTATCATTAAAATTATGTAAAAGATTGTGATAATATTCTTTTTTATATTTTTTAATATTTAATTGGAATTCTCATTTCACAGTTTTATAATTTGATAGATTTTCGGGAGTTTTATTTTGTATATATTTGATATATAATTTTTGTTTTAATTTACTATGTTTTTTAAGGTCGTCGTTAAACCATGGGTTATCAGATTTCTTATTTTTTTTACAATTATATGAGGGACAACATTTTTTATATTTATCTTTAATTGTATTAATAAATATGATCCATGTTTCATTTAAGGTCTTTGCTTTTTCAAATAGTATATTAAAATTTATTTGTTTTAATTCTTCCCTTAAACATCCAATTGTATATGTATTTATCTTATTTCTAATTGAAATGTTATTCTTTTGATGTGATTTATTGTAAATGTTTTTTATTATAATGAATATAGGATAATGATCCGATATGTCATTTAAAATTATTCCAGTTTTAATATTATTAAATAATCCATTATAAAATATATTATCAATTAGAGTTGATGAATGTATAGTTACTCTTGTTGGTTTGTTGATTGTTTTAAAGCATCCAATTTCATTAATAGTATTTATAAAGTTATTCACGTTTAGGTTATCAGTTTTAAGAATATCTAAATTGAAATCACCACATATAATTAATTTGTTATCATTAAATGTATTAAAATTGTTTAAAATGATATCATTTTAAACAATTTTAATACATTTAATAATAAAAAATGTAAATAATAACATATGTTATTGAATTCAGAAATAGCTTCATTTGTATACCTAGTTGCTCTATAAATATCACTAATAATAATATTTGTATTTTTTTCTATACATATTTCTAGCGTAATACAATCTAAAATATTGTTAGAAAAAGATAATTTATTCAACATTTTTATTTTAAAATTACATTTGACATAAATTAAAACACCTCCTCCTCTATTATATGACGTATTGGTAAAATAATGGTTATAATTTTTAATTTTATGAATAAATGGTAAATCATTTTGTAACCATGTTTCTGTTAAACAAATGATATCATAATCTGCTTGTTCAATAAAGATCTTCAAATTATCATAATTTTTTTTTAAACTTCTAATATTTAGATTAACAAGTGTCAAGTCACATTTGTTATCTTTATGTTGTTTTATATATGATGGTAATTCAATTTCGTTAATATACTGAGTATCAACATCAAATGTTATTATATCATCATCATTATTATTTTTATTTAAATCAATGGTGATTTTCTATAATTAGAAGCTATTTATAAATAAAAATAAAAAGTTTATTAATATAAATTTATTTAATATAAAATGATTAAGATTACAAAAATAAATAAAACTAAATACAAATAAATAAAACTAAATAAATAAAACTCTACCAGAAAAAAACTAACAAATGGAATATAATTTTTGGAATAATAATTTATATTTTTATTTTATGTATTTAAAATTGGTCTAGACTTTCAATTTGTATTTGTTGTCTATTTCTTTATTTTGTATAAAAGTAACTCCATTTAGTGTCCAACAATTAAAAATCTTATTATCTTTCCTTAATTGTCTTGCTCTGTAATATATTTCAGAGTTTACTTTTGTCAAATGTTCGTTAATGTAAATGTTTGTATCTTTGAGTTTTTTTGAGTTTTTTAATAAGTTGAATTTAGTTTCGTTAAAATGAAACTTCACAATCGTTTTATATTGTTGTTCATTTCTTATATATATATATATATATATATATATATATATATATATATATATATATATATATATATATATATATTGTTTTATAGTCATATATATATTTCATTTTTTATAAATAATTTATAAATAGAAGATATTATTTTTCAACATTTATATCAATATATAGACAGTTATTAATATAAAATTAATTATTTGTGGGTGTAATTATCTATATAACTCATATAATATATGCTGATAATATACAGCTAATTATTAAAATTCCTGTTAACTCGCTTAACTCTAACTTGGAACTTCTGGAATGTTCATCTGAAATAATTAATTGGCTTCTTAGAAACGATCTACTAGTAAATACCTCGAAAACCGAACTCCTAATTGTATCTAGGTTATATACTAATTTTCCACCGGTAATCATTGATGGTAGGGTTATACATCCTTCTGCTTCAGTTTTTAATCTCGGAGTTATCTTCAATAGAACATTATCTTTTGATGCTCACATTAGTTCTATATCAACATATGCTAACTTTCATCTGCATAGGATTGGTCATATTAGAAAGCATTGCTATAAGTGTATTACCAAGCTACTTATTAATGCTCTAGTATTATCCAGAATTGATTATTGCGGATCATTATTTAGTGACTTAAAGAATATAGAGTGTAGTATTTATGAGATTGAATATGATTTAATATAGCCTACTATACATATATACGTGACTAACCTTGTCTGGAAGTTCGCCGTATCTTGTATCGTGTATTATGATAGATAATATATATAATTATGTATAGGTGCTTATTAGTCGTGCATTGATTAGTAAGTAAGTCTCGTAAGTCATTTGTAATGGGCGTGGCTTAGTCACGCTATATATGTATAGTAGGCGTATTCAATATTACTACAAGGTCAATATTACTACAATAGGTCAACAAGATTGATAGAATTATTCGCGCTTCTATACGCCTTATTTATAATATCAATCGCAGTGAACATTTGAAAACAGATGAACACTAACATAATCCTAAATGGCTATAATTTAGAAAGCGATGCAAACATCGTTTACTCTGTTTAGCTCATAAATCTATATTCCTAGGTAATCCTGACTATCTACATAATCAACTGACACGTGCATACTGAAGCAGATTCGAACATCTGATGCAATTCTGATGGAGAGCTATACTTTATTTACCGGATTTAGTAATCGCGCATTCTCGTCCTCTGTTCTTCGCATATGAAACGTTTTACCGTATGACTTACTGAAGATCCAATCCTTATATTGTTTCAGAAAGAAACTAAAACATTACTTAAAAACTTCTTAATTTTTTTTTGTATACGCTTTATTTAATCTTTATATATAAGTTAATTTATTTTTAATTTTTGTTATTTTGTATTTTCTATTCGTTTGTTTTATTATGTTTCATTATTGTTGTACACCAGAGAGAGCCAGCTATAATGGTGTTTAAATAAACAATTCAATTCAATTTAATAAGTTATATATTATTTATAGTTAATATATGTTACATAATCATACATAAAACTTTATCAACAGTAACTTATTAATTATAATGATATGTATATCTCATTAAATTGTCTTTCTTATTAGGTATATTTAGGTATAATATTGAATATAGGTATACCTATATATATATATATATATATATATATACCTACTAGGGGACGTGAGGGGGCGTGAGGGCAATACAATTTAGCCCTCGTCATAGTATAACTAGGTACATTAGGTACATTAGTCAGTACTCCGTGAATATTAAATATTAGTATTTACATTTTAGATTACGTATTAAAAATATGTTAATATACTAGATAGCTATCTCGGATATGTATTTCATTATATCAAATTTATCAATTCTAATAATACTAGTAAATATCAGTCAAATATGATACGTGAGGGGGTTTTGAGCGATAGTTCGTAATATGTTAATAGGTATCGCCCTATGTACTCAAATATTACATTTAGCATTACAATAAACTTGTTCGGATATGCGTCATAATTCTATGAAAAATATACAACACACGCAATATATAAAATATTATAATGCTTTAATATTACTTTATATTACTTTGTATTACGTTTTTGATATAGTTACGGGATATCATATACCTACTAATCGATATAACACTTATTATTTACGTTATAACAGAAATATGGTTACATCTGTAACTCGCCCCACTGACTGACAGGTAAAGTATATTGTTATCTAGTTAAACCACACTTTGTTTTACATTTATTCATTGACATGCTGACAATAATTGTTCTAATTTAGGTAAGTTTATAATAATAAATATTTACATAAATAATCATTAGGGGAAAGTATCCTAATTCGGACATTTTAACAATAAGTGGTCTTAACATTTAATAACCCAATATTTTTATTCAAAAATTACATTTTATTAATATTATATGATTATAGATATTATTAATATTTTAAAATGTTATTTAATATTTGTATTCAATAGATAACGGGGTGTCTATATTCGGTACCCATGTCAGAATATGGAAACCCTTTGTTATAATACGGATACGCTATATAGGTACCACTAGATAAACTATATATTATTGATGAACCAATGAGATAAATTACAATTACATTATTTATAATTAATTTAATGTATAATTTAATATAATTTAATTAGTAATTAATTTATTAATTTTTATTATTTTTTTAATTAATAATATAATTTAAGTATCTAAATAATAACATTTTTAGATGTAACTTTATTGGTGGTATTAATATTATAACGCACGCGATTTTCATACAAATCATAATAGTGCACAAGCTGCATGCTGATTGGTGATAGGGTGTACATATTAATACATCTATAGATATAATATAAAGTAGAAAAATAAATAAAATGTGTAGGATATATATCTATACATAATTATGATTATGATGATCATCATCGATATAAAGAAATTTTAGACACTTCGATGGTATACATATAAATAAAGTAGCACTACGTAAATTTATATAGTAGTATAATAACTATATATAGTTACTATTATAATAGTTACTATAATTATTATATATTTAATATAATATTTGCATTATAATAATAGTAGGTATAACTATAATATATACTTAGTATTATTGTAAAAGTTTTATTAAGTATAACTCCATGGGTATAACTAAGTAACCATTACTGTAATTATTGCAGTTATTGAACTAATTATTTGTCTAGTTAATTAATTACTATCGATCATATATAATCTAATTATTAAGGTAAATGTAATAATTAAATAAGATTACACAATTATAGGTAAACTGTTGTATTAAAAATTATAATATAAATCAAAAAGTATTCTTAAATATATGAATATAATAAACCTATAGGTTATATATTATAGATTATATATAATATAAATATATCCCGATTATAGTCGAGATATATCTCGACTATAGTTAGCCGTGTACTTACCATGCTAACTCTGGCATTAAGTGTTGGTTCGAATCACAGTAGTGGCATATGTTGTATCTTTTTAAATATATATATTTTTATATAAAATATATTTGATTCACTGTGAATTTCATGCAGCTTGCTGCGTGCATATATATATATTATAATATACCCAGCAAACAGTAATAGCAGCATAATAGCAACATAACAGCATATGTAATATCATCAAATATTTTCATTGTGCTATTATGCTGCTATTCTAATAATAGCAGCATAATAGCAGCATAATATACTTTAAATAGCAGCATAACAGCAGCATACTAGCATTACAAATTAATAGCAGCATAATATACATTTAATAGCAGCATAATAGCATCATAATAGCACAATGTAAACATTTGAGGCTATTACATATGCTGTTATGCTGCTATTATGCTGCTATTACTGTTTGCTGGGTAGTATAACTCTATACGAAATATAATATATTTATATATTATATTGAATATTGTAATATTTGTAATCATCCCTATGTACCAATTAATTATATCTACTCATGTTTTATATTAAAAAAAACTAGGTTTATCATTTAAACTATATTCCATAAATCAAAATATGTTATATATTAATACCGCATATGAATACCGGCATACCAATAAAAAGGGATTCTTATATGTATAGGGTATATCACCACCTATGCCATAGAGTATTATTTTGAATATTAAATAAAATAGGCTACCATAACATATATTTCCTAATGTACCATCACTTACAACACCCAGTGTACCATTTCATTATATTACAATGAGTACCATTTTGAAAACTATATAATGTACCATTTCACATATATTTCATAATGTACCATAATTTAAAAAACCTAATGTACCTACATTATATTACATAACGTACCATTTTGAAAACTCTGTATTGTACCATTTCAAATAAATTTCCTAATGTACCATATAGAAATCCATTATAATTCAAATTAATATACTCAGATGGTACATGAGCTAATGTACCATTTGAGAATCACCTATTGTACCATATTTTCTAACTGTGTACAGATACTTTATAGAGTATCCGTATTAGGTACTTATATAACCTCTAGATATATGCTTATAGGGTAACTTAATTAATAATTTATAATAAATATAGCAATTATGTATATAATGTTTAAAATGCTTTAGTTTTTAATAATATATTGTTATGTTTTATATCGAAACATTTGTATATTTTTGAGAAGGTTTTAAGTTGACATTTTTTTTCATAAATTTAAAAACGTAATAAAAAAATCAGTTTATATATCAGAACAATTTTGAATAAATAAAAAATACTTATTTAGACTATTTATATAATTATGAATATTTTATTCATTAACATTTATTGAATGATTTATGGTTTCTGAGATACCGATAGTGTCCATATTCGGGCACTGTCCGTATTACCGGTTACTTTACCTTATACGGTATTATATATTCATACACATTTTTAGAATCAAATATATATGAAATATATATGGATACGTATCTTATAATTATGGTTTGTATATACATTATATAAAATACTTCCTATATATATTATATAATATATACAGATGACATTAAGTTATAGGACAATTCTATAGAAATGTATACTAACAAATTCCCACACTATTATATGTCTTTAAATGATGTCAATTGATACTTAAGTATTAGAGAATAGCATAGATGTATTTAACTGGATACACATGTGTTATTGTTAATACATAATACAACACTGATATCATGTTAACTTATGTATTATTGGTCATACTATTTTGCTAACTATAACCTGCAATGCAACTATAAGTATACTTAATAATTTACTTGATAATTCACTTGGTGTTATATAAGATTCAAATTTGTATTTTCTAAACTTAAATAATATACATCTATATCAGAAAATAATGTACTAGTGATATTATTATTAGTATTAGTAATATTACAACAACTACTTTATGATTGGTCAGGATTGTCTACTGGTAAACTGTTGGAGAAGTCACGTCACCGATGTTATCTTTTATGTAAATATTTTTTTCATAAATTTAAAAACGTAATAATAATATAAGTTTATTATATATATTAGCAATATTTTGCATAATTAATAAATAAAAAATACTTTTTTAGACTAATTATGAATAATGTTTACATTATTTATTGTAGGATGTATTGTTTCTGAGATACCGAGATTTCCGGCACTATCCGTATTCGGTTACTTTCCCCTATACCTAACATACGTCGTATAATACGCCTATTTATTAACATCTATACACTATAGAGATACGTGATAGCGGTGATGTATGTAATGTTTACATCTCGATGTGTATGTATGATGCTGCATCTGTAATACGTATCTGTAATGTACATGATAGTGGGCAGCTGAAGTGTGGTGTTCATGAAACCCTACTAGGGGCTGACAAGGGGCGAATATGGGGTCGTTTCCTCTACCAGAGAAGAGTTTATATACCCAAAATATGATGTATCATCTTAAATTGTATTACCTATATATATTGTTTTGATTGAGCCAACCCATAATACATTCCTTGAGATTCACCTGATATAGTGGCGCAGTAAAATATATTGTATAATGGGGGTTCACTAATTTATAATTAATATATATATCTTAAGATACTTATTGTACAATGTTGTATGTTAATTACATATATAGCCTATCTATATAGTCAGTATTATTTAATAATTTATATTGTTCTAATATTAATGAATCTATAGGCAGGGGCGCAGGAAGGTATATTTCATAAGGGGGTCCACTAATTTATAATATATATTTTTGTTATGACTATACAAATTAAAAATTATTATACATTATATAAATAAATAAGTCTATATAAATGTAAATATGATTTTATTAGTTAATATTAATATATTTTTTATTTAATAAGATGACAACATTTTAACATTTCTTTAAATAACTCGTTCTCCATTCTGGTTTCTTTACAAATAATAATATCAATTTATTAATGTTTAATTCATCTATATTTTCACTACGAATACTAAATATCATTACAATATTCAGTCTCTTTTATCGCATTGCATTTATTAGCCATTTCTTTACAATGTTCACGTTACTAAAACTTCTTTCACTTTTAACTGAACTTTTTAGTCCTACAATGAATAATTACATCAATATTTTCACATTGGAATAAATATTATTATATTATTCTGGATATATATTTCTGCTTTCAACTTTATTTTAATTGACCTGCATTTATCAGATATATCAGAAGTAATATAATTTCTATGTTATAGTCAGAGCCGGCTTAAGGGGGGGGGGCAAACCGGGCAATTGCCCGGGGCCCCACATTTTGGGGGGCCCATGAATTATTTGAGAAACATTTTTTTTACTATTTATATAAAAAAAAATGTTCTTAACTGTATTTTTCTTATATATTATTAATTTTAATTAAATAAATACAAATAATATAATAAATTAATTAAATAAGAGTCATTTAGGCCGATTTGAATAGTGAATTTTACAAAAATGTCTAAATTTACACGAAGATATGGTGGAAACAAGTACATGAATATGTTGGAGCACATGCTATAGTAATAACCATAGATCATATCACACATATCTGCTTGTCAGATAAAATATTATAAAACGGATTGATAAATAATTGTTTGTTAAACTAGAAAGTGATAAATGATAAACGTATTAAGGGAATATTAACCATAGTTAAATCTTAAAAATTTATAATTCTAAAATTAGTTTACGAAAAAAAAGTATCATTTTTAATATTAAAATTAAATATGAGATATATTAAGATATATGTTAACTATGATTTCTGATATTTGTAAAGGATTATATTGATTATAAATTACGATTGATTATTAATTTAATTTTATAGTAATTAAAACTAATTAGATATTTTCAAAATTATTTTTCTCAAAAGAATTCATTTTCTCTTTCTACTTATCGTATTAATAAAAGGTGTATATTCTCATAGTGTATATATTATTATTATTTTGTTAGTGTAAATAATATATATATAAAATAGTTTTAATTTAAATAGGAATATTCTGTAAATATTTAAATAGGAACATGTTCTATGCATAGTATTTTAAATAATGATTAAACCCATAGATGAAAGGGAATTCTGTAGGTACAATTTTCAACAGACAAATATTAGAGAAAGAAATTATACTTATATTTATTGAAACAGATATTATTTATAAATGTATATATATAATCTAAATATAATAATAAAGACATTTTTGCAATTATCCAACTAGTACTAGTAACTTACAACTGAATGTTTAGATTTACATCACCCTCATCTATATATTTATACATAAATATACGTAATAGCGATATTCGTATTGTAGAATAGGTGATAAGTTATCACTGATAACTTAATAATTGAAGAAATATAAAATTCAAAATATTATATTATATATCAGTGTACTTAATTCCAGATATATTACATATAGGTATGTTAATAGTCATCGTCATAAATATCAAGTTAGGTATTATAATATATTTTTCTTGATTTACGTTGAGATTCATTATCACATATGACAATATTTAGCTAATGATTTATTAGAATTTTTAAAAATAATAATAATTATAATGGATTATAGAGCTCAAAGTTATGAAAATACCAGCAATATGTCTGGAAGATTCAATAAAATTAAATATATCATAATATAACATAGTCCATTTTCAAAATGGATCCCCGTATCTAAGCTGTGAATTCCTAAAAAATGGTTGGGCAAATTGATCATCGACAATTGTAGCAATATTCTTGGCTTTCATCCCAAATCAATATAATTTATTTATCCAAACTAAATAAAGAATATATTAACTTCTAGATTAAAGAAGAATACAATATGTTTTATTAAAATAAGTATCGAATATAAGATGGTTATCATAAGCAGATTCTATTAGTGCACTATCTTGTAGATTTCCCATAATTACATAAGTTATATCTGATATTATATATGTTAAAATATTCTGAAAATTAAATTACTAGAGTCAACGTATTTTTTCAATAAAATTCAAGAATTTGAGACTTCAATATTATGAAAACCGTTGAGCTAATTACTTTGTAGACTAAAGTCGATCAGAAAAGTATTGAAACTAGATTACATTGAGATAAAAGCGGTATTAAAAAATATTGATACACTCTAAATATATAGGCTAGCAAATAAATGATTATGAGGAGTTGATTAGAGTATACAAACAAATTATAAAATAATTAGTATAATGGTAAAATATGATGAAATTAGTGAATTTACATCATATAAGAAGTTAAAAATTACTATTTTCTAATAATATTTGACAAATTAATTGATATATACTTATAAGTATATAGGAAATACTAAAAAAGATAATCATGTAGTTATTACTAATTATATAAATAATATGTATATATATATCATCTGAAATCAGCAATTAAGATGAATAGTATATAAGATAATTCAGTATTAAACATATATTATACCATATTGATATACACCTCAAAGGAACGGACTATACAAATATTAAAAAAAATATATATATATATATATATATATATATATATATGATGAGCTAGATATATCCAATTGTAGACATTTTCATCCTAATATATTTAATGGTAAATAATTACATTTGAGAGAGAAGCTTCTCTAAACTTAAACTTTTAAATAATTTTCTATGAAATAATATGACACAATAAATACATTCAAGTCTGTAACATTATATTTAGAATCAAAGCTAATTAATTAAATTGATACTGAATAAATAATACTGATTTAGAAGAGGAAATTGAGTAAAATAAATATGTAATAATATCATTTTAACTAAGTGTATCATTTAACCTATATTTATATCATTTTTATTAAGTAATTTGTAAATTATAAAATATTACATTGCAATGATTTTAATTGAGTATCGTAATATCTATTTACATCCATAGCATGAAGGAGACCCCCCTACATATATTATATGCATCATAAAGTGGGTCTCCTTCACGCGATAGGATACATGTAAATATATATGAAAAAATAAATTTTATTAAATATTATAAATATTTTTACATAATTTGATCACGCATAATATATATTTATATATAAATAAATTGAAGAGTTATAGATATTAGTTATTTCTAAAATGGCCCATTTAATATGTTACGCAATTATGGGGCCCATACGTTTTTTTTTCCCGGGGCCCATAGTATGCTTAAGCCGGCCCTGGTTATAGTTATATTATGTAATATTATTTCCTATTTCAATAACTATGATTAATATAGTGCTAATAGACTCCGGCTAGATAATATATTGATCATCTAGGTGTATAGTTTTAGTCGATGAGTTGTGCGGGATTGGATGTAATATGCCAGCAGTTATTCCTGATCTACTAAAGCCTGTACACTGTATAGTGTATACCATAATATCTGTCAGATATATTACTATCTCAATTATATGAATGAGATATTAAATTCTCTATCTGCAAACACAATCTTATTATTAATAATGAAGGCATGCCATACCTCACCATGTGATAATATATACATTTATTTTCCTTTCTTTATTATATTTACTTAGATATAATCTTAAATTCCATTAATACTGGAACTTTTTTAAATTATGCTATAATCACCATCATCAATTAATAATGAAAACAAATAAAATATTTACCAGGACTCTCTATAAAGTAATCGTACAATATCGAAACTACCTTTATTAAGCAACATTATTGACAACGTTTTTTCTATAAAACTTGTATCATATATTAATAATAATCTCTTTTATCCCTATTAACAAAGTACTTTTAACCTAAGGCACTCAAATGAAACGGCACTAATTTGTATATCTAATTTATGTTAGCCTCCCCTAGCGCCAATATGTATGACCAACTAGTTCTCCTAGACCTATATAGTTTATTTATAATAATATAAACCATAATTTACTCCTATTCCCACTATGATTGTTATATATGGTTCAGTTTTAATATATATCACTCTTACCCCTAAAATAGTCACACCTATCTTATGATAAAAATACTTGATTTCCATTATCTATTTTAAATGTTGGTGTTCCCCAAGGGTTGGTTCTAGACCCTACATCATTCTCAATGTATATTTGCCATATTTATATTATAATTAATACATTCCCTTATATCTACTATAATATTTAATCGAATATATACATTTTATCAATTCTCATTATCAATAGTCCTTCAAACGGAGACTCTACCTTAATATAATATGTCAATTCTATATGATTGTGGCTCCTTTCAAATTATATTCTTCTGAATACCTAGAATACTACTATCATAATTATGTATATCTCTATTGCTTCCTTTACCGATTTAATATTAGATAATATATATATATAAATATAGGTCTTTCTTCCTACTCTATAACTACTCTAAAACTCCTACTTTTATATTTAAAAATAATATATATTTGTTACCAACACATTTCTTCTATATAAACATCTACGCAATATATAGCATAACATCTATAGCAAAACAACAATTAGAAAGTCACCAGTCAGTAAGCTAACTAGTATTCCTATTAGTTCTCGTTATTTCCCGCATTGATTACTGCTATTCGATACTACCTCTTCTCCCTGCCAAACTGTTTCATCATTAAATCACATCATCCGTTCCTCGATCAGAACCATATAGCTCTTAAATAGATGCTATCAATCTGTTACAATGTCCTATTATATGTCAGGTAGGTGGTACATACCTATATGGTTACCCTTCTATAAAAGATCTAAACTAAAATATATCTCAATTATATATAAAACCCTATATTTATCTACCCCTCACTATATTACTGACCTACTTATAAGGTGCACCTCTCCTCGGTTATTATTCTACCCTCCTCCTTTCTCACGGATTTAATCTTTCTGCTATCAATGCCATATCTTCATGGTACTTTTCTCCTAATATCTGGATTACCCATCCTCAATCCATTATATCAGTTCCCATTATAAGTTCACAAACTAAAAACTCTCGTTACTCACTAACCCCAATCTTTAAGCCAATATTTGTTTTCGTATTCAGATCGTATACCTAGATTATGTATTGTATTTATTTATTTATTTTAACTTTATCATGTATTCATAGCATATTATATTATTTAATTTCGTGCATGATCGAAGGGCCACGTAAGCCTATTTTATTATTATGTAATACACCTTCTTTTCATTATCATCATATGTGTATTATAATATGTATTGTTTTACATTAATATTACTCGTTTAAAAATTGATAATATTTAAATGAATAAACCTTTGATATATTGATTAATGATATGATGTATTTATATTTAGTAGATTTTAGAGTTATATGATAGTTATACTATTATAGGATTGATATAATATACTTGGGTTGCATAATATTTATTGATTTAAAAAAATTAAATATTTAAATATGTTTATTATGATATATATGTATTAAATATACTTCAATATATTATTAATCACTTTATATGTTTATTTTTATATAATATTTATATATTAATTTTAATTACAAATATCAGAGTTATAATTTATTTAAAAATTATAGAATTCATATAGGATTAAAATATATATTATGAAAGAGATGCAGGACTAATGTTTCAATAATACAATACTAACATGATATATTTCATATCATTATTTATATATATATATAATATTAACGTTGTATTCAATGACATATAACTATTAATGTTTTGATTCAAATTATATTTGTTACTTATTAATATAAAACTATTTGTATTTCTAGGCTATTATATAATTTCTTAATATTTTATATTCGTGTAACAGTTATATCTATAATATATCTATTCACTACATTTATATATATATATATATATTCAAATTATGAAATAAAGATATTATTTTTATAATAATATAAATAATTTATTTAATATTAAATATGATGTATGATGTTATATAATATATTATTAATATGGTTCAATACAATCAAAATAATAGTTAAATATAGATGAATAATAATAAAGGAATATTCCTTATTATTTAATAGTACAAAGTGATAATGAATATGGATATAAATCTGTTATTTTACATTTTAGATTTCAGATTTGTAAGAAATTTCGAATAGAATTATCTATGGAGTTTTTAGATTCATCTTTTCTGAAGAATTTTATTGATTCTGTCGTGATAGAAATAATTATTTTATGAGTTATTATTATTTTGAATATAAGTAATAATAGTTGCATTAATGCTATATATATATATATATATATATATATATATATATATATATATATATATATATTTATATAGGGGAAAGTCTCCGATCCCTAAAAGATTATTTATAATATCTTATTCAATATTCAATATATGTATTTGAAATTTTGTAATTAGGGTAACATTATGGCAATGAATAATGTGGCTATTTTAAAATTGTTATATAATTATAATGACAAGAATAAACAAGGATATCGGTAATTGGATAAATGTAACTAATACCGTCCCTTCTACAATTCCCGACCCATTTAAAATAATCGTGATATAAATAATTGTAGTATTATAATATCAAATCAAAAGAGCAGTTATATATAAATATAATTAATTATAACATGCATGCAATTTATTTATTATTGAATTTAAGTTTTAATATTAATATTAAATTTAAATTTAAACTTTATAGGAATTATATTAAAATAGTGTATATTATTATTTAACATTTATATATTAATCATATAATATATATATATATATAATTAACTGGAATCATGAATCCTAATTCTATACCAATGATACAAAAACTACTTACGACATATATTAAAATAAAATTAGGATCTATTATGATTGTATATTATAAATCACATGGGGTCAGTATTAGGGTAATTTTGGTGGTCGGTAATAGGAAAATCATATGGGTTGATATAATTAAGATATATTGTTCAATAGTTTTTTTTAATTAAATATTTGTATAATATATATATACATTTAATTAATTTACAATATTATTGACAGCATTATGTCTTCGGAGGGTAGGTAATAGGATGGGTTGGTAATAGGAGACTTTCCCCTAATATTCTTATATATATTTTATATTTATAATTACTAACTATAGATTAGTGATCTCAATTTTGGGAAATTTGATAAACTTCTTATATTTTCAGAAATGAAATTGTCTTCTAAAACAAAGCAAGCCCACATTTTATCCGATATAATCTTATTCATTATGGACATGGTAATAGTTTCTATGTCCTTAATATCATTCGTATCACATTTCTTCATCGTCAGAAAATTAAACTGTATTACGTAATATTATAGATTAATAAATATCATAATAAGATGTAAAAGAAAGATATATAAATATATATAACATATGTTTATATATAGCTCTGTACAGTATGTATATAAATAAAATAAATATATGTGATATTATAAGAAGTATTTAATTTTAAAATCTTATTTCTTGTTATTAATTTTATAAATTATTATATAGAAATTCTAAATTCATTACTATTATAATGTATTTATTATATGATATACATTATACTTTACATTTCATTTTGGAATGTAAATATTATTTGAAATGTATGTATCCTATAGGTATCCTACAATTGAAATACTATTGAAATATATAATTGCTAATTATTAGGTATACATATAGCATTTAATAGTTTTATTTAAATTAATAAAATAATAAAATTCTTACAAATATATATATAATTTATTATACAAATTAAAATCTGTAGACAGTATTTTAAATATAATATCTCAAATTGAAGAACATATTCTAAATCCCGTGACATAATTTACAAATAACTAACTAATTGAAAAAGTTATTGAGATGATATTTATTATTTATTATTTCATTATACTATATTATAACATTATATACAATTTAATATAAACTATAAAATATAGAAGTATACTTATATATAATATACTAACATAGTTATTATATATGCTGTTATGGAGTAATGATAATTCTAAGTTTTCAATAGCCTCGTATGTCTCTAATGGGTGTATTCTGATGATCTGCAATCTTCTCTTAGCCATTGTTGAAATATTGTAATCCAGCATCTTCATCTTCTCTTCCAAAATAGTTAACACTTTAAACTTTTCTTGCATCAATTCTATTTATTATGAATATAGGATAAATATATACAAATATATTATGTCAATTCAAAATAATATATATGGGTTATAAGATTAGTTAATATAATTTAAATAAATCGAAAAAAAATAAAAGTCAGGCGTTAACCTATATGTTTATATTTAGGTATTTAATTACTAATTATTAAACATATATATATATATATATATATATATAGTGAAATATCGATAATCTAACAATGACTGAGATTAAATAACATATTGCTAATCGAGATGTTAGATTATACACTATGTAATGTAATGTGTGTTTGTATTTTATTGTTAACATACTACATAAGTCGAGTATAACAATAGGCTTTGTTATATAGAGGTGTATAGTATAGTAGGGTTATACACTATGTCGATAGGTGTATGTCGCTAGATTGATTTAATCATATATATGTATAAGTATTATATACATTTTGAATAATTGCTCAGATGGCTAAATCATTAGTCATACAAGTAGTAGGTCGCGGATTAAAACCCTATTCGAACTATTAAAATATGTATTAATTAAATTAAAATTAAAATTAAAATAATATTTAGAAATGATCGTGTATAATTGTGTATACATAAATGATAGGCTCTCGTTACAATGATTACGAATGATTTCAAGGTTGAATGGTTTTAATTACAAAAAGTTTAATCTGTTTAATTATAAAAGGTTTAATGACACCTAACATATAGGGTTAAATGCATTGCTACATTTAAAAGGTTGACCAGTCGAAAATCAATTCAAACTTTTGATAGGCATCATCAATCAACACTTTTTTCTAGCAATGTTTAACATGATAACGGATTCGAAGGGAAATTAGAGCGATTTGATAATAAGTAAAAAAAACATAATCTAAGTTTCTGGATAGGATGAAATGTTTCCACCTAAATAAACTATTTTAATAAAAAACGACCATTTAAATAAACCTACAATTAATAAGTTGAATACATAATATTAGCTAATAAGTTAACATTACAAATTATAAATTTAACCTCAACAATATTATGTATAGTTTTTCTATTTTTAGTTTATTTTTGTTAGATAAAGCTGCAATATTACAACATACAATACCAACAGGGAAGTTATTAATGTTAGCTAATCGCTATTGTTAGATAACCCGGTAGTTAACTTATCACGATTAACACTGTATAAATATATATTATATAATTTCTATATTATTTATAAATTACCTTTTAATATATTTAATTTCTCCAATTTAATGGCTTGATCAAGAGATGAATTATCTAAAATATTATATTATTAATTATTAATCTGTAATTATTATATAATGAATGATTACTTTGTGATACTACTTACCTATAGTAATTAATTATTATTTATAATTATTTTATTTATCAAGAGATGAACTATCAAAAATATTGTATTTATAATTATTATTAATTATTTGTATATTGATTGATATATGGGTTGGTATATATTATGTATTAAATAATATATTTGTAAATATTATATATTGTTATATTATATAATATTTATTATTTATATTATAGGTATTTATTACCAGATATTAGATTAATACAATTTCATAAAACATGTGCTTTTAAATTGAATACAAACTTGTTTCACAGAATGTTCCTATATATCCAGTAGCACATGTACAAGAATAGGTGCCTATGCCATCAACACACGTAGCTCCATGTTCACAGTCATGTCCTAACTCACATTCTTGAATATCTTTTGATTATATAATAATTCATACTTAATTACTTATATATTAAAATAATAGCAGATTTTTCAAAATAAATTATATAATGTTATTAATTAATTATCTATTTATTATTATATTTATGCTGACAATAGTAATTTAAAATAGTATATATTATTAATATTTCATAATATATTAATTAATATATATATATATATATATATATATATATATATATATATATATATATATATATATATCCTATAGGTATTTAAAAGATACAAACTAAATTCACAGTGTGTTCCAGAATACCCATCAGCACAATTACAAGTATAAATGCCAATTCCATCAACACAAGTTGCTCTATTTTGACAGTCATGTTCAATTTCACATTCTTTAATATCTGAGCAGAATATAGAGAAAATTAAATAAAATAAATAAATTATATTTTGTAAAAATTAAATTTGTTAAAATAAACTCATTATAAGAATATTACTAAGTAACTTATCGAAACTTAAATTATTTTTAAATTATTCAAACTTAAACAATATTTATAATCAAATTAATTTTTTTATTTACACAAATTTTAAAATTTGTATTTCAATTAAATTTTAATTAGTTAAATAACATATACTAATTTAATAATAAAAAAATATCCTGTAATAGTTATGTAATACAAATATTATACAAACTAGTTTCACAAAGTGTTCCAGTATATCCATCTGCACAATTACAAGTATAAATACCTATTCCATCAACACAAGTTGCTCCATTTTCACAATTATGAGAAATATCACATTCTTGAATATCTAGACAGATTTAAAAAAAATGTAATTAAATAAATAATATGTTATTAAAGTATATTAAAAAACATAAATTAAATTATTTTTTTAAGATCCAAAATAAATAATTTGCATATATTATTAATTATTTAAATAGTAGGTACATTTAATCCAGATAGCAGAGTATACTATATGTAATTATAATAACTATTGCATAATACATATATCATCAAATTTAATACAAACTAGTTTCACAGAATGTTCCAGTATATCCAGTAGCACATATACAATAATAGGTACCTATTCCATCAACACACGTAGATCCATGTTCACAATCATGTCCTAAATCACATTCTTGAATATCTTTTGATTACATAATAATGTTGTTATCATTTAGAGTAAATATTAAATATTATTTCCTGGATGTGAAGTAGATATACTATTATAATTAAATTATTGGTGAATTAAAAGAACATTTATTATTAGTATCTCTTAATGTTAAAACATGAATAATTTCATTTAATCTTTAATATAAGAGTACTATTATTTATTATTTGTAATATCATATATATATATATATATATATATATATATATATATATATATAGTAATACAAATATATGATAACTAAAATTGCAATTCATATTATTTGACCATTTTTATTATGTATACTTATTTTTAAATATTTTTAAAATTAAAAATGTATTTAATATATATTTAAATTCCAAATACTTTATCATGAATACATATTTATAAATAATTTATTATTAAATTGTTAAACTAAATCCATGTAGAAAATATAAATTAATTTAATATAAACTTATGTACATTTTTCATTAAATTCATTACCTTTAAAGATTTTACAATAATATATCATATTTATAGTTCGGATACTTCATATATATAAAATGTTATAAGTATAATTAAATAAATTGTATTATGCTGATAAGTATATATATATATATATATATATATATATATATATGTGTACATATATTGATATTTATATAAATAATATTTTTTAAATAACTAAAAAATAGAAATATTAAATATTAAAATATACTATAAAGACGATATATTATTGTTGCAATCTTGTATTATCTTTTAGTTATTTCTTCATTTATATTAAAAAGTTATCTTATTATAAAATGTATATGTAAATATTTTATTATTTTATATATATATTATTATATATATATATATATATATATATACACCTATTATATATATATAGTAGTAATATTAATGGATGTAATTGTATATATGCATGTACTTATAGTTAATACTATTATAACATAGACTATTGAACTGTTAACATTGTATACAAGTGGCTATATCCTCGCATTCACTATGTTACCGGTTACAATCCCGGGGAAACTATTTTATATTTATACACACATATAGGGGTGTCGGAATAGGGGGGGGCAAGGGAGGGGGGGGGCGCCCAAAATATAGGGGGCAATATATATATTGCCCCCCCCCCATATTTTTATGTATATGTATATATTAATATAGCCACATCTATATATATATATATATTATATATATATTTACATTATATAGTTATTAACTATACAAAAAACAATGATTTTATTACTTTATTATAAAGTAATACAATAATTGTTTCTGGTAATAGAATAATAAAATAATTGTAAAAAACAATGATTTTATTACTTTATTATAAAGTAATACAATAATTGTTTCTGGTAATAGAATAATAAATTAATTGTTTTTTTTGTATAGGGAATTTAATAATTGAAAAACTACTGTTCTATTCAATTATAATATTTATTTATTTATTGATTATATATTTATTACTTTGAATGAATTAAAATTTAACAGTACATGGAGTGTACCATATGTATTATAAAATAGTTTATAACTTGTAACCCTTATTACATTGCATTACACTCTTGTAAACAGTTCATTTTCTATAACATTATTAAAAGTTACTTATATAAAATGGATATTAGATCATTTTTAAATAAAAACACTAAAGATAATGATAATAGTTCTGAAAGGTTAGCAATTATATTCACACATATACTATGTATATGTGACATATTAGATATTTAATTAATATAATATAATAATATTACAATTAATATGTGTTCCTTAATTAAATTAAATTTATATATATATATATATATACAATGAAACATCTATATAATAAATTGTTTTTTTCTTTTCAATAATTAATTTCTTATAGAGAGGTTTTCTTATAAAGAGGTTTTTAATTTTCCTATGATTTTAAGAATTAATTTATAATTGAAAATACATTATATAACCTTTAGGTTATATATAGCATATGTAATTATTTAAAAGTAGTAATCAAAATAATAGAATAGAAATATGATTTATTAAAAATATTGTTAATAATTGTTTATGTTAAAATAATTTTAGCTGTACACTGTACACCAGATCGGTTCGTACTACATTTTTTTTCGTAATTTTATAAACCTTCACACCTATTACAATTATGTATAATATGATGAATAAGTATTTAAAATTTTAGACCTATATCTTAAATAGTTTTATGTCACGAGACCTTTTTATTTTAACATTGAATACATATAAAATTTAACATGGGGGAGATATAGAAATAAGTTTTATTCAATTTTGAATTATTTTTTTTAAGCCAACTATGGATATATCCTAGAAACATATATTACAAGTAGTATAAACACTACAACATATTTTTCATAACAATCTAGATGCCCAAATTTTATAAAATAATTTTAGTAAAAAAAAATATCTAAAAATCGTATAATTTAATATAAATAAATTATTACAATTTAATTTAAAAAATTAAAATATACAATTTATAGATAATAATAATACAATTCAAATTAATTATTAAAAAATTAAGAATTATTTTTAGAAAAAAAATTAACATCATTTGTAAATTTTTTTGGATTTTTATTTGAAATATGAAATATAAAATAAGTTTACATATTTTTTAATTTTTTTAATTTTATTTGTATAAAGGATATTTATATCTAACTTATATCCACAATTCAATACAATCTGATCACTCAAATTTATGTAAAGTATAATTATATATATTAATTTAAAAAAATTAATTATTTGTTTGAATTATTTTGAAATAAATACTTTGTAAAATGGTGTATTTTCTCGAGTTTTAGGAGACATTAATATAGGTAATTTGTAGATATAAAAATGAAATATAGATATTATATTAATAATAAATATACATAATGGTATATATTATATTAATTCATTAAATATAATACAAATACATAATTAATTTTATATATTAATTTAAATATTTGTAAACATCAAATATAATAAGATGGCGTCATTACTATTATACATGGAATATTATACATTTTATTTTAAAACAATAATTTATATTTCAAACTTTAAATGCTTCGTGACCAAAGGTAACTATTTTTTTATTCAAATTGTTAATACATATTATACTAAAATATAGATATGTATTATATTTTATATGAAGGATTACAAATTGATTCGAACGAACTGGTTAACTATACAGTGTACACGGTACACTGTACAATGTACAGTGTTTAAATAATATATTATTATTGTGCATTATTATAGATTATTATTGTGCAATTTTTAATTGTATAAGAAAACAATGCTTTATATAAACAATATTATATCTTTTATTTGAAGACATTTTAATATAATGTAATACTTAATAATTACGAATTTACTTACTTACATTGCTAATATTGTATCAATATTTGCTTTTACTTGTAGTATTATTTATATATAATATACATATTACTCTATAAGTATTTTTTTAAATTATTTTTAATGATTTAAGGGGATCCCGCACATAACACTAAATTTGCCAATTTCGTGTATAAATAGATAGGAAAAACATAGGTCCACTAAAAAAAATAGAACTGTAATTCTATTCATTCAATTGAACTAATTTTTATTGTAATTTATTCATAACATATACATGCATAGGAAAATAGAAAGTTATTTTTAAAATTATTATTTATTATATTATATATATCTAAATTAAAAATTATCGATACTAAAATGATGGTATTTCTATAGAAATTATCATTTTATACAATGAATTCTATACATTTTATTAATTATCTCTCTATTTTACTATTCATATAATTAAATTCTATATAAAGCAAAAAAAATAATATTATAAGTATAATAGTTTTTATGTTCTATATTTTTGAATGCACATACCTAACGCGTAATAATTATTCTGAGAAAACAGCGTTTGAAGTTTGACAGCATAAAAATGTAATATTGAATAGTATATAATATAGCATTATCTTATCATTATAAAACACATTTTTATGTCATTTCCAGACTAAATTCATGTCTAATTTTTTTACAGATACTAAAAAACACTACAATAAGTATTATTATGTAATACAAAAATATATAGAAAAAAATCAATTATCATCACTTTAAATGTGCGGGATCCCCTTAAGATAGGATAAATAATATTTTTTAAAAAAGGCCGAATTTAGCTTATTTTCGGCATTTGAAAATACTTATATTCGGCAAATTTAACTCACCCTGCTCATCAATGATAATTATAATATAATTAATAGTATACTAATCTATTATATATTTAACAACTAATTTTATAATATAATATATTGTATCATCAATAAATTTAATATATATATATAATATTGATATGATAACATTTATTAAGTAAACCTATGTAGGGGAAAGTGTCCGATTACCGACCCCTACATGATTATTAGGTAATAACTTATTCAATATTAAATATATTTATTTGAAATTTTTTAAATATGTAATATTATGGCAATAATGTGGCTATTTTAAATTTTTGATATAATTATATTTACAAGAATAAACAGGGGGGTCGGTAATCGGATACCTGTTCCTAATACCGACCCCCTTCTCCTATTACCGACCCCCTAAAATAATCGTTGGATAAATAATATTAGCATTATAATATCCATTCAACATAGTAGATATCCATAGATATAAATAATTATAACATGCACGCAATTATCTTGTTATTGAATTTATGTTTTAATAGTAATATTAAATTTAAATTTAAACTTTATAGTAATTATATTAAAATAGTTTGTATTATTATTTAATATTTAGTTATTAATCAGTATGTATATAATATAATGGAATCATGTATCCTTAATCTATATATATGATACACTAACAACTTATGACATATTTTAAAGTAAAATACTGATCTATTTTGATTGGATATTATAAATCACATGGGGTCGGTATTAGGATAATTTAGTGGGTCGGTATTAGGAAAATTCATAGAGCTAGAGAGAAAGCTTTCTCTCTAGCTCTATGGGAAAATCATATGGGTTGCTATAATTAAGATATTTTGTTTAATAGGTATTCAAATTGAATTATTTTTATAATAGTTATACACATTTTATTGATCTACAATATTATGCTTAGTATTAAGTTTTCTTTTAATTAATAAAGTATTTACAATGATGTAAAAAAAGTTATATTTCAAATATTAAAAAAGTAAAAACAGAATATTACATTTTATCAAATAAAAATTGTAGGATTGAATATTTTGTAAAACAATATACTCATTCATATTTATCATTACATTGCTGTCAGTTCATGTATATATAATTTGTTGATATCACTTAGAGTTACTGAGATACGAGAGGGGGTTGGTATTAGGAGGGGGTCGGTAATCGGAGACTTTCCCCTCACTTTTTTTTAATGTATATACATATGTCAGATTATAATTTAATAAATATTATAGCATTTTTATTTTACTTATTTATTATAAAAAAATGTAAATCTTGCATTTACATTAACCATATGCATTTACAAATCTCAACGAGAGTATTCCAATAGAGAGAATTTATAATGTAATTCAATAGTAATTGATGGTGCAAAAAAAAATATCTAGAACAAAATTATGCCCCCCTCTATTCTGAAATCATTCCGACGCCACATATACGATGTTTTATATAGAACTTGTATACATTAAATAATGTAAATAATGTAAATAATAGTGTAATTTATAATAATATCTATGATGAACCCATATCATTATCTCGATGCGTCATACACATATTAAGTGGTGACATAAGTTAGGTTGAACGATAATAAAGTATAATTCACCGCGGTAATGAACCTACACTACTAACTAGGCATAACATTAATTATTATTATGTAATACATGATCGTATTTATTATAGTTTATCTGGTGACTTTTGTATCGTTATTAAATAATTAATTAATAATATTAATAATTACTAAAATTTACATAAATAAATGTAATCCACATATATTCATGCATGATTAACATAGTGCTATAATTATGTATTATATAACTTATATAATATATATTAACCTGTTAGATGTGCTTTACATTCTTCTTTAAGATATTCTCTAATACTTGCGTACTTATTATTACTACGGTGACATACTTTATTATTGCTTAAATATTTCTTAGTTTAGTAAGATTACTAAAAGTAGTGTATTCTATAATTAGATTAGTTAGTGATAACCATAACGTATTTAAATTGGGTGCACCTTCGAATGTCTTACTAGATACAAATTTTATTGAATTATCCGTAATGTATAAGCTTTGTAAACTATTAGGTAACCATTTAGTAGGTAATTGTGTTAATTCATTATCTTCAATATTGAAATATCTAAGTTTATAAAGCTTTACAATAAATGTATTATCTATATTATTTATCTTATTTGCATACAAATAAAGATATTCTAAATTGATCAATGGATCAAATGTTCCACTTTTAATGTATTTAATGTTATTATTATTTAAATATAAATGTTTAAGTTTGGTATGTATTGTTGTATTATTAGATTCACTTGTCCAAAAAGCTTTAGGATGTATCGTTACTATTTTATTATGATATAAATATAACTCAACAGTTTTAATATTCAATAGAATAAATGCATTCACTCTGGTAATCCTAGTATCACTGATATAAACCTGTGAATTATTATAATTAGTAAATTATATACCAGTCGTGTATATTTAGTTATAGATACATACACATGTGTGATTAATATAATACATTATCATACTTTATACGTATAGGTGTGTGAATCATAATATTATATTATACTATTTATAATGATTATATACATTAAATAATAATTATTAAATAATAGTATAACATAATCTATATATTACTATATAAATACACTGTATGTGATATAACCATGCATAATATTTATAACTAACCTCATCATAAACTCTAGTAGAGTTACTAAACAAGGGAATATCATCACCGGTATATACAAAATTACATATTATAATATGTTTGATAGTATAAGAACAAAAACATCCCGCAATACCAGCAGATGGACACTGCTTATCGCTAATGCTACAGGGTAGCAATATAACAATAGAAAATAGTATTGTTAAATACACAACATTCATACTCGAAGGTTGTGTATTAAATGAATACAACAATTATTTACTACATAATATAGTTGTTTATGATGACGCCGCACTATTTTATCTTAGTGAATTATATAACACAATATAGTGAAGATATGTATATATACCTATATATAGGTTCTTTATATATCATACGTGCATTATAAAACGTATTTGTATATAATTAAATGTAAGCCCTACTTTAATATATCTTACTCCTATATATTACACGCGAATATTGATTATATTTTATCAATTATATTACTTATAAATATAATTATAAGTGATTTAATACAACAATAAATACATTCTTATTTTAATAATAACATTAATTATATTTATTATAATTATTATTATTCAAAAATTGCGGTTAAATTAATAATAGTGATTATTAATTTGTTATATCTATAAGTAATTTAAATATTATAACATTATAAATAAACATTGCCATTACAACAAATATGAACACACGGAATTTAACGCCTTCCAATATACACCCGATAACTTGACCATGTAGTTAAGTCGACATCAACATTCAGTAGCGTCAATGTCGAGTTAACGGGAGTGTCCTTTATATACAACACTACTTTAGTTGTATGATTATATTCATAATAGAATATAAATGTTAACGACTATATACTAGGGATGTAAACGGGTACACTTTTTGATGTTTCGAAACATTTGAAACATCAACCTCTCATGTTTCGAAACATATGAAACGAAACATTTTTTCCAATATAGATGTTTCGAAACATTTGAAACAATTTTTAGCATGCTTCGAAACATTCGAAACATTTACAGAACAAATATATATATGCATCTTACCTTTATTTATCAAAACAAATATGTATTATAGTATTAGAAGCCAGTATCACACGGTAAATTGACTAAAACAAATAAACATGTATTAGTTTGTGGGTGTAGATACCGTCGTGATATTAATATAGGTATTAGAATAATATTTAGAAGTGATCTTATATAATTTTGTATAAATAAGTGACCAGCTCTCATTAACATTATGGATGTCTTAACATGGGAACGGCTTCGAAGGGACATTATAATGTATCTATAGAGCTATATGGTTATAAGTGAAAACGTTATATAAGTGTCTGGATGAAATGGAAGGACTCCACTAAATAGAATAACAATATTATTAATATGGCTTCGAAGCTTTACTATTATTTTTAGAATTTTGAAGCAAGTTAAAACTATTCCCCTTATTTATGAAGCTGGTTCAAACTTTAGCATTATTTTACAAATGAACTTTGAACTATACATTTTTTTAAAGTGAAGCTTCGAAGCACCAGTAGTTGGGTTCATTTCGAACACTAATGTAAGGTGTCATTTATATAACAAGTATAACAAATTATAGGAAATTTGATATAGATATAGTATAGAAATATATAGAATTTAAGTTATAGAAATATATATATTTAAAAAAATTGAATACATTCAGATAAATAAAGCCGATAACATATATTATATATAAATAGAAATATTTAAACTATTTAATAATAAATTTAATAACATTATAACCAAAGATTTTCCGAAGGAAAGATATAAAACTTACGCGAAATCGTGTAATTCGAATTTGTATACAAAATACCCTGGTGCCACCTATAGCGGGTTATTTTTAGGAACTATGCGTTGTTTATAATGTAAATTCGTATTTTACTATACACTTTTAAAATGTTAAATAATATGCTTTAAATTAATATTTATATGATGAAAACTAAGTGTTCATTACTAATATATAACAAACGAATATGATATTTATGTTTTAAATGCTATAAGTTTATATTTAGTAAGTAAAAGTTAATTTATATTGCATGTAATTTAATAGAGCAATGAAAACATTGTTGTATGCAAACAGAGCCGAACCTAAATCTATTTCAGTGATTTCGATACCTTTAGCTGGGGATATTACTAAATTACGTTTCATGCATATGGAGTGTTATATCTTTGCTTCGCAAAATCTTTGTTATAACTACATATATTGATAACCCATGTGTGAGGGTATTATATTAATAATTATATAATCGGGAGTATCACTTGGTACTCTAAATCTATGGTTGTATACATATTATATAATAATTATACAATCGGGGTATATTATTATAAAGAGTATATTTAAATATTAGACGTTAAATTTAAACATTAATTATTAGTGAAAAAAACTAATTAAATTTAATTATATAGGTATAGCAATGATATTTTTATTTTGTAGCTAGAATACAATTATTAATACCATTGGAAAGAGGATGAAAAAGTAATATAAGTTTCATATTTTACTTTTTTGATATAATTAATAATAAAAAAGTTATGGTTAAGAATGGCCAGATTTGAGGGTAATAATTAAGACAGCTATTACATAAAAGTAAAAATTACAAATATTTTGATCAACTAATATTCAATATTTTTAACTTCAAAAATTAATTCTATTATAATATATTTATTATTACAGTTTACAGAGCCAAGAAGAATCAATTTATGTTAAGCTGCTAAAGATTTTCAAAATATTTCACTGCTGTGTATATTTAACTATATCATATTTATTTTGTACATCTTTTTACATTTTATCTGTATATTTACATAGAGTATGTTATACATTATTTATGTCAAAGGTGCATGTTATAGTTTAGCAAATATACTTTACATTATTTACTTTATTCAATTATATTTTTTTCTTAAATAAAAATAAATAAATAAGATATATGATTACTAAAGGTGTGTTTCAATATTTATTTTGGTTTATAAATAGATACGTTTAGTTATAATATGTGAATACAACAACATAATGATATAACGACATTACATAGATTTGTACATAGAATTCATAGCTATATACCAAATTTCCACGATTTCCTACGAATTTGAAATATATCTTGAACATCAGTATTCAGAATCAACTCCAATAAGCAAGTATATCATCTCTATATAATATTAATAAATTAATATGGGTAAATATAAAATTTTAAATAATATAATAATAATTACCATATGAAGAAGTACTCCGAGTTGAATTTAAAACTGTTATCTTTTCATACCAAGTCTCCAATAGCAGCAGTAGTTATATCGATATCCTCTTTAGTCTCAAATGGAATACATCTACTATCTGTAATGAATAACATTGAAGTTAAAGGTAAATCATAGATAATTATTAGTATGATAATTCACTATGTAGACAGATAATAGACAATTATATATACAACATTATTAGATTATTGATGGATCGATAATTTAAAAAATTTAAAATTTGCTTTATTTTTATATAGTTCTTTTCGAATTACAACATACATTAGTAATATGAGATATTGGAATTTTATTTATCCAGTAGCTTGATTTTTTCATGAACTATATTATTTAATTTGTCAACTAAATTTAAATTATCACTTTCCAATTGTTAAATTTTAGTATTCAAAAATGTTAATGCCTTCTGTAAATTTGTAACTCGAAATGAAATTAACTGTTCATTATACCGTAGAGGTATTTTAGTGAATCTTTCTGTCATTCTTACAGAATTAATTATTCACACTAATCGAAAAATATAAATCTTACATTATTCCTGTGCATGTTATATGTCCTGCATAGTCTACGTGATAATCCTATTTCAGTTAAACGGAAACTACGATTTAATGTTAGTTTTTGTAAACAGTCAGCAACACACATACCATTCTTAATAAGGTATAAAACATTACCAACTTTGATGTTTGCGAGAGGGCAGCGGTACTTTTCTAGAAACTTCGTTGTCATTTTAAATATACTGTAAGGAATTTAAACAGTAATATTATATTACATATAAAATAAATAAGATAATTATTATATAAATATATATATATTTATATGTATTAGTATATACAAAATATTTATACAATTGCTATATTAGGTAATGATATATATATTTAGTATATTTTATATTATAGTAAAATTAATTTAGCATATTTGATAATTCAAATGTATTAAAAAATATGAGACATTCCGAATTTAATCGTCATTATTTTTATTACTAAATATATTAAATATCTAAATGTTTGATACATAGACTAATATTAATCTAAATTAATTACGATTTGTTTCCACAATTAATTTGATAAATCATAAATTAATAAGTCTATTTTACATTTTTAAATGATATTTTTTTATTTATTACCAACTATCTTTATTATTTATAAATATAATTTTCTAATAATTATTTAAATGTATATATTTATATTAATTAGTGTATGATATAAATTAAAACAATAGCTATATTATTTAATGATATATATTTAATATATTATATATTGAATATTTATAGAAATAATTATTAAAATTTGTTAAATCGAGTTAGATTAATTCAGTATTTTTGATAATTTAAAATTATTAAAAAATATGAGACATTCCGAGTTTAATCGTCATTATTTGTATTACTTATCGACATGTTTGATACATAGAGTTTATGTAACATAGAATAATATTAATCTAAATTAATTTACGTTAATAATTAATTTTATAAATCATAAATGAATGTCTATTTTACATTTTTAAATGATATTTGTTGTAAATGTTTACTAAATCAACATTTATTTACACATTATTTTGTAATGCTTATAATTATTAATTTTATAATTAAATAGTCTATAAAATAATTTAATATAATACTTATACATATTATATTAAATATTTAAACAAATAATTATTAAAACTTGTTAAATCGATTTAATAAATCACAATTATTTTAAAAATATATTTAAAATGATTGATATTTTTTTAACGATGCTTATATAAATTATTAATTTTATAATTAAAGTATATAAAATAAATTAATATAATACTTATACATATTATATTAAATATTTAAACAAATAATTATTAAAACTTGTTAAATCGATTTAATAAATCACAATTATTTTAAAAATATATTTAAAATGATTGATATTTTAACGATTTTAACGATTTTAACGATTTTGAAAATTCGATTAAACACTCGATATTAAACATTAGTGTATATATTATATACCATAGGACATCTAATTTAATAATCTATATAGATATATAAATAATAATAATAAATATATATTTATTTTTAAAATAAATAATTTACTAAAAAAAAGCACATGTACCTACCGCGAATTCTTAAATTGAAATGGAAACCCCTTGAATTTTGGATTTACTTTTATACTATTCGTAGAGGATGTTGCACTGATTGTAAATCATTTTAATTGGTTTAAAAATATTTATTAATTACTATTTTACATGAGTTTGAAAATTACTGATATTTTGGAAATATCAAATATTTACAAGTAGAATTAGAATAAATGCTATGTCTATGGAAGTCACAGAGCTTTCTCTCTGGCTCTATTATGGAAGTAAACATTAACAAAGATCGTGAATATAGTGAATACAAAAGACAAAATATTCAGAATAATTTAATATAAGAATACAAAATACATACCCGGTTTGCGAGTGTAGGGTTGCACGTCACTTCGATTAATTCAAATTAAAAAACAGGTCACATGACCTAGCATGACCTATATGACCTTATTTTTAAAATAACAAAAATATATTTCAAATATTTCAATAATATTTAGATTATTTCACAAATATCAGTAATTAACATCATTAAACCACTTATATTTTTTATAAACAAATGGATTACGGAGATACATAACCATCATTAGTATGTATAATTCACTATAAAAACGTATTTTTCATATAATAATTACTATTTCCGAAATAATGTCGTAACTTTAAATGTAATTATTACGTTATTTAATTATTGTCTAGTTAATTACATTTCAATACAATATACTTATATACTCTTATGTATATAATATATGCATATGTATCTAATGGATGAAGTCACTAGCTCACAAACTTTTATAGACACGAATAGTAATATAGCTCCTGAAATTAAATCATAATCCACATCTAATATTTTATTAGCGCGTTTTAGTTGCACGTTTTTGATCATAACTGTTTTATAAATATCAATTTGAAAAAACTAAAATATGAAGTCTATTATAGAATTTAATAAGATTTCTATTGGTATAAAATGTATTACAAATGCATTAATTTAAAAAATCGCATTATCATATCTATATAGATATGATGCATTGGTAATCAAACCTAAAATCGAATAAAGTTAATTATTTATGATATTTATATGTAGGTTTTCATCCTAATTTTAATATTATTACATTCACTATAAAGCTTATTAAATTCTACAATATAAGTCATATTTTCGTTTTTATAGATACCCTTAACAAATAAAAAGTTATGGTCACATATGTACAACAAAATATGTACATTATATTAAATATGAATAGATATTATAATATTATAATATAATATTACATTGATATTATGTATGTTTATTTATAATACTTATTTTTCAATGTATATTTTCTTGATATATATATATATTATTAATTTAATTAAATATATATGTTAATAATATCATATATTATTACATTAAAAGTATATTTTCTTAATAAATATATTATTATTAATTTAATTAAATATATATGTTAATAATATCATATATATATTATTCGAACATTACAAATTATATAATTATTACTATTAATGATTTGTTTTAAATAAATACATTATATATATATATATATATATATATATATATATATATATATATATATATATATATATATATATACATATTCTAAGGGAAAGGCGAATTGATGAAGATGATCTACATTTTTTCTCTACCCTTTAACTTACGTAATAAAATATAACTTTAAAACACATTCTACTTTTACGAAATATAAATGTCATTAAAATATTATATTCAAGTACCCATTGCAAAAGTAAAAAAGTAAAAATGTGTATTTTCTCGTCATCAATTCGCCCTTCCCATCGAAATTATTTGTAATCGTAATTATGTCTATTCAAATTATATATTATTATATATATATAATATATTTATTCACTATTTGTATCTTTATGTGATATATATTATTCTAACATTACATACTATATTAAAAATATATTACAAATATTACATACTATAATATATATAAATACATATTATATAATATAATAAAATGATGTTAGAAAATACTAATATATACTAAATTATATATTATACCATATACTATAAAGCATATTACATATCATATAATGTCGGTATATCATATATATATATGTGTATATTTATATACACATAAATATACAAAATAATAATTATTATTTTATTATATACCTATATAGTATATAGTCTATAGTTGTGTTGCTATATATATATAAATATTAATAGGTTAAAATATACAGTAAATATACAGTTGGACAGTTTCGTGACAGCTAACTTTATATCTTATCGATATAGTAACATTACAGCAGTAGTTATTTATCTATTATAGGGCGTGTCTACATATTTAAGAAACGCCCATTTATTAATTTAATTCCATATTATCTTATATAATATTATACATGGTTTTATACTAGTATATATGTATATATTATCTTGAATTATTTTATACAGCAGTTAAATTACAAATTATTTAATTATACTAATTATACTAATTATACTAATTACCAATAATTATATATATATATATATATATATATATTACTTACATATAATAATATTTGACATTGATTAAATTAATTACATAACTTCATGACAGTTTTATGCGAGTGTCGGTTACTAATAATTAGCATAAACCTAATATTAACACGTGACCATATATTACCGTATATTAACGTATGCTCTTAAAGTATAACGATATGTTTGATTAGCGACACATCGCACGATGCTGATCAAATAGAGCGTTATACATGTCGATATATACGATAACTAATCAACAATACATTCTATAAAGTTGTGATTACATCCGATGTGGGGTAACGTGAATAGATTACAATGCTAATAGAGGGGGGTGGGTGGGGGTTAAATATCTACACAACCACATTCAAGGTATATGTTTATTATGATATATATATACAACGATATATAAATGTTACTATAT
The DNA here is from genome assembly GCA_964019155.1 of Osedax fenrisi. NCBI lineage: Eukaryota > Metazoa > Annelida > Polychaeta > Sabellida > Siboglinidae > Osedax > Osedax fenrisi. The sequence continues at coordinate 77,102,583 of OZ025242.1, forward strand.
ATCTATATGCCAGTGAATAGTAAGTAAACAATATAATATGAAGATGGAGGAGGAAAACGGAAATATCTGACAAACTTTATAAAGGTCAAATAAGTCGAATACGTGACATTACTGGTGACAACTCGAGAACAATACATATTACATAACAACTTGTATGCATATCTATTGATACCTTTTATTCGCCTATATTACCACAATAAATGTGTTGTATTCATTCATATATATATATATATATATATTGTTTAATGTATGATACTATGTTATATGTAGCTGTGTTACACTGCCAGTATTATAGTTGTTATCTAAAACATTAATTATATATAAGTATATACTAATTATAATTACTGATACACTAATGACCTAATCTAAATAAAGTAACAACTTTAATATATAACTATATTTATTTTACGTAATATTATCTAATATGTATACAATTTATTAACTTCTTGGGATAGTACTATTTTTATAATTCTTGAATTATTATATTTTAATTATATTTTCCAACAATAATATAATACTATAGATAATATAATATATATTTATATATATATATATATATAATAATATATATATACATATATACTTAATGAAATTCATTAATAAAGTGTTAAAAATATTATGTAAGGGTTTAATTTCTACGGAAAATATATAATCATTATTATATAATAAATAAGCGTATAACATAATTAAAACCCGTGGGATAGGTATACCTTTATATATATATATATATATATATATATATATATATATATATATATAGGTTATATATAAATACATATATGTATGATAGAATATGTAATGTTTTACATTAATATAATATTAATATAATATTAAAACTACTTCATAAAATCACAAGTTTCATACAACTTGTTTTATTATTATTTTAAGAAGCACACGTTTATATATTACTAATATTTCGAGGTTATTTGTTCATTTTAAACCTAGATTTACATATATTAATACCGTATTATTAATATATTAAATACTTAATTTAATATTCAAGTTTTATCTTTTATACTAAAAGTTTTTGAAATGTTACATTAATCTATTTATTATTTAAATTGTTTACACGAATACAAATTTAGCTTGCTAATCTTTATATTTTTAGTGAAAACTTGATTAATGACATGACGTATTAAATATTTAGTAGATACGAGAGTAATTTAGTAGTTATTAGATTATAATATGGTTGCATAATCTTAATGTATTTTTTATTTCTTCACTTTCACTCATGATAACAGCTAGCGTGTATGCAGTAGAGATATCCGGTTGTTAACCACGTGGTTATCGAGGTGTTACTTCCGTTACGTGTGGTACATCTATAGGCTTAGTCAACAGTTCACTAATATAGGGAGTAATAGTATATTAGTGTTCATTAGTATTATATATATATGATGATAGGGATTATTTATTTAAATACTAATTAATTATACAATTATTATAGTGTGACAATATAGATACAATACAATAATACAAGTAATATATATATATATATATATATATATATATATATATATATATTGTTTTATAGTCATCTATGTATAATTTATTTGTTAATAATACTTTGGGAATAGCAGATATTATTTTAAACATTCATATCAATATACAGAAAGTTATTAATATAACATTAATTATTTGTAGGTGTAATTAATTATATAACTCATATAATAAGTTACATATTAGTTATAGTTAATATATATTACATAATTATACATTAATCTCTATCAAAAGTAATTTATTAATTATAATGATAAGTATATGTCATTATATTGTCTTTCTTATTCTTTATATTTAGATCTGCTATTGAATATACTAACCGATATAAAACTTAGTATTTGCGTTATAACATAAATATGGTTATATCTGTAACTCACCCTACTGACTGACAGGTAAAGTATATTGTCTTCTAGTTAAACCACGCTTTATTTACATTTATTCATTGAAATGATCACAATAATTGTTCTATTTTAGGTAAATATAATACTAAATATTTACATAAAAAAATCATTACTTCATTATATATTCATACATAATTTTAGACTCAAATAGATATGCAATATATATATATATATATATGGATATATATCTTAATAGTATGGTATGTATATACATTATATACAATATATACTAGTAGTATATAAGCTTATATATGAATGAATGAATGATTAAAAATAGTTTATTGATTCAGAAAGTACAATTAAACAAATACAATTTCTGCTCAAAGGAGAGAACCTATACATTATATAACATATATAGAAGACATTCAGTTATTGTACAATTCCATAGAAATGTATACTAACAAATTTCCACACTATTATATGTCTTTAAATGATGTCAAGTATTAGAGAATAACATAGATGGGTTTAAATAGTTATAAAGTGTTGTTGTTAATAAATAATACAAAACTGATCTCATGTAAACTTATATATTTGCAGGTCATACTATTAAAGTATAAGTATACTTAGTAATTATGATAATTCACTTGGTGTTATTTTAGATTCAAATTTGTATTTTCTAAAATTAAATAATATACATCTATATCAGAAAATAATGTACTAGTGATATTATTATTAATATTAGTAATATTACAAATGTTGATGATTGGTCAGTATTGTCTACTTGTAAACTGTTGGAGAAGTCACGTGACCGGTATTATTGGAAAACATTGTGAACATGGAATATGAAATGTAGTCCCCAATGATAATATGGGAAATAGACTATAGTGCCTGGTCTATAGATTATAATTAAATAAGTATACTTATAGGTAATATTAAAAAGTATATATATAATTTATGTGGTATTTATTATCATAACTTTAATATGTTGATGTTGTTATAGATAATTATACTTATAATATTAACTTATATGACCTAATTATATTATTAACCTGATAGCAGATCTAACTTAGTAATATAGTACATTATAATTATAATTACCATTCATCTATATGTCTGATATATTACAAGATATGACCAACATATCGTTACAATTACAGGTTAGACATGGAGTTCGTCAATTTAGATAGCTAAGATTATTATTTTGTATATTGTATTATGAAGAAAAAATGAAGATTTCCTACATAATAAAAAAGAAAAGCCTTTAGATATCACATTTAAATACATCTTTGGCATATTTATCTTATAACTTATTCTAAAAATCTTCTAAAATTCTTGCCCGTATTTCAGAACTGTTTATTTCCTTCTAAAACTTACTAGATATGTGTTATTAATTGATCTCATTATATATTTTTATGTTTTTTCCAATTTTTATCTCTACAAATTATTACCAATATATGCTTATTTCCTTAAATAATGGCACCTTCGTCTTTTAAAAATAATACGTAAACTCATCATCAAATAAAACATCTAAAATCTTGATTACATTTATCGACTTCGTACAGTGAAGAGGTGTTTATTTACATTTAGTGAATTATCATAAAATGATATACAATTAAATTCTAGCTATTAACTACATAACATCCTTGTATACTTTAGTTTTATAGTCCATATAGCTAATATTTGTGGGTGTATTATTTATAACTATCCTTTATATAAATATTATAATATATACCATTATATTCAATATGTTACACGTATGAACTCATACCAAGTATATATATATATTACCATTACCATGTATATGCCATTACCCTATATATATGTAATACATACCCGGTGTCGTATTATAATTCATCCAATTCGTAAAACTCGTCCCCGATTGATACGAGACTACAAAATGGAGATATATCATTAAATACACATACGAATCGCTTCATATTTAAATCACATATAAATAATATGTATATACATAAATTAATAATATACATTAGAAGAAATTAATATATAAATATATAAAGTAGAACAGGCATGATTTTAATAATAACAGATTACAAGATAATACATTAATATTTTAAAATTCTGAATCGACAGAAAATATTAATTTTCAATTCTAGGTATAATACTATAAGTTGTAATTCTAAAAATATCTTAATTACACCATTTTAATATAAAAAAATAATAAAAATAATAAATATAAACAAATATAAACATGGAGAATGTATATGGTATTTGATGGACATTCATTTCAGTGGGGAATGTATATAGATTAGCTTTTAACACAAATTGGATTAGTATATCAGGGTTGTGGGAGATAAATAGGGTTACAAGGGCAACATATCATTAGAAAAAGATGGCGGGTGAATATATTTAAATTAAGAATATTTAATACGTTTATTAGTGTGATTAATTAGTGCAATTTTACAGTAAAAGATATGAGAAAATTATATATAATTAGTTCGATAGATTGGAATAACTTTATTTTAAAAATATGGATCTGTTATAAAGTCATGGAATTCATAAAATAATATACACTGGTTATGTTTAGGGGCAAGTAAAGTGCTATAAGAGAAAGTATAATACTATATAACTTCAAGACATAGATAAACTATCGCTAAATGTAAATGTAAGATATGTTAAAGAAGGAAAGCAAAATGAATCATATTATATAAATTATTCAAGCTAAGTTATAAATATGGTTTAAGTTAATATGTTTAATACACTTCATATGTCCATATTCATTGTTATTGGATATAATATAACAATAAATCATCTATCTTTTAAATACGCTAATAATTAATCATAATATCAATAATTAATATAAATGTAAATACTGTATTCTACTAATAACGAGAGATTACATAATTGATCTAGTAAACATAAAAGTAGGCTCAGGCTTCTCTTTATAAATAATATAGTAATGTAATTTATAAACTTTTGTATGTTAACCTATTTAGTAAAAATAAATGATTATTTGACTCGTAATATTAAAATAAATATAATCAATATAAGATACATATTACATTTAAGATTTATGATTTATAAAACTCATATTATATTTATATATAATAAATATTCCATTTTACTCAATTATTATGAAATCAAAAATAAGCATAGATATTGAGTAGTTTTTAATGTCTATGAAAATAAGTAAATAAGTTAATACCTATATAATAAATATATATATATATATAATAGTTGGCATCTAAAATATAATATATTATCTGATATCATATATATATATATATATATATATATTATTAATATAGTAATATTATATTGTGTTATCAACAATAAATTACAAGTCTTAACACAGAGTTAAATAAATATGAACTTATAATTCATACGTGTTATTCTCGTAGTATCAAATGTAACATCATACGGTTGCAAACTAACATAAGTCTATATATAGATAATAGATAATATATAGATAATATATTACCGTATCAGTAGTCATAGTATCGGCAGGTCTATGGAATATTGTCATTGTATATGGGAACACGTATATGACATGTATTTGTATTATATCAATAAATAACTAAAGTGCAGATATAATGCTAGAATACTATATACATATTTTCGGTGTTAACGACCGCCCCCCAAGAAACCAAATTGTAAATATCTAACGTTACGGTAACAGATATTTTTCGACAGAAATGAAACTGTGATTTTGTGGTGTTTCGGTAATAGTTATTCTGCGAAGTTTCATATCGGTAATTTTGCGATAGGGTTACAAACCCTGTTACAATGCGAAGTTTCAAATCTGTAATTTTGCGATATAGTTTGTAACCCGGTTACAATTGCGAGGTTACAAATCTGTAATTTTGCGATAGGGTTTATAATCTTTATATAATTAAAGAATAATTGAAAATAATTTAACAAATTTAATAGTTATTAGAAAAATAATGTATATAATTTAATACAATACAATATTATTACAAATTATTACTGATTAGGATATTATATGTAGATGTTATGAGGCTATAAATTGGATGTTATATAAGGCAGTTATTAGGATATTATATGATGATATATTGTTAAATTATTTAGAAATGTATACATTTAGGCTAAATGAGGAGGACAACTCTAAAAACGGTTTTACACTTTATTTGGTGAAAAAAATTACACTACTTAAATACTTACTAAAACGGATTAAAAAAACCCTTCTAATTATATGCTAAGTGGTAAATAATGTAATAATAATTATAATGATAATAATAATAATGGCCTCCAGCACAGCTGAGCAACGTTAAACACATCTGAACGCAATCAGCGTCGACTGACAATATAATGTCCCAATGTTAAAGTCAGCATGACTACATTTTCACATTATATTCCTTCTGAAGGTAAATATTTTGTCCACAATCTATTAAATACACAATATAATATAAGATTGCATATGGAATAATGATACTAGCATATATCTAAGAGGGCTTCACGGAGATTTATGATAATCACGAAGGTAGCAGATACAGCTATTGTCATCTCTAAGGTTCCAAGTCATTGATTATCACAAATATATATATATATATATAAATATATATATGGACATCGCAGATGATATTGCATTAGTAAGTGAAGGTATCAACGAAGCACGAGAGATGCTCACTCGAGTCGAAAAATCAGCAAAATGAATAGCATGAATACAGGTAAAACGAAATACATGAGTTACAATACTAATCAACAGTTTGAAATCAAAGCTATAGATAGGTCAAATCTGAAAAGGGTTGAAGAATTCAAGTACAAAATGGGCATGGATAGACAGCAGTGCAAAAGATTTGAAAATCAGAAAAGCGCTTGCTTGGAGAATATGTCATCAAAGGAGGAATATCTGAAAATCAACTTTTAGTAGGAAACTAAAACTCAGACTCATGCACACCACAGTTGAATCGGTTCTGCTTTACGGATGTGATACTTGGACCCTCACAAAAACACTACTCAAACAACTTGATTGCATATATACTCTAATTCTACGAATGATATTAAACATATGTTATACATATTATACATTGGTCTCAGAAAGTTACTAACGAAGTACTGTATGGGTTATAGAAAGAATATCTACAAAGATCAGACGTCGATTCTAAAAGTTTACTGGACATTGCCTACGTATAGATGATGAAGTTGTTTCGGATCTAGTTCTTTTGGAACCTACTCATGGAACTAGAAGACGGGGAAGGCCACCAGAAAGCTTTATCCGGAATCTGGAGTGCGAAACTGGTATATCGGCGAGCGAGATGAGAGTAGCTATAATGAACCATGATGTTTGGAGAACTTTAACTGTCCGGGAAACAATAATACCGAAATAAGCTTATAATAATAAATATATAGTTGATATAGTATAAATATTTGCTAACGTAGTTGTTATCTCGAAGGTGAAAGTATATGGACTGCTGTGGTTCATCTTGAAGACGTCATGTCAATGATAATCACGGGCTGCCGTTTTCATCTAAATGGATATATAATATATATAAATAGGTTATAAGTAAACTTATATATTTAATATAAAGTAATAGGTTTGTGTATAGTTTTTGATACATATATGTATTAGCTCTCATTATAATCTGATTGCTTTAGCATAAGAGTGGCTTTTAAGATAATAACATAACAACAATATATGCAAATGAATCATATCTGATAAACATATGACCACTTCTTTAATTACTAAATGATACTGACATGCTAGATTATATGATGAAGATATATTTTATGTATTATAACAATATAACTTATAACGCTTTGACAGTGTATAGTAGTAGTTTATTTCAAAATACGGGTTCCGTTTCTAACAACCAATAACCACTTATATATTTACATATACATGTCTATAAAGAAACATACATCAAGCTTGCCAATAAAATATGATAACTAAATACAAAATATTTACCTACAATATTAGTAATTTATAAGATTAAATTACAATATAATGTCCTAATATAAAAGTTGGCATGACTACATTTTCTCATTGCATTCCTTCAGGCGGAATATTTATTCCATGATCTATTAAATACACACTATAATATAATATTGCATATGGAATAATGCTACTAGCATGCATGATGGAAATGCTGGAAGGTACGTTGATCAGTCGGCATCTAATGAGGCTTCACTTAGATTCTATGGTCATTACGAAGGCGTCACATACTGCTATTGTTATCTCTAAGGCACCATGTCATTGATTATTACGGAATGCTGCTGTCATCGTGAAGGCGACACAGCACTAAATACCATAGCCTGCTGTTGATGAATTAAGTTTATATTTAATCAAATATATAATTGAAAGTATAAATATTTGCTAACATTATATCATCTCAAGTGAAAGCTCATGAACTGATGTTGTCATCTCTAAGGCACCCGTCATTGATAATCACAGATTACTGTTGATGTATTGATTTTTTATTTAATAAAATATATAATTGAAAGTATAAATATTTTCTAACGTTATTTTCATCTCGAAATAGAAATGTTACAGAAAGATATTGTAATCTCTAAGCTGGTATCAAAGAAGGCGGACACATCTTCTGGGTTAATATCAAAGGTGTTACGTCACTGAATATCATGATGCTGTTGAATGATTTATTATTTTAAGCAAATATATCTATATACGACTATAGTCTAAATATATAGTAGAAATAATCATAAGTATAAAGTAGTAATATTTTCTAACTATTTGTTATCTAGAAGGCGAAAGTATATGGACTGCTCTTGTTCATCTTGAAGGTGTAATGTCAATGATAATCAAGGATTGCTGTTGTAATATAGATGGATGTATAATATAAATAAGATTATAAGTAAACTTATATATTTAATATAAATTAATAAGTAAATCTACAAATAGATAAAATAAAACTTTAATTAGAGTTTAGAGTTTTTGATATATATTTATATGTATAGCTCTGGTTATAATCTGTTTGAATTAACGTAGAGTAGCTTTGAAAGTAATAAAATAAAAACAATATATATATATATATATATTTATATATACATATGAATGATATAACTGATGACAATATGACCACTTCTGTAATTTCTAAATGACACTGTAGCCGTTGACCTATATTCACATATGTTTATAAACAGAACATAAGTCAAGCTATCAAAAAAAATAAGATAGATAAATACAAAATGTTAACTACATTATTTTATTATTGAATAAGTAATTTATAGGATAATCACTACCAATATACTGGTTCTAGCCATAAACATAGTCATACCCACATCTTCCACACTTTGAAATCATAGGCTACATTGCTAGAATAAATATACTATATTTAATATAAATAATGTCATAAGAATATGCATTGTGTAATATGAATTTACTGACTGTAAAACACAAATATATAGTTGGTAATATAAATGTAAATACTACGTCATATGAATATATCATAAAAGTAATTATACCTATATAATATAGGAGAATAAAAATAGGATGTTAGCACAAATATGTATGATAAAATATATAAACATATTTAATATTAAATATTGTAGGGGAGGAGTAGGGGTAATGGCCGATGCAGGAGTAGTGGCCGTTTTAATTAACGCTGAAATGGTTCTAGATATGATAAAAAGTTCTATATACAATATTTAGATAATCAAAATGTCTATAATATAGAGTAAATTTTTTTTATTAATAATTAATTAATTACTCTAATTTATTACATAATAATTTTTTGTAAAATTTTAACAAAAACATGATTTGGAAAAGCACTTTTATACAATGAATATTTATTAAATATTTATTTGTTGTTGCATATTTATAAAATATAATTGCTTATCTATCATAATATGTATTTATGCATTCATATACATGTAATGGTAGTCATATATGATACATATACTAGACCATATGTAATCAATAGTAGTGGCCGAAAAAATTCGACAGTAGTGGCCGCCTTATATCCAATGAAAATTGAGTAATATAGAACTCATTTACATATTCAAATTCCATAATTATTTTTTTTTAAAACAATTTTTATGAAATTCTCTATAAAATTGCGTATGCACCACTTAATATGATACATTATATATATCTGAATATTTGTAATCTAACAATGAAACATATATGTTACATATATATATATATATATATATATCTGAATATTTGTAATATATAAATGAAACATATATGTTACATATATAATATATATTATATTAATATAATTACATAATTATATAATATAATTATATATTATATATAGGTTTAGTTTAATTATTTTCGTTATATTATGTTTTGATCAATTTAATATTAACTATAAATTTCATATATATTATATATATATATATATATATATATATATATATATATATATCTGAATATTTGTAATATATAAATGAAACATATATGTTACATATATAATATATATTATATTAATATAATTATATAATTATAATTATATAATATAATTATATATTATATATAGGTTTAGTTTAATTATTTTCGTTATATTATGTTTTGATCAACAAACACATTTGATTATCAATTTAATATTAACTATAAATTTCATTATAAAATATAAATAATAATTAACAACCTAAATCAATAATAAAAATGAAATATATGTTATTTATTATAATATGTGTTATGATATTGTATATTTAATATAATATTAATATTAATATAATATTAATATACATTTTGGTTATTATTACACTTTTGATAATTATCTATATATATATATAATTATTATAATAATATATAATATATATTATATATATTTATATAAATAAATAATTAAATATAATATTAAATTACAATTATTACTCTTGGAAATTACTCGATTATCATTATAATATGTTACGTATACATGAGATCGATACAGTTTTAGATGTTATGTTTAATTAATTTCAAGTAGGATCAATAGATTATATATGTATAATAATATTATATTAAATATAAGCCAGCAATAGGTTATCCATGATAATAAATATGCAATGAAGTAGCTACTTCACCTAGGTGTTATTAAATGTTATTATGATTACATTACAATTATTACCCTTAGAAATTACTTGATTATCATTAGAATATGTTACGTACACATGATATCGATACAGTTGTAGAATGTATGACACAGAAATATACATACATTGTACATTTAATTTCAAGTAGAAACAATAGATTATATATGTATAATACTATAAGCCTCGTTTTATAAATATCATAATACATTTAAAATATATATATATAACATGTCTTATGGCTTAGTGGTACAATATATTGTATACATATGTACAGACAAACAAAATCCTCCCAATTTGATACTAATATGATATTACATAGTATTAGATTACTATGTAACTACTAATTTAATGCCATTTTCATTGTTTATAGTAATGTTAGTATATCTATACTATTTAGTATTGATTTAGTATAATAAAATACTAATTTACATCGGTAAAATATAATATTGGTAAGGGGCGTATACTTTATATATATTTATCCCATGTGTTGACCGCGTAGTACTAAATTAGTATTACTACATAATATACAATTGGAGTACATCTACCATTATAATATTATTAGGTTGTATATTGGGATATATATACTGTTATAATATTAATAGATTATACATTAGGATAGATATACTATTTACCTACTGTAAAATATAATATTAGTATACGTATACCAATTATTGTTTATGAAGTATTATTTTAGTATTATTACACAATATACAATTGGTTGTATATTGGAATAAATCTATCGTAATAGTACTACTCGGTTGTATATTGGGATACATATATCATTATAATACTAATAGATTGTACATTAGGGTAGATATACTATTTACCTACTGTAAAATATAATATTAGTATACGTATACCAATTACTTAGTGTTAAGTATTAATTTAGCATTATTACACAATATATAATTGGTTGTATATTGGAATACATCTACCGTAATAGTACTACTCGGTTGTATATTGGGATACATATATCATTATAATACTAATAGGTTGTATATTGGGATACATATACTAGTTACCTACTGTAAAATATAATATTAGTATACGTATACCAATTACTTAGTGTGAAGTATTAATTTAGCATTATTACACAATATACAATTGGTTGTATATTGGAATACATCTACTTTAATAGTACTATTCAGTTGTATATTGGGATACATATACCATTATAATACTATTAGATTGTATATTAGGGTAGATATACTAGTTACCTACTGTAAAATATAATATTAGTATACGTATATACCATATAGTTATTCTAAAATATAATATAGGAATATACAATGTAAATGTACATAGTAGATTTGTATAGATAACATTAAATGTAAAATAAACATCATAATTTATTTATATAATATAATTAATTAAACTTTAATCATAATATTACAATAGAAGTGCATGATATTTCAAAGAATTAAACATTATTATATATATATATATATATATATATAGTAATATAAAATCTATAATTATCATTCACATATATTATTATAATGAATATATATTATCAATTTATATATAAAAATAAAATTACTAAAAAATAATTACTATTAAAAATAGTTTTCATGTATAAATCAATGAATCTTATCACAAATAATATATTTTTTTTGTAAAAATATTAGAAAAAAAATTACAATTTAATAAATATCATAGTTATAAAATTATGTATTATATATATATATATATTTATTTTTATATATAGTATTACATACACGCACACTTTGTGTGCAAACTGCGTCGCACAGTGTGTATAAAGAAAGTGTGTATAAAGAAAGTGTGTGTGCCATGTACACTTTATATATATATCGATGACACACACATATATACACACATAAACAAACACATGCACACACATATATGTATACATACATACATACACACACACATACTCACACATACACACACATATATATATATATATATATATATATATATATATATATATATATATATATTTATATATATATATATATATATATATTTATATATACACAAACTCACAATATATATATATATATATATATATATATATATATATATTATATGCTACATTATTACTTAAATTAATTTGTTATTTTATATTATTTAAAAATAATTGAATACAACATTTATTATTCAATATTCTATATATGTTAAAGTCCATTTATGATTAAAATTAATGATTCAAATATTACATTTTTATTATATCATATTTATATATGATGTTAGGATCAAAGTGAAATAATTATATTATTTAATTTGTAACATATTATTTCAATACACTTTAAATTATTCATGAAATATCAAAGAATATATATATTATATAGTATTACTTATTTTGTATCATTATAATTTTAATATTATTATATTTTTTAGTATATATTATTATATTGTATATTATATATATATATATATATATATATATATATTATGATGACCTAGTTAATTTCAAGTTCATGTCCTTGCATTGCAGTATTAAATGTTCTCTATGTGATCCATTATTTTTATATTTAATAATAAATTTTACTTTAAAATTGTCAAGTATATATAATTATATATATATATAATATATATAAAAATTAAATATATATGAATATATAAATTATTTATATACTATTTTTATAATTAATAATTCATAATTGATATTTACTTTAAAATTACTTACTAAGGAACTTTATTTAATATTGTAGTTTATTTTATTTGCATGATATTTAAATATACTATAGTTAGTATACTAATTATAATTACCTATATATTTGTTAGACCTATACAGTGAAAGTTGCTTTAATTATTTAATTTTAATAAAACAGTTTTATTATTTAATAATTATTAATTATTATTATAATAATTATTATTATTATTATTATTATTGATTGATAATTTATGTAAGCAAATATAATCGAAAGTATAAAGTATAAATATTTGTTAACGATAACATTTAAATATTAATTATTATTGATTACAAAATTAATTATTATTATATTTATTAATAATAATTATAAATTATTTATAATTAATAAATAATTAATAATTATTTATAAAATAATTAATTATTAATAATTACTAAATATAATTAATAATCATTAAATAGTTAATAATTATTAATTAACTAATTATTTATTAATAATTAAGTTGAATAATTAATTTTTAATAATTACAAAATAATTAATAATTACTAAATAATTAATAATTTCTAAATAATAAATAATTATTCAAATTAAATAATTATTAAATAATTATTAATTATTAATTATTTAATAATTATTACTTATTTAATAATTATTAATTATTAATTATTTAATAATTATTTAATTTGAATAATTATTTATTATTTAGAAATTATTAATTATTTAGTAATTATTAATTATTTAGTAATTATTAATTATTTAGTAATTATTAAAAATTAATTATTCAACTTAATTATTAATAAATAATTAGTTAATTAATAATTATTAACAAGTTAATGATTATTAATTATATTCAGTAATTATTAATAATTAATTATTTTATAAATAATTATTAATTATTTATTAATTATTAAAAAATAATTATTCAATTAATAAATAATAAATATAATTAATAATTATTAAATAAGTAATAATTATTAAATAAGTAATAATTAATAATTATTTAATAATTAATAATTATTTAATTTGAATAATTAATAATTATTTTATTTGAATAATTATTAAATAATTAATAATTATTACATAATATATTATTAATAAATAATAAATATAATTATTAAATAATTAATAATTAAATAATTAATAATTAAATAATTAATAATTAAATAATTAATAATTAAATAATTAATAATTCAATAATTAATAATTCAATAATTAATAATTCAATAATTAATAATTAAATAATTAATATATTAAATAATTATTAATTATTAACAAATAATAAATATAATTAATAATTATTAATTATATTTAGTAATTATATAATTGATAATTATTAATTATTAAAAATGTCAATCGTCGAAGATAAAAATGGTATACTGTTTGCTGATAATAATTCCAGAATAGAAAGATGGACAGTGTCCATTGGACAGAAAATTGCAAAGATATCTATAAATTTAAACTTAATCCTGATTGTGATAAATTTCAAAACGACAATCATCCTTCTGAGATGGAACAGACACTGCAAATACTGAAGTCAGAAGTTGAAAAGGCAATAAATTGCCTGAAGAATGGAAAATTACTTGGAATGAATAATGTATCAAAGTGAACTTACCAACTAAGGTGGTAACACTACCAGTAACTGATACATTTAATAAACTGTGTCAATAAATCTGGATAACAAAGGAATGGCCAACAACATGGACTATATCATTGATTCTATAGAATAGGTATACATATACAAAAGAAAGGGGACCTCAAAAATGTCTCTAATTATCACACTATAGTTTAATAATAACTTTTTGAGGGCGCCTTTCTTTGCCACTACTATAGTAGTCTCATAATTCATTCGAGCAAAATCCTACAAAGAGTCATTTTTAATCGGTTAACTAATAGGCAGAATAGATTTTTGTCCAAGGAACAGGTATCATTAGATAACATCGAAGCACCATATATGGTGCTCGATATCGATAAAATTCTAAGCTGTAGACTACTAATGGAGAAATAAATTGATCAACAAAGGCAAATCTATAATTATTTCATCTATAGAAGGTATACATTAAATAAGTTTTTATAGAGTATGACATGATTTGTTATGGCATACCATGTCGAAAAAATGATTACACATCGAACAGATCAATATAATACAATCACAACATAATTTTACAATAAGCTCTATTCTATTGAACAACACAATGGTCTTCCCTTTACAATGACAGTATATGTATACAGGGTTGTCTATTATCTCCAGTATTATTCAATATATTTTGTAATATATATTTATTGGTTAGAGAAGATTGCAATATTACATGTACTCCTAGAAGCTGAGATGGTATTGGAAAATTAAGTAATAAGTGTACATTCATCAATTTTACATATATATTTTTCATTATACTTTTCTTTTACAATTATAAATTCTCATCTAATCTATATGAATCTTTACTTGCAATGGGTAGTATCATTAATGCTTATTTATCAATAGTTGTTTTTCAAGTATACTATATCGTTCGGCTAATATATATGTATAATATACATTGTATATATATGCCATACTCGAATTAATTCGAATTTGTATATTGATCCTAGTATTTAAAAATGTTCTTGCTGTATAAATATACACACAGTACGTCACACATACACATACACACACACACGAATGTATGTGTGCGTGTGAGTGTGTGTGTATTTATATGTATGTATATATGTATTTTTGTGTATGTGCGTGTGTATGTGTATATATGTGTGTATATATATATATATATATATATATATATATATATGTATATGCGTGTGTGTGTATGTGTGTGTGTGTGTGTGTGTGTGTCTGTGTGTGTGTATTTATGTGTGTATATATATATATATATATATATATTATTTCATTGTCCCCTAATTACACATGTATAGCTGTGTAATAATAGCTATGTGCACTATGGTGCAGTGTGCATAATATAAAACTAGGTCATATATCATATAATGCAAATTAGTAGTATATTATATAGTACTACTAATTCACAATAATACGTGCATATGCCAAACTTTAGTTTTCACGTTCATTGAAATGTAATTTTTGAGACGCGAGAAGCGCCGCCCGCTATATTTTTAAGCTTCTATTTTGTTGTTGCTACTTCGCATATATGTATACAGTACCATACAATAGAAGACACGGATATAGACCTTATAGACGATATAGGTAAGTTTACAATAACAATGAATATATTTAAAATTAATTAATTAAGTATTACTAATTATTAATATATAAATTACTATCTATCATACATTATGAATCATAATATATATATATATATATATATATATATATATATATACACCTCACACGCATGCATTCACACTGAACATACACACAATACACACACAAACACACACAAACACACACATACACTCACACACTCATACACATATACAGATATACATACATACATATATATTACATATTCATATTCACTCTATTCACTATTTAATAAATAGTATATAACTTATATAAATATATTTCATCTAATATTTAATTTATATAATATATTAAACATATTTATAATATAATCATTATTTCATACTTTATTCCATACTTAATTTTAATATATTAATATTATATCTAATTTTATATAAAATATAATTACTTCATACTTTATTCCATACTTAATTTTAATATATTAATATTATATCTAATTTAATATAAAATATAATTACTTCATACTTTAAAATATATATATATATATTATTAATAATACTATAGTTACAATATTGTATTGTAATATATTATGTACTATTTATATAGCATGAAGATAAGAAATCGCTGTATTACATGATTGACTCATCGAATTCAACAATATGAATGATTATATACCAAGGAATGATATGTAATAAATATATTGCAAGAGAAGCAGTCGTGTAAATAAATATAAGGTAATACACATAAGTATATATATTTACTATTTAATAAAGCACATATATTAACTTATTTAATTTTTACTTAATTTAACTTAATATTTTATATTATTTTATATATTATATCAATTGTATATCTCTTATGTTTTTATTTATATATTTAAATAATTAAATTAATTGTAATTATAATAATCTCATACTCCCATAACCATTTCAATATAGTATAACATTTTATATCAAATATAATTATTCCATACTTTAATATATATATATATATATAATATACATAATAATACGAATAAAATATTTTATTATAATATACTATATAATATATTATTTATATAGAATGAAGATAAGAAATCGCTGCATTACATTATGTACTCATTGAATTCAACAATATGAATGATTATAAACAAAGGCATGCTACTTAAAAAGTGTATTGAAGAATGAACAGTCGTATTCATAAAGATACGGTAATATACCTATGTATATATACACATATTATATATATATATATATATAATATATATATATAGTTATCCGATTCTCCCTAATTCCTGATTATTAATTAGTGATTAGTCAACTAATATTGTAACGTGGTGAAATCTGACCAATCATAAGCCGTCTTCCCATAAAGCACGTGTTTTATATGTTCAATAATACATATTTATCATTCAAGCGTTTTATTATTTAATTAATGATTATTAATTAATATATAGTTTTACATGTATATATAATTGCAATTATAATTTAATATAAAACAATACGATATTAATTATTATAAATATAAGTATAAATAACATACATATTATTTGTATTAATAGCGTTATTCAAATACTTATAAGTATATTTTTATATATTATACTTTTATATATATTATATAATTTCGATATATTATGTAAATTACTATATTATACTATAGTAATGGGTGTGCACATACATACGTATAAACACACATATAAATTAAATACATAATATGTATTATTACACAAATATATATATATATAAATATATATATATATATATATATATATAACTATATATAACTATATATAATTATATATACCTAGTTCATATAATACGATTATTATTTTCAGAAATTACATCGCAACACATCAAGGAGCTTTGGACAATCACATCAAAAAGAGTATGCTATATTACCTGTCTCACATTCCATCGTATATAAAGAGAGAATGGGATCATACTGACACACTAACGGAGTTACCTACTAAAAGGATGAACATAACACCAGAAGATATCCATACTATAGAATGTTGGATATATCCAACATATATCCGATGATACCATACAACAAACATGGGACCTTATATATATTCTATATTATCGCAAATAGAGCTGCTGATCAGTATCTTTATTTGCTTACGTCATACGATTACTATTGATGATATTTATGAATGTATTATATGTATATATAAATATATATATATATATATATATATATATATATATATATATACTATTGTTATTATTATTTTAGTTTATTCAAGCAATTTAAAAATAAAAATATTTAATATATTATAATTGTATTAACATTGTAATAAAATTATATAATTGTGTAGTATAAATATAATTAATTTATGGATCGAAACTTAATATTGATATAGAGATAATTATCTCTACCATAAAGTAAATAATTATTACTACCTTATCTATACCATAAAGTAAATAATTAGTACTTCCTTATCTATACCATAAAGTAATGAATTAGTACTACCTTATAACTACTATAAAGTATTGAATTAGTACTACCTTATATCTACCATCAAGTAAAGAATTAGTACTACCTTATATCTACCATAAAGTAAAGAATTAGCGATACCTTTTCAATGCTGTAATGTATAGGATTAGTGATACTATTTTAATACTACAAGCTACTAGATTAGTATTACCATAGCTAGTACTATGAAGTTATAAATTAGTACTGCCGTATGTATATTGAATAGTAATCTATTAGTATTACCATAGCTAGTACTATGAAGTTATGAATTAGTACTGCCGTATGCATATTGTATAATAAGATATTAGTATTACTAATGACAGTACTATGACGTTATGAATTAGTACTGCCGTATGCATATTGTATAGTATCCTATTAGTATTGCCAATGACAGTACTATGAAGTTATGAAATGGTACTGCCTTATTCATATTGTATCGTAATGTATTAGTTTGCCAATGTAATATATATACTATGAATTTATGAATTGGTACTACCATATGCATATTGTGTAGTAGCGTATTAGTAGTATACTCCCGTTTTATTAACAATTAGTATCAAATTGGCATTAGCTTTTCATCGAGTAATTAGTGGTCTAAATAACAAACATATTGGTAGTGCTAATTTGATACTTTAACGGGGTAAATTGTTTGTCGGTATGCTTTCCATGCAGGAGGTCATAGGTTCGAATCTAGCTTGTGCTATTTTTATTAACATTTTTAATAATATATCTTGTATTACTTATCATAATTTAATAGGTCAATTAATTTATTATAATTAAGTTAATATAAACTGTTTAGTTAATAGTAATATAACTCATATATAATAAAGACTAAACATACACACACAAACACACATATATATATATATATATATATTCCTGTATAATATTAAATGTATTATATTTTTTCAATTAGGTATATTTATTATTCCACTTTTAATTTAAAATCCTTTAATATTAATACAAATAATTATTTAATAAAATAATTAATACAAATAAATATTTTATAATAGTTAACTTCTATAATGTTTAATATACATAAACAATGTATATTATCAATCAATATATATAATCATAAAATACACAACTATTTAGGTAAATATAATTAAACATAGATAAACTATATTATACTCATTAATACCAAAGCCCTGGGGCTTTGTTAATACCAAGGACCTTTTCAATATATTTAATTAACCACTAAATTAAACAATAAAATTATAAAAGTCTTGTTTGTAATTTAAACAATAATTATTTGTTATATACATATATTTTCCCAAAGATATTTTCAAAAGAAAATCCATTCTATTCATATTTTTATTATTGTGTATAAATATACTATCAATAATATTATAAAGTATTATATATAAATATTTAGTGTATATAGATTTACTAATAACATATGTTATTTAACCCAAAATATATCTATATATATATATATATATATTAATATAGCACATTAATTCTGTAAATAGTTTTACTAATATATTAAATAATATAAATATAAATTTTGGCGGATCTTCCATCAGATCCAGGAACTTATATGAAGTTGAAATCATTAAATATATCTAATTCCCTTCGAAGTCGATCTCATGTTAAATAATCCATATTTTGAAGAGAACCAATAATCTTGTATATACTATTATATATATATATATATATATATTATTTCCCATTTATGTTGTTATTATGAATTAATAAATTTGTCCACTAATTTTGAAATATTAAAAACAATTATTTGTCTACATTTGTTTGTTGTTTAGCTAACATTTATTTTATTGTATTTACTAGAAATGTATAATTAGGAATAGCTATATTTAATACATAATATATAGGCACATAATCTAAAACCGAGCAACGCCGGGATATTCATAACCCATATTTATATAAATAATAATTGTATAATTAATCTGAATTAAAATGTATATGATATAATTTATTTATTTTAAGGTCAAATTAATTATAAAGTCACGAATTATGCCTAAGAGACGCCGAGTTGTTAGTCACCTGCAGGTCCTGCATAGATGCTCTAGTTCCTATAATATGTAATTGATATTAATATATTTATATAAATGTATTGATATTTAATCTTAATATAATAAATTGTTTTAAATGTAATATAATTAATGAATTAATATTATACACTTTTAAAAAAAATCAATAAATATATTTATGGGTTTTGTTCATATATGAGTAATGTAATATAATTTTTTATAATGTTATTTGTAACATTACTATGGTAAGAATTAATGAATTGATTTTTTAACATATGAGTAATTATGTATATATGTGTATACATTATCTTAATAATAATATGTTATATACTATTAACCTGGCACTAGAGAAGCCGAGTTGTTAGTCACCTGCAGGTCATGCATAGATGCTCTAGTTCCTATAATATGTAATTGATATTAATATATTTATATAAATTTATTGATATTTAATCTTAATATAATAAATTGTTTTAAATGTAATATAATTAATGAATTAATATTATACACTTTTAAAAAAAATCAATTAATATATTTATGGGTTTTGTTCATATATGAGTAATGTAATATAATTTTTTATAATGGTATTTGTAACATTACTATGGTAAGAATTAATGAATTGATTTTTTAACATATGAGTAATTATGTATATATGTGTATACATTATCTTAATAATAATATGTTATATACTATTAACCTGGCACTAGAGAAGCCGAGTTGTTAGTCACCTGCAGGTCCTGCATAGATGCTCTAGTTCCTATAATATGTAATTGATATTAATATATTTATATAAATTTATTGATATTTAATCTTAATATAATAAATTGTTTATAATGTCATATTATTAATGAATTAGTATTATACACTTTTTAAAAAAATCAAAAATATATTTATGGGTTTTTCCATATATGAGTAATGTAATATAATGTTGTATAGTAAGAATTAATAAATTGATTTTTTAACATGAGTATAGAATTATGTATAGAATTAGGTATATATTTGTATACATCAGAGTTGGAAAAAATCATGATTTTTTTGATAGAATAAATAAATAAATTAAAAATGTACTTAAAAAATAATTTTAAAACTACTTGTATGGTATATATGCCAACTCATAATGACATAAATTCCATAATTTAAGGAGGGTGTATATGAAAAACTAATACTAATAATATTAATATATTTATTGTTATTTAAATTATTATTTTGTATTATAATATAAAATGTATATGAAATGATTATATTATGATCTTAACAATGTTCCATTGAATGTATATAATTCTTTGATGTTAAATATTAACGAAACTACACATAAGATAAATATTTGTGAAATCATTTTTTTCAAAGAATGCATAATATAATATTATAGTAATTAATAATTACTAATTATAAAATATATATCAAAGAGCTAAAATCTTTACATTCAAAGAATACATTATATAGCATGCTGCATAAAATATATATCAAAGAGCTAAAGATCTTTTATTCTATAATAGGTTTTTTATATAATATAATTTTAAATATATATATATATAATATATTATATTTATTTTAAATAATAATTTCTAGAAATGTCTAGTTTAATATTTACAAAACAAATTAATTAAGCATTATAAATAAATATAACATTGGTAATACTATTAATAATAGTAATCCAAACTATTAATTACATTTTATCAAATTATAAAAAAGTTTATTTATAATCAAAAAAAATCATGATTTTTGCCTTCAAAAAAATCAAAAAAATCATTGATTTAATCAAATGATTTAAATCAATTGATTTAAATCAAACAACTATGGTATACATTATCTTAATAATAATATTGTATATACTATTAACCTGGCACTAGAGAAGCTGAGTTGTTAGTCACCTGTAGGTCCTGCATAGATGCTCTAGTTCCTATAATATGTAATTGATATTAATATATTTATATAAATTTATTGATATTTAATCTTAATATAATAAATTGTTTTAAATGTAATATAATTAATGAATTAGTATTATACACTTTTAAAATAAATCCATAAATATGATTAATAAATATGTCTACCTATATTAATAAATTTCATTTATAAAAAAAAAATGAACCTATATAATTTAATTATATTAAATCTATAAATATGTTTACAGATTAATGAATTAATGAATTACGTTTATTATAAAAAATTAAAATTAAATAAATAATTGGTATTAAATATATAAATGATATAAATTACAATTATTAAAAACAAATTAAAATTTATTTATAATAAAATGTAATTATAATTTTTATTTAAATACTTTTTAACAATTTTTACTGATACCTTATAAAAACTATTTTAGTAATATTTATTAATAAATCTTTAAAATTTTCCACATTTAATAAGTTTTAAAATAAATTACATAATGTTACAATATTTAATGGAATATATGTTATTTTAATATGCTATCATTTTAATATTATATACTTAAAATATTGAGTGTTTCATCATCTATATAATATATTTTAATAATTTACATTGAAATGTAATATGATTTATTTATAATATAATTTAATTCACAATTTAATGATTATATTTAGTTTAGTTATTACATTAAATTATAAATAAGAATTTATAATTTGTTAGTTAAACATTAATCCTAAATATAGAATATATTATAAAATAGTAAGATGGTAATTACCTAGTACAATTTGTATTTCACCGTCCACCCTTTTCAATGATATCCGATGAGCTTAAACCCTCTTGCTCTGGAACCTATAATTAATTTGTATTATGAGTATACATATATATATGTATATATATATATATATATATATATATATATATACATACATACATACATACATACATACATACAGACACATACTTTAATCATTAAGTATCAGTAATTATATAAAATACTGCATACAATTCCCTGAGATTGTATATATATTTTTTACTAAAATATACATGTTGTAGATCTTAAATTAAAATATAATTAACATTTTAAATATTAAACATATTCAATTATAAAAAATA
Organism: Osedax fenrisi; assembly: GCA_964019155.1. Classification (NCBI taxonomy): domain Eukaryota; kingdom Metazoa; phylum Annelida; class Polychaeta; order Sabellida; family Siboglinidae; genus Osedax; species Osedax fenrisi. Next base: position 77,126,617 of record OZ025242.1, read on the forward strand.
AAAATTAAAGAAAGAATTATATAATATATATAATAGGAATTGATTGCAATAATTTAATTTTAATATTAATGTATTTAATTCATCAGGTAAATGATTTAATTAAAATTCGGATATGATTAGATAATATTCTATGTTATAAATCGAGTACACACGGCTAAATGATATGATTACAATCTGGATATGATTATATTATATGCTTCTATATATATATATATATTTTTTTTTCTTACAAATATTATATTACATAAATAGCTCGAAATGAATTAAAAGTAATTAATAATTGTTATTGTATATCCATAAATTTATTAAAATTAATTAATAAACATTATTATATCCTTAAAATGTATTGATGATATTATACAATTAATTGTTAAATAATAGATTATTATAATATCCATTATATTATATTCATCAATGATGATTCATAATTTATAATTTCTAATGTAAATCTAATAAAATGTCATTATGTATTAACATGTCTAAGCCCAAACAATATAGTATACATTTAAAACAGTATACAAAATAAATATACTATATATATATAACCTATAGATTATATAATGCATTTTAAATTATAAATTAATTCTTAAAATCATTAGAAAAGTAAAAACCTCTTTATAAGAAAACCTCTCTATAAGAAAAAAGTACTGAAAAAAAATAGTTTCTTATAGTGAGGTTTTACTGTATATATATAAGCATATAATATAATCATATCCAGATTTTAATCAAATCATTTAGCCGTGTGTACTCGATTTATAACATAGAATATATATAATATATATATTATATACTATTTTGAATATTTTCACTTTTTAATTACACTGAATACGTATTATATTATAGTTTGGATCAGTCATTGGTTTGGATAACATTAATAACTAATTAATGAATATATATATAGAAAATGATATATTAAATTAATAGAAAATTAAAATTAAATACTTTAGTTGCAGTACGATTATACGACTATGATGTTCTTTTAATATAATTAATATAATTCTCGATTAAAATAAGCACACATTTAATTACGCATTTAATTTAATTACAGTTTATATGTAGGTAATGAACATACATATTTTAACTGACACTTTATTTATCTGTGAACAAAATCAATATTCTATATTTTTAATTTAAATTATATTTATATTATATTTGTAATCGGTATTAATTCAACGTTATCTTCATGGTAGGTATAATCGGGGAGTATAATTAAGAGCTCTCATATCGGAGAATACTTTCAAGAATAGTAATATATCTATTAATGGTATGATGTATACATCGATCGCTTCAACTATTAGGTTATATATAACTATAGTGTCGAATAATTGACATTGATTTATATATAGGTAAAATAAGGTAAAATAACCATTTATGTATACACTGGTTATTATATATATATATATATATATATATATATATATATATATATATATATATATATATATATATATATATATATATATATATATTATATATTATATATATATATTATATTAATAGCTTATTTAATAATCTAGATACTAAGAAGTTATTAGTTTATTTAATTTGTAATATTTAATATTATATTATAATACTTAATAGCTTATTAACTATGGCGGCATATATGATAGGAATTATATGCATATGCTGCATATGAGATGATTAAATAAGCTATTAATATAATATATATATATAATATATAATATATATATATATATATAATAACCAGTGTATACATAAATGGTTATTTTACCTATATATAAATCAATGTCATTTATTCGACACTATAACCTAATAGTTGAAGCGATCGATGTATAAATCATACCATTAATAGATATATTACCATTCTTGAAAGTATTTACCGATATGAGAGCTCTTAATTATACTTATGCATATGATATGCATATATACATTAATATAAATAAGGCAAAATAATCATGTATCTAATCATATAGTATATACTATATACTCATTATATATAAGTATACTTATATATATTTCTAAATAATTTTATTATTATCAGTTTTATATATATATTTTATATAACATTATATAATCATTATAATAATGCTTTATGTATATTACTTATTATATAATTATATATATAACCTATATATATATATATATATATATATATATATATATATTTAAAATTAATAGTATAATAATAGTAATAGATTAATTAGCAATATTATAATACTTATAATATAATATATAAATATATTACAATATTATAATATAATATTATAATAGAATATAAATATGGCCTACCTGATGTAGCTTCTGGCATTCTAAGACTTAATTTTTAATTGCAGCATTTTCTCATTATTCCATTTTTGGTTACTCATTATTATTTATAAATATATATATATAGAGTAATAATATATAGGTATCACGTAAGTAGTCTAATGTAGTAAAACTGTAAAGTAAACATTTCTAGTAATATAATATATATACTTATTTATATATATGAGTGTGTATAAATATATGTAATTAAATCATTGAATAAAATAAAGGTGCGTATGCATCACAAAATATAATTAATAATCTTAAAAAATTTAAATACAAATTAAATAATTTAAAATATTTAAATCGAATACATTACGAGACACCTATTGCATTTTCTGGTACTAGCGGCCACTACTCCTGTATACCTTATTTTAGTGCTTTTTTTTAATGACTAAGCAATCGTTAATATTATTCAATAATATACTTTATATATAAAAGTGAAATCACAGTATTCTAGATCTATATTATTTATAGCTAATTCCAAAAAATAAGATATTCAAATTCAGTATTTATCGATATATTAGAAGTATTCTAAGGCATATTAATTATCGGCCACTACCCCTGTTCCTCCCCTACTTCAAATTATCAATAAATTATAAAATATATATATATATATATACCTATAGATAGTATATTAGATACTTATATATTTACTATAGTAATATAATACTATATTATATAATCACTATATAATTTAATAGTGTATTACATATATATATACCCATGATCTCGTACGAAGTGATCATGATTTCATCAATATTGGTGATCTTGCGCAATGTTAATTTATATAATTATTTATAAATAGTAGAATATTGGACACAAAATCATCAAACCAAATTAAAACACTCCAAACATGATCACTGATTACCTTACATATTATATAGTATATAATATAGGTTAATTAATATTAATATTTAAAAATAGAATCGGGTGAGTGCTCTAAATAACAAAAGTTACGGTTTTAAATAGATCGCGAAATTTGGTATACATTTTATATCTTCATAATTATTATACTTTCAAAGTAACTTTGATTGTGTTAATATATATATATATATATTTATAAATATAGTAGGTATAATCATTATACTAATCATAGTATACTATAATGAATAAAATATAATACAAATTAATAGAATATATATTTCTACTATTAAATATATTTAATATAATATAATATAATATTATTATAATAATTATATCATATAATATATGTAAAATAATAATATTTATGAATATATAAAATGTATACGCAATTTAGTGATCTATTTAGAATCATCTCTTTCGTTATTTAATGCTCTTACGCGATTCTAATTTTAAATATATACTTCTACAACTCTGACAACACAAGTTATACATGTATAACGTAATTAAGTTTATTATAAATAATTACATTATGTAATACATATGCATAAATAAATATAAATATTGACAATAATATAGCTATAGACTATAATATAGTACTAGTACTACACTGTTAAAAATAAGGGTATAACATCATGAATTATATGGTATAACATATGGAAATACGAGTTATACCATACAATTACGTTAAATGGTATAAGATCACATATTATATGGTATAACATTTGATTTTTTTTAGTTATACCATATAGCTTAATTGAAATGGTATAAGATCACATATTATATGGTATAACATTTGTTTTTTTTAGTTATACCATATAGCTTAATTTAAATGGTATAAGATTACGAATGATATGGTATAACATTCGTAATTTTTAGTTATACCATTATCTATTAAATATAATGGTATAACTTTATGAATTATATGGTATACAATATGGAAATATCAGTTATACCATAACATTTTAAAATTAAGTTTAAATTTGATTGAAAATAAAATGTATAAGAAATATAATTCATAATAGTATCCTTCATAATATAATTAATATAACAGTTTACTTATTGTTGTGTTATATTATTATAGACATAGAATGTATTGCTTCTAATTGCAATTAAACTGGTTTTCAGAAACTATATAGATTCCCCATAGGGAAATATGTATACATATACATATTTCCTATATTGTATATACAAATACTTATAATTATTCGAGTATATATATATATATATATGTAGATATATATATATATATATATATATATATATATATATATATATATATGTGTGTGTGTATGTGTGTGTGTGTGCGTGCACTGTAAAAAATAACCTATAACCACAACGCTGAATAACCTATCTTAAAATGTCCCAAAATGGAAATAGGTTACTGCCTATTTCTAATATGTTTAACAGAGTGGTAATAGGGTAGTGTACTTTTTTTGGTTATAGGTTAGATAACTATTACTGATCTATTGAATGCGTGGTTATAGGTTAGTGCACATTTTTTGCTTATAGGTTCGTGACCTATTACTGATCTATTGAATGAGTGGTTATAGGTTAGGTCATATTTTGTGGTTATAGGTTCGTGACCTATAACCACAACGCTGAATAACCTATCTTAAAATGTCCCAAAATGGAAATAGGTTACTGCCTATTTCCAATATGTTTAACAGAGTGGTAATAGAGTAGTGTAATTTTTTTGATTATAGGTTAGATACCTATTACTGATCTATTGAATGCGTGGTTATAGGTTAGCGCACATTTTTTGGTTATAGGTTCATGACCTATTATTGATCTATTGAATGAGTGGTTATAGGTTAGTGCACATTTTGTGGTTATAGGTTAGTGACCTATTACTGATCTATTGAATGGGTGGTTATAGGTTAGTGCACATTTGTTGGTTATAGGTTAGTGACCTATTACTGATCTATTGAATGCGTGGTTATAGGTTTGTGATTTATTACTGATATATATATATATAATTTGAACAATCCATGAATAAGCAAATTTACGTATTAACTACTTGGCTACCAGCCTACCTAGAATGACCAAAAACACATCATGGAAAGACAAGATTACCAACATACAAAGTATATGGAATTCCAAAGATCAATTAGGTAATTAAACAAAGAAGATTGCAACTAATAGGACACTGCATAAGGTACACCGATGAATTAGTGCACAATTAATGTTATGGAAGCCAAAGAATGGCATTCCATACAACATACGTATACGAAACAGGGAGACAACCCACAACATCTTTATACATTATAAAGAAACATTGGGTCTGTTAAGAAGATAAATTACGAACACTGATGACGGACAGAATAAGATGGAAAATAATAACATTATATGGTCGAGTGAGAACTATGTAATTAGGTATTAATAAATAAATAATTAATTTTAAATTATATTTATTGTAGAAATCATTTCGTCCCCCGAGTCCTCCACATTCGTCTTTTCAGGTACCTATGGAAAAACAATAATTAATAAATATTGAAGTGAATGTGTATTATACAATAACTAAAAATGAAACTGTCTATATTAATATCATCAAGACCCTTTGTCATCCTAGTGACCCTTGTTGCATTAATATTATATTAATTAATACTACACTAATTAATATTACACTAATTAATACTATAATAATTAATATTATACTAATTAATCATATACTAATTAATAATATACTAATTAATATTATACTAATTAATATTATACTAATTAATATTATTCTAATTAATACTATACTAATTAATACTATACTAATTAATACTATACTAATTTATACTATAATAATTAATACTATACTAATTAATACAATAATAATTTATACTATAATAATTAATAATATCTTATTAATATTATACTAATTAATACTATACTAATTAATATTATACTAATTAATATTATACTAATTAATAATATACTAATTAATAATATACTAATTAATATTATACTAATTAATACTATACTTATTAATACTATACTAATTAATAATATACTAATTAATATTATAATAATTAATATTATACTAATTAATATTATACTAATTAATACTATACTAATTAATATTATACTAATTAATATTATACTACTTAATACTATACTAATTAATATTATACTAATTAATATTATACTAATTAATACTATACTAATTAATATTATAATAATTAATACTATAATAATTAATAATATCCTATTAATAGTATACTGATTAATATTATACAAGAGTATATACGAATAAATTCAGTTAGGACACAATAAAACTTTGTAATGTAAAGTATAATGTAGGCGAATAATGTTAAAATAATGTTTGAAAGATTTATATATTAATATAGGGGCAATACTAGTTTGCATTGAAAAACGCATGTAAATATACGGAATCAGTGTGAATGACTATTCGAAATTTACGTAGAAAAAGAGAATATTTCATGCACGAAAAAACGCACGAACTGCATTTACGCACATAGAATTAAAAACGGAGTTGATGTGACCTATTATATATGAAAATATAAAATAGATCAATATATACTGTATGAAATTGTATATAAACAAATGTTATACATATATATGCATTATTATGAGGAACCAGAAAATAGGTTTATAAAATATACATTAAACATTATGCATTATATATGATCACTATATATTATTATATATAACATATTATTTATAAAATATAATACATATAATCCAATATAAACATATTTATTATAAATTAATAAATAGAATTTTTAATCAAATTGAAATTTATATAACAATAGAATATAATATATTTCATATAGTAATATCAAATATTTATTATAATTATATAAATAGAATTTTTAATCAAATTGAAATTTGTAAAGTTATATAACAGATAATATATATAAAGTATATAGTATAATATCATATATAAGTTAATACACAAATATTTATTATAATTAAATAAATTGAATTTTTTATCAAATTGAAATTTATATAATTTGTAAATTTACATAACAATAGAATATAATATCTCATGTTAATATAATATATTTCATATTTTAATTTATATCTCACAAACAATATACAGATAGATCAATACTATATGAAATTATATATGAACACATTTTTATCTTACACATGATCAGTATATATATATGCATTATTTAGAGTAACCAGAACATAGTTTTATAAAATTTACATTTATTAAACATTATTCAAATTTAATATTATAAAATATAATAAATATAAAGTATAATATCCAATATTTATTATAAATATACAAATTGAAATTTGTAAATTTATATAATATCTCATGTTAATATAATTTCTTTGATATTTTAATTTACAACTCATAAATAATATACAAATATATCAATACTCATTATATGAAATTATATATGAACAAATGTTGATATTACATACAATCAGTATATATATATATATATGCATTATTATGAGGAATCAGAAAATTGGTTTATAAAATATACATTTATTAAATATTATTCATTATACTATATATATATATTTATATATAAGTTAGGGTATTAAAATAAAAAAATAATAAATATATAAATTAACTCTGCTTGTAAGAATACATGTGTTTTAATCAATGGGTCTACAATATAGCTATTTAATATTGTGACTTTAGTAATGCCAATGTAATTTTTTTAAATAGACAATGAAATTATTGTAATATATATATTTATATATATATATATTTATATATATATATATATATATATATATATATATATATGCATCCATATGAATAACTATATTTAATACATATTTATTAAAAAATTTCTTTGACAAATTAAAGTATGTTCGCATGGGAACAACCTTTTTTACAAAATATAATGCTAATCACTGTGAAATAACTATTAATGAATAATAGTGTTTATTGTTAAGGGGATCCCGCACATAACACACAATTTGCTAATTTCGTGTATAAATAGATAGGAAAAACATAGGTCCACTAAAAAAAATAGAACTGATATTCTATTCATTCAATTGACCTAATTATTTTTGTAATGTATTCATAACATATACATGCATAGGAAAATAGAAAGTTATTTTTAATATTATTTTTTATTATATTATATATATCTAAATTAAAAATTATCGATACTAAAATGATGGTATTTCTATAGAAATTATCATTTTATACAATGAATTCTATACATTTTATTAATTATCTCTCTATTTTACTATTCACATAATTAAATTCTATATAAAGCAAAAAAAATTAATATTATACTTATATTAGTTTTTATGTTCTATATTTTTGAATGCACATACCTAGTGTGAAATAATTATTCTGAGAAAACAGTGTTTGAAGTTTTACAGCATAACAATTTAATATTGAATAGCATATTATATAGCATTATATTATCATCATAAAACACATTTTTATGCCATTTCTAGACTGAATTCATGTCTATTTTTTACAGATACTAAAAAACACTACAATAAGTATTATTATGTAATAAAAGAAATATAAAAAATAAATAAATTATCATCACTTTAAATGTGAGGGATCCCCTTAACTCATGTTTTATATAAACAGGTCAATCATAATAATTATTATATTTGTAATATTAATTTATATAATAAATATATTTTAAATAATAATATCAATTAAATAAAAACTCACCATTGTTGCATATTCCTCCTCAGATTGCAGTGAGTGCTCTATCTCTAGTAAATACCCAGTTGACGCAACTGCAACAGACACTAGATATAATAGCCTCGTCTGTATTATTCTTTACCTTGTTCTGAGAATATATTGAATACAAATTAAATGATATATATATTATATTAATAGATATATATTAAATAATTCAAACACATTATTTTTCCTGTTGAATTATTCACTTTTATATAATTATTGTAACTAGTTATTAAAAATAAATGTATATAGGATACTCAAATTTTAATTATTCATTTATTTATATATATCTTGTTATTGTTATTGTTATTTTTATTTGGTGGAGTCCTTTCATCCCATCCAGGAACTTAGATGAAGTTTTTACTTATAACCATATATGGCTCTAATGTCCCTTCGAAGCCGCTCTCATGTTAAGGCATCCATGGTTTTAACGAGAGCCGATCATTTATTTATACACAATTATATAAGATCACTTCTAAATAATATTTTAAGACCCATTTTATAAAATTAATTAATGGTCCGGACGAGGCTCGAACCCGTGTCCTACTGCTTGTGTGTCTGACGCCTTAGCCACTGAGCCACACAGGCAGTTTATATATATATATATATATAAATATATATATATATATATAAATATATATATTACAATTATTATATATACAATATATACTCATAAACTATAAAGCAATATTACAACATCATTATAACATGAAATAAACTTTTCCAAAAATTAAAAAAGACTTATTATAAAGCAGTTATATATATATATATATATATGCCAAATAAAGGTAATATATTTATTTCTAACCTTTAATAACCTTTTCCTGATATCCTAATTGATACTTTACTCCGTAAATCATCAATTGTACCTAAAAAATGTTTAAACAAAGTATATAATATATCTACTCTATAAAATAGTCTATTTAATTGTATATTATTTTTAATTTATATATATATATATATATATATATATATATTGGTGTGTGTATGTATGAGAACATGGGGGTTATATAACTACTAGTGAGTCACTAGTATCAGTAATAACTGAAATATTATGATTTTAATGATTTTAACTACATTAAAAAAAAATAACTTATGGATAATAATATGGATCATTTAATATTCCAAACATAGAAACATTTTTAATATTTTAAATATCTTTATACTACTATTTGAACACACAAATACTACTAGTTATAAAATACTATTCATTATAATTTATTATTTAATATATATATACATATATATCAATAGATTTATTGTGAAATCATATTATTCATATAAACAGGTTATCTTCATTTATAATATTAATTTATATAGATATATGTGGAAACTCACTATTTTGCATATTCCCCATCGGACTGAAGAGATACATCTAGCTCCAGTAATTCCGCAGTTGACGCAACGTAGCCTCTAGATACAATAGCCTCGTCTTTATTGTTCTGTCTTGTTCTGAAATATATTTAATGCAAATTAAATGATATATATATATATATATATTAAATAATTCATTGATGATGAATGATAAATTTACCACTACGATTCATGAGTCATGGAACTAAAAGTTAGTTAGTAATAGTTAAATACCTATAATCCAGTGAATTTGATTCACTGATGGATTTAATTAAAAATAAGAATACAAATAATATATGTTACTTTCGATAACAATTACTTTTACTTAATGAAATATTAGATATAACTATTAAATTCTTTATAAAATTTGTATTTAATTAATAATTATTTTTATTTTTTTCAAATATAAATATACTCTTAAATCCAAATAAGAATATAACTAAAATATATAAAAATACAAATAGAGCATATCTGATTTTTATCATTATTAAATTACTAATTTATAAAATGTATTTTATCATATACAAATGTATAAATATGTATATTTTGTATTCAAATACAATTACAAATGATAAAAATCTGATTTTAATAATTATGAAAACTTATTTAATCACATATGCATGTTTAATATCTTATTCAAATATAGATACTCTAGAAAATACAAATATATTTCTGTTTAATAATTCAAATACAGAAAATCTGATTTTAGTAATTAATAAATTTAAATATAATAATGTATATGATTAAATACAAATAATATTTGATATATTAATATAATCTTATTCAAATATAAATACAATAGAAAATACATATTTACTAAAAATTTAAATAAATGTCTGATTAATGATTCATATATTATATAATTACACTAAATCTGATTTTTATATTTATGATCATTTATTTATGTAAAAATATATAAGTCATTTCTAACTATAAATACACACAAATAGAAATACATTTATGATTATCAATATCAATCATTTTTTATAACATTAAAATTTATATATATATAATAAAGATTTGTTAATTTAATTAAAAAATATCCATTATTCAATGAGATATAATCTAATATGTATTATAAATTAATTAAAACATGCATAATTCCTATCTACACCATGTACAAATTTTACCATTTTTTTTGCACATTTTTGATCATAACTTTTTTTTTAATAAAAAATTAAAAAAAACTAAGATATGACTTACATTATATAATTTGATAATCTTTCTAATGATACCAATTTTATTATAATAGCATCAATATATAAAATCTCATTCTCTTACCTATAATATATATTAAATGATAAAATGAATGATTTTTTAAGTTTTAAATTTTAATTACAATTATATATAATATATTTAATATTTGTTATAATATATTTATCTATATGAATATTAATATGCATAATTATATTTAATATATATCTAAAATTAAAATCAAGTTGTATGTCAAATTAAATAATTATTATTATAATAAGCACATGGGAAACACATTTTTTAGAAAATATAATATTAACCACTCGGTAATCATAATATTTTAATAATTTCGTACTCAGTAACATATGAATAATTTATACATTTACAAATATTAATTTTTAAATACCTAATAAACCGCGTATTTATGGAATAAATAGAATTAATATTAAAAAGTAAACAATATTTATTATATTCAAAATGGCTAAATGTCAAAGGGTTAAATGTCAATACCCGGGTCAATACAACAATTCAATATAGAGGATACTAATATCAAAGCCAGGGCTTTGGTATAAATCCGTATAAATAAATATGAACTCAATTCATAACATTTTAAAATAATGATTATTTATAACAAAATAATGTATTTTAATCACAAATCCAAATAAATGTGATATTTAATATCGAAAAATTCATTATAATTATTATAATGAATTTTTATAATATTATAATAATATCAGGTCCTTGATAATATGATAAATTTAATGTGAATCCAAGTATATAAATATGATTTCTATATTATATAATGTGACTATATATTCACTTAACATATTTACAAATAAAATATTAATCATAATAACATAATAGGCCTATATATACCTAATTTTATAACTTAATCAAACTAACCTAAAATGAAACTTGAAATATTGTAATATGTATGACCTATAGGTTTAAATTATAATTTAATATACTTTGTATATATATATATATATATATATATATAATATGGTATAGTCTATATTATATATTATATAATATAATCCCAGCTAACAGTAAGAGAAACATAATAGCAGCATAACAGCATATGCTAGAGCCTCATATTTTTACATTGTGATATTATGCTGCCATTATACTGCTATTAAATGTATATTATGCTGCTATTAATTTGTCATGCTATTATGCTGCTGTTGTATTTCCATTTAAAGTATATTTTTATGCTGCTATTAATTTTAAAAGTATATTATTCTGCTATTATGCTGCTATTATTAGAATAGCAGCATAATAGCAGCATAATATTATGCTGCTATTAATTTAAAAGTATATTATTCTGCTATTATGCTGCTATTATTAGAATAGCATAATAGCAGCATAATATTAGAATAATGGCATCATAATAGCTGCATAATAGCATGACAAATTAATAGCAGCATAATATACATTTAATAGCAGCACAATAGCAGCATAATAGCACAAAGTAAACATGCGAGGCTCTAGCATATGATGTTATGCTGATATTATGCTGCTCTTACTGTTTGCTGGTATGTTATATCTATCTGTATTTATATGGTTATATCATCTCCCTGGTTATATATATATCAAGACCTATAGGTATTATAAGAGTTCCTATAACCTTTAACCGAGGTTATATGAGGTAGTGTATATATGCAGTGTAATACCCAAGCAAACAGTAATAGCATAATAATAGCAGCATAACAGCATATTTAATAGCTTCAAATGTTTACATTGTGCTATTATGCTGATATTATGTTGCCATTAAATGTATATTATGCTGCTATTAATTTGTCATGCTATTATGCTGCTGTGTATTGCTATTTAAAGTATATTATTATTCTGCTATTAATTTTAAAAGTATATTATGATGCTATTATCATAATAATTATGTTGCTATTCTAATAATAGCAATATAATAACAGCATAATATACTTTGATAAAAAGTAATATCAGTAACGTGATTTAAAAACTTAAGTAGAACTTAAGTTGATCATCATGATGTAAGTCGTACTTAAGTCAACTCAGTGTTTACCTCCTGCACGATAAAAATATCAATAGGTTTTTACTATTAATAGTTAATTAACTGCAACAGGAAACATTACCTATTTATCTAGAGAGAAATGTCTCTCTAATTTAATGAATATCTCCCCTATCCCATGTTATCCCCTTTTATCATATATGTATAGTTTACACTATAAACTATAAATCTATGCCTTTTATCCATCGAGTTGGTGTGAAACCATTTTTAAAGGGGATCCCTATAATGATAGAGTCTATATCTCGAGATATATATAGACTATAGACTCTATCATTATGATAATCATAGACTCTATATCATATATAGTCTATGATAGAGTCTATATTTCATAGAGTATATGGTTAAGATCCACGTAGGATTATTATAATACTTAATTAAATGATTATATTTAATATAGTCATAGATTTATAGTTTACTGTAAACTATAAATCTATGAATATAGTATATATAATATAATATTATTATAATAATTATATTATATTAAATATAATATTATAATAAATTATTAAATAATAGGTTTATAATTATAATAATTATATTGGATTTTACCCAATTTAGGAATACTTTTAGCACACACAATATAGTTAATAGTAACGTCAGGTGAATAGATAATAGGGGAGATTAACCTTCTTATTTTCAGATGCACCTAAATCTTATCATCATTAGTTTTATATTATTATATAGAATAAATAAATAATTACTTACCTACTTATGTATTTATATATTTATTATAAAATAGCTTTATAGCCCAATTGTCAAAGCGTGGTATTCTTATGACGACGGTCAGAGGTTCGAATCTAGGTCAAGGCAAATAGTTTTATTTTAAAAATTATAATATTTTCATCTTTTATAATAATTAAAAAATAATAATAATGCAATTAAACTTTATAGAATTGATTCTATTATTATTTAAGTGTCTAAACTATATTATTATTAGTATTATATATATATATATATATATATATATATATAATATTATATTTATTACTTTAATTATTAGTATTATATATATATATATATATATATATATATATATAACCATATGGCTGAATATGTGAATTATTTACTAGTTTATTTTATTATTATATATATATATATATACTAATAATTAAAGTAAAATATATATATATATAATATATATATATATAACCTATAACTATATTCAGCCGTATGGTAATAGGCTATAACCTATAAATATATTCAGCCATATGGTAATAGGCTGTTTTACAGTATAAGGTAATAGGCTATAACCTATAACCATATTCATCCGTATGGTAATAGGCTATAACCTATAACCATATTCAGCTGTATGGTAATAGGCTATAACCTATAACCATATTCAGCCGTATGGTAATAGGTGGTGTTTACAGTGTTCAGTAATAGTCAGCAACCTCATTCCACTAATGGTAATAGGTCACCAACCTATTTCTATTTTCTACGCCATAGGTAATAGGCAACAACCTATTACATATATTTAAGACATATGATTATAGGTTAAAATGGAATTATTTTTTACAGTTATTTTATACATGTATAAATATATAATATACATATTAATAATAACATATTGATTTAATTAATTATATATTACCTTCATATAAGAACTAAGTGATATTTTGAATAGACTATAAAAAACTATTGTTATAAATTTATTTACAATACAAGCTAATAGGCATAATTTGTATATTATATATAATTCCCAGAATTCACTTATAATCAACCCATAATTCCATAATTTCATTTTATTTATTTACACATTATATTTCCACTCTACACTCAACATGAGAAGCATCTATTTTTCAACTCATTACAATATATATACAAATTATATGAATGAATGAATGAAATCAGTTTATAGACAATTGTCTAAGGAGGATCATTGAAAGCTATAAGTAGCTTTATTAAGTCGATACCTCCATAGTATATGAATATAATAGCTTTGGGACATTTATACAATAATAATAAGACTTGTGTACTAGAATTCAATATAATAAGAGTAAAGAAATATATATATAAAGAGAATAATAATAATAATACAAATAATGTCCCTCAGCGTATTTCATCATGTTTCATCAATCCATTAAATAAACTAATAAAATAAAATGTGTTAAAACTTGTGCAAACAAATATAAAATAAAAAGTGCGAATAAAATAATAAAAAATTATTGAAATGTAATAACATAAAATGATTCAAATGGTTTAGTATATACAAATTAAAATAAAGTATGTTTAAAACTTGTGCAAACAATTATATAACAAAAAAGTGCGAATAAAATAATAAAAAATTATAAAAATATAATAACATAAATATGACCCAAGTAGTTTTAAATATAAAAATTTTAAAAATTGACGAAGATTAAAAATATTAAAAATTATTAAAATGCTAAAATATAAAAACTAATATTTATTTAAAAAGTAATTCTTTAATACTTTTTTTAATTTGTGTATATTATGTATATTTTCAGATTTTAATATATTATTACTCATTATATTATTATAGTATTTTGGGCCTTTAAAAAAAATTTTGTTTTGAAATTTCGTTGTTTTCATTAATGGTAAAATAAATCTTGATTTGTCTTTATTATAAATAAAAAATGTATCTAGATTAATGTTATAGTTATTATGTAAAAGGTTATATAAAAATAATATTATTCTAAAAGATATGAGTTCATTCAATTTTAAAATAGAATTATATTTAAACATATTATTAGTGTGTGATAAACGAATCAGAGGTAATTGAGACTTGTCTATCATATTTTTATTGATAATTCGAATTGTTTTTTTTTGTATTAATACTAGTTTTTTTAATCTATCTTCATAAACATTACCCCATATTTCTATTCCATATGACATATTTGATAAAAATAGTGAATTATATAATATAATTAAATTGCGTATGTTAAGAAATTTTAGCTTCCGAAAAAGATATAAAATTTTTGATAATTTATTACACAAATTTATAATATGAAACGAATATGTTAAATTACTATCTAATATAATACCTAAAAACGTATACCTATCTACTATTTCTATGTTCGCATTATTTAAATTTATATTATTTATAATTTTTGTATTAAAATAAGGAAGTATTTTAGTTTTTTCAATATTCAATTTTAATTTATTTATATTAAACCAATGACATAATCTATCTAAATATAATTGCATATTACTACTCAATTCTTCATTTGAATTTGCAAATATAGAGAGTGATGTGTCATCTGCATATATATTTAAATTTATATTATCATCATTATTAAATATATTTGATATGTCATTATTAAATATTATAATAAATAATGGACCTAATACTGATCCCTGAGGAACACCAAAACGTACATTTCTAACAGATGATACAGTATTATTTATTCGAGTTTTAACTTTTCTATCTAATAAATAATTTTTTAAAAACACATTTACATGACCCCTAAAACCACAGTATTCTAATTTTTTTAATAAAATGTCATGGTCTACAACATCGAACGCTTTTTTAAGGTCTAAAAATAGCGTAGCAATTTTTTTATTTAAACTATGTTTAGTAAATAAAAAATGTTGTAAGTTAAAATGTGAAAGGGTAGTATTGGATTTTTCAATAAATCCATATTGGTTATCATTAATTATTTTATTTTTATATATAAAGTCCATCATTCTATTATAAATTATTTTTTCGAAGATTTTACTAATTTGCGGTAGTAATGAAATGGGTCTATAGTTGATTATCTGTTTTTTATCATTTGCTTTAAATACTGGTTTAATGATAGCAATTTTCATATTATCAGGAAATTCAGAATTAGCCAAGCATAAATTAAATAAATATTCTAATGGTTTAGCAATAGAATTTATTAAAAGCTTGATTAATTTCATGTCCCAGTTATTTATATCTTTGGATGATTTAGATTTCATATTAAGTGTAATATTAATTATTTCCTTATCAGTAATAGGTAAAAAATAAAAACTGTTCTCAATAGAGTTTAAAAAATATCTAAAATCATTATCATTAGTTATATTATCATTAGTCATATTATCACTAGTCATGTTATCACTAATCAAATTATCATTAGTCATATTTTTATTTAAAAAACTTTCATTTATTTTAAAACCCACATTTGAAAAATAATTATTAAAATGTTCACATTGATCTTTTATATTTATAATTTATTTTCCTTCATATTTAAGTATTTTGGGTAATTCATCAACATTTTGATTAATTATAGTGTTCAAATGTGTCCAATTTTCTTTTTGATTACAATTTGAAAAAATATTTGAGTAATATTTAATTTTTTCATATTTTATATTTTTATTAATTTTATTTTTTAGTTTTTTATATTTAATAAATGTGATAGGGCAGTTTTTAGTTTTATATGTGTTAAATAATTTATTTTTTTTTCTTATTGCATTTTTCAATTTACTTGTAAGCCATGGATTGTTAATACTATTTTTATTTATTTTTTTTCTAGATATGGGACAACATTTATTAAACATTTCATTTAATTGTATTACTAATTCATCATAACATATAGAAGGATCTGTAATTGTGTAAAAATAGTCCCATTTGTAAATCGATAATGTATTTACTAATGCATTAATATTATGCATATTTCTGATATATACATAGTCACAACTTTTAGTATAGTTATTTTTTATATTCAAAGTAGTAAATATAACAGAATGATCAGATATATCTGTATTAATAACACCATTCAATAAAATTGAATTACTATTTGTTAATATGTTATCTATTAATGAATTCTTATAAGTTGATAATCTAGTTGGTATTTTTATTAAATTATTTAGGCCTAATTGTGAAATGGTATTATTAAAATCAATTGTGAATGGATTAAAAACATCTAAAAAATCAATATTAAAATCACCACAAATAAAAATTTCAGAATTAATATATTTTAAAAACAAATTATAAAAGAAATCATTAAAGATAGTTCTATTAATATGTGGTGCTTTATACAACCCTGTGATTATTATAGGTTTATATTTAAATTTTAAATTTAATTGTATACTGATTATTTCTAAGTCATCATCAATTGCTGTTGATAAGTCTTCTATATATAAACAATCTAAATGTTTGTGAACAAAAATTGCAACTCCTCCACCTTTTTTTTTAATTTTTAGTATACGATTTGTTTTAAACATTTTGTAATCTGTTAGATATATTGAAGGATCATCAGTATCAGTTAACCATGTTTCAGTTAGTACTATTATATCTGGTTTACTGACTAATGTATCCAAAAATATATTAAATGTATTGATATTTTTATTGAAACTTCTAATGTTTAGCATCAATATAGTTATATTTAACGTATTATGTATATTATTATATTCCTTAATAGTATAATAAGCTGTGTTTTGAATTGTATTATTCATCATACTGTTGTGATTCAGATACTATAGATATTGTTTTAAAGGAATTATTTATAAATATTACTTTATATTTAACATCATCAGTTGACTTACTTTTTGCCTTTTTTATTAGGTCTGATTGAATATTAAGTTGATCTATAGAAAATTCATGTGTTATACCAACTTTATTATATTCAGAATCTTTTAATTTAAATGCATGTTTGATTATATTAATTTTATCAATTTCATTTTTAAAAATTACTTTTATAGGTCTAATTTTATTATTTTGTATCTTTACATCATTTCGTTTTCCTAATCTATGGAACTTAATTACATTATTGCATATAGAATCATCTGTAACAGTCTTAATTATATTATTTACAAGTTTTAATTCAGTATCATATTTACTTTTATTATCTGCGAAGTCACTTTCATTAGCATTATATATTATTATTGATTTGTTTTTTAAATTATCACCATTAATTTCTGAAATATTTTTATTGATTGTCTTTTTAATAGTACTTTCAATATTAAGTAATTGTTTAGATGTAATATCTGCATATGTGGTATTGTTATTATTATTTTTTTTATCTATATTATCTATTTTTATGATTAATTCATCAATTTTTTCATTAAGTTTAATTATTGTTTCAGTATTATTTTCTAAAATCTGTTTAATATTACCTTCAAATAATTCCTTTATATAATCCTTAATTGATGTTGACAATTCTAAATTTGTCATTCTAGATGACATAATAAAAATAAAAGGTATCTAGTATATTTATATATTCAATAGTTTATTTATATGTAAAAGTATATTATTACATAATAAATAATTTAATATCTAAATATATTTATATTATAGTTATAGCTGATATTAATTTGTTTTACTACTATTAATTTATATGCATATATTTGTCATTTTATATTAAATATTCAATAACAACAGAGTATCTGTATAGGTATATTTATACACTCAATAGTTTATTTATATATCAACATATATCATTGCATAATAAATAATCTAATATATAAATGTACATGCATAATAATTATATATGATATTAATTTGTTTTACAACTATTAATTTATACGTATAGATACACACAAATAAAATAAAATCACTTATCTGTCTGTATTGTTCACGGTCTATTGAATAATTCTATAAAATCAAAAACACGTCCTATCGCTTTGAATCCTAATACACAAGTGATATATATTATAATAGTGATAATATATATCATATTATATATATAATATAAAAGTTTATATAATATATAATTTCATAATATATTTATATATTATTTATAATATATAATTAAATTGTTAGAATATTATTATATAATTATATATATATATATATATATATATATATGTTATAAAGTCACAGTTGTAGATATATCGATTAATGTAATATACATTTAAATGCATTTAGCATTACGTAACAGAAATCGAAATATCTACATGAAAACTTTAAACTAGATTTCGATGTCTCGCTCTGTGTTAATTGTATAGCCATAGCCATGCATGACCATACATGTAAATGTTTTTATCGTCTGTCAAGTATATTTCGTTATTTTTCTATAGAATAAATTCCACTAGGTGAGATTGCCTCATTCTTCGTTCTGCATATCATCAGGTATGTACTATTATTATTATTATTATTATTATTATTATAATTATTATTATGTTATATTATTATTATGTTCAACAGGTCTTTGCTTTGATTAATAAATTATATTAGAACATTCACTTTATTACCTATATATTATAAAATTATGATAACTATATGCTATAGAATATAATATTGTATACATATTAATATGCAGGAAACTGAAGAATTATTTGCAGAATTTCAAATTCATTTAAAATATTAGAAAAACGGCCGGAGAGGGATGAAAAAGCATATAACGTATATACAAAAATATATAAACGAATATATTGATGTGCTAGGTAGCGTTAATACGCAAACTGATAAAACATGTCATTTAGTTATCTAATTAATAACATTAGTTAAATATCTATATAAAATAAATATGCAATTATATTTTATTACTCCATATGGATAGTATACTATATATCCATATATGGTCAATTATTTATTTTATTTTTAGCTCACAATGTAATTAAATTTAATAATTTTACTAATAGTTATATATATATATAAATATGTTAACTGTTGTACAAATATTATAAATATCCTTCTATCCTTAATCAAATATAGATTATAAAGTCTATAATTAAATAAATAATATAATTTTTCCAAAAATAGATGCTGGAATCTTATATTTTATGATGGGAGTTTGCGAATTATTGAAAAATGAATTTACAATGAAAATAAAAATAAGGTTACTTAATAATTACTTAATAACTATAGATTTAATATTATAGTTATTTTATGATTTTTCGTATGCTAATTCAAAAGTATAGTATACTCTATTATATATATAACTGCTATTGGATTCTTCTAATTACAATTCTAACCTATACTTTATATAGTATTATCATATATGATATTAACTGTATAAAGTTTCTTATACGATACATATGTATATTATTATATAATATGCAATATTATTATATACTCGAGTATACTATATATATATATAGATATATAGGTATATAACCTATATAACTTATATAAATATTTTAATTTTAATTGCAGGAAATAATGACTCCATATATCAGAAAAGAGGATGCTTATTATGTGTGTCGATAATTGTTTGGTTTTCGTTCAAAATAATTTATTTCGTATAGAATAAAATATATTTTATTAAGTGGTATTGTTAATTTTATTTGATTCATAACATGTCCTACAAACATTAATTGTTTTGTATTAATATGTAATTTTGTATCACGTTATTTATTTTAAAATGTATCTGTTAATTAACAATATTGTTACACTAACATATATGTGGTTTTTAGAAAATAAATTATCATTATAAATGTCGATTCCATATATAAATTAATAATATAGAATAGTAAGTTATTATAAGCACTGGTATAAATTTAAATAAAATATAGTATAACTTTTAATAAATTATGATATAACTTTATATAATATATGGTATACATTTTAATAAATTATGGTATAACTTTAAATAAAATATAGTATAACTTTTAATAAATTATGGTATAACTTTATATAATATATGGTATAAATGTTAATAAATTATGGTATAACTTTATATCAAATATGGTATAACTTTTTATAAATTATGGTATAACTTTATATAATATATGGTATAAATGTTAATAAATTATGGTATAACTTTATATCAAATATGGTATAAATTTTAATAAATTATGGAATAACTTTGTATCAAATATGGTATAACTTTTTATAAAATATGGTATAACTTTATATAATATATGGTATAAATTATGGTATAACTTTATATAAAATATGGTATAACTTTTTATAAAATATGGTATAACTTTTTTAATTAGTTATACCGTAAATGGTATATCAGGGCGCCACGGGGTTATACCATTTTTTAATCAATGTTATACCATTTATTTCTAACAGTGTACTTGACTATTATAGTTAAATTTAATTTAATATTATGATAATGATTATCGATATTGTTAAAAGGGATACAGGAGAAGCAGGCCACCGATATATTTAAGAGTTCAAGTTGGGCTGTCTTACTAATATATAAGAGCCGTCCATCGATGTCAATATATGTCACTCGTGTAAATATGTTACGCTTGATTTCACACGCTCAAATATTCCATACGAGTAACATACGTACGGCGTATGCTGCTTATGTGTATTATCATATTAACACAAATACACAAATATATATTATAATATGTATATATATGTATATATATATATTATAATATGTATAATAATATAATCCATCGATATGTTATCCGTTATAGTAACTGTACAATTAAATATTTGTTAATAAATTTGAATTTGAATTACATTTTAATTTATACTATTAGAAAGTATTTGAATATAATTCGAATATGTTACGTACACATGAGATCGATATAATTTTAGAATGTCTGTTTAATTTCAAGAATAACCAATATATTATATATGTATTATAATATAATCCATCAATATTTTATTCGTTATAGTAACTGTATAATTAAATATTTGTTAATAAATTTGAATTTGAATTAAATTTGAATTTATACTATTAGAAATTATACGGTACTATAACAGTTACAATAACGAATAAAATATCGATGGATTATATTATTATACATATATAATATATTGATTCTACTTTAAATTAAACGGCATTCTAAAACTATATCGATATCATGTGTACGTAACATATTCGAATTATATTCAAATACTTTCTAATATAAATTAAAATTTAATTAAAATTAAAATTTATTAACAAATATTTAATTGTATAGTTACTATAATGGATAATATATCGATGGCTTATATTATTATACATATAATTATAATATATATATATATAATATGTATGTTTGTATTTGTGTTAATATGATAATACACATAAGCAGCGTACGGCGTACGCCGTACGTATGTTTAACATAATGTTACTCGTATGGAATATTTTAGCGTGTGAAATCAAGCGTATAGTATATTAGTGGGACCGCCTAACTTGAACTCTTAAATATATCGGCGGCCTGTTTCTTCAGTCACCGTTAAAAGTTTCAACATTAAACCGAACGTTTTAATAATAATTATGATAAAATAAAGTTAATAAATTATTTAGTAAATACAATTAAAATAATTATTATTTTATGAAGGATATTAAATATCGTATTATAATTTATAATACGATTGTTATAATGTAACATTATAACATTATTCAATGTTATAATTTATAATAAATTATTATTAAATAATTATTATTTAATATCGTATTATTATTATAATAATTTAATTATAATACGATATTAATTTAATAATTAAAATTACGATATTTAATAATTAAATATCGTATTTAATATCCTTCATAAAATAATAATTATTTTAATTGTATTTACTAAATAATTTAGTTATAAATATAATGTAAATATTATATATATATATATATATATATATATATATATATATTCTATGAGTTATTTAATTATGATAATACACTTTATTTTATCATAATTATTATTAAAACGTTCGGTTTCATGTTGAAACTTTTAATAATTATAAATAAATTTATTTTTTAAATAACTAAAATACTAAACTAATATATAGTTATAACGGTATATATATACAATATATTAATATATAATATAATATTATGTCTACTTACTATTTTGTTGAGCCACTTTATTATATTAGAAATTGAATTCAATGGTATAGGAAAACTTTAAATTACAATTTAAATTTTAAATTATGTAATAATATCAAGGACAATGTCCTTGATAATATATTGTTGATAATCTTTGTATATTACAGAATACAGTATACAAACAGAATTATTTAAATGCATAGATCTGTATTTTACATTGTAAACAATAAATCGATGGTGAAACACATTTTATGCTATCTATGTATATATATCAATAGATTTATAGTTTATAGTTTTAAAATATATGTATACTAGCCGTATCCAACTGTTTTTATAAAATGTATGTAGTTTATTATGAGGATATTACCATAATGCTGTTATGAGACTATTATGAGTCTGTTTTTATATAATTTATGAGGACATTATCATAATTTTGTTATGAGTCTGTTATGAGGCTGTTTTTGTTCGTAAGATCCTATTATGAGGCAGGTATTAATCTGTAATTTAAGAATATGCTTTTTAAGGCTGTTATGTTGTTATGAGGATGTTATGAGGCTGTTAATGTTTGCCGGGTATATATATATATTGATGTGATTATCAAGAATAACTCGTGTAACCTGATAACAATATAATTCGTTACAACTAATTATATTTTATAATATTATATATATATATAATATAGACTTATAATATGATTTGTAACCATATTTAAATAAGGGTTACGAGTCTAATAGGGTTTGTAACCACATGTTACATCGCCTATTAGACTTCTAATAGGATCTGTAACCATATATAAATAAGAGTTACGAGTCTAATAGTGATTGTAACCACATGTTACACAGCCTATTATACTTCTAATATGATCTGTAACAATATATAAATAAGGTTACGAGTCTAATAGTGATTGTAACAAATGGTTACACCGCATATTATACTTCTAATAGGATCTGTGACCATATATAAACAAGGGTTGTGAGTCTAATAGGACTCGTAACCATTAATGGTTATGCGAATTCCACTTTTGGTTTCTTTGGCCGTTACTAGGGTTATAGAATAATTTAGACTGACATCGGCCCCATCATGTCACGTGTCTAACCGAGTGTTAAAATAAATAATGTGGTATATGGATTGTATAATACCATATTAATATATAAGAATACTGTATTATGATACGTATGCATATATAGAATACAAATTCACTACTTGGTGAATAATGTACTGAGAAATATAACGCCCGCCGCGAAATGTTTACTCGAACTCTCTGATGAACATAAAAACAAGGATTTATCTATTGATGCTTCGAAAAATCTTTGATTTGAATGCCTTTCCCAACATATATAGCTATCGACCTAACATACGTCGTATGGTACGCCTATTTATTAACATCTATACACTATAGAGATACATGATAGCGGTGATGTATGTAATGTTTACATATCGATGTGTATGTATGATGCTGCATCTGTAATACGTATCTGTAATGTACGTGATAGTGGGCAGCTGAAGTGTGGTGTTCATGAAACCCTACTAGGGGCTGACAAGGGGGGATATGGGGTCGTTTCCCCTACTAGAGAAATGTTTATATAACCAAAATATGATGTATCATCTTTAATTTTATTACCTATATATATATATATATATATATATATTGTTTTGATTGAACCAACCCATAATACATTCCTTGAGATTCACCTGATATAGTGGCGCAGTAAAATATATTTTATAAGGAGGGTTCCCTAATTTATTAAGAAGCTTATTTTACAATGTTGTATGTTAATTACACCTATACCATTCTTATAGTCTGTATTATTTAATAATTTATATTGTTCTAATATTAATGAATTTATAGGCAGGGGTGCAGGAAGGTATATTTCATAAGGGGGTTCACTAATTTATAATATATTATTAATATATATTTTTTATATGTGTATATAACTAATTAAAAAATATTATATATTATATAAATAAATAAGTCTATATAAATGTAAATATGATTTTATTATGTAATATTAATAAATTTTATATTTAATAAGATGAAAACATTTTAAGATATATTTAAAGAACTCGTTCTTCATTCTGGTTTCTTTACAAATAATAATATCAATTCATCAATGTTTAATACATCTATATTGTCACTACGAATACTAAATATCATTACACTATTCAGTCTATGTTATCGCATTGATTTATTATCCAATTCTTTACAATGTTCATGTTACTAAAACTTCTTTCACTTTTAACTGAACTTTTTAGTCCTACAATCAATAATTACATCACTATTTTCACATTGGAATATATTTTCATTATATTATTCTAGATATATATTTCTGCTTTCAACTTTATTCATAATTGACATGCATTTATCAGATATATCAGAAGTAATATCATTTCTATGTTATAGTTATATTATGTAATATTATTTCCTATTTCAATAACTATGGTTAATATAGTGCTAATAGACTCCGGCTAGATAATATATTGATCATCTAGGTGTATAGATTTAGTCGATGAGTTGTGCGGGACTAGATGTAATATGCCAGCGGTTATTCCTGATATACTAAAGCCTGTACACTGTATAGTGTATACCATAATATCTGTCCGATATATTACTACCGATATATTACTATCTCCATCATATGAATTACCTATTAAATTCTCTATCTGCAAACACAATCTTATCATTAATAATGAAGTCATGCCATACCTCACCATGTGATAATATATACATTTATTTTCCCTTTCTTTATTATATTTACTTAGATATAATCTTAAATTCCATTAATACTGGAACTTCTTCTAATTAGGGGAAAGGTGTGTAGTAGTGACACTTTTGCATATATTGCAATAACTCTTAAACTAGTGATGCTCTATATAAAATTTTTGTATAGTGTATATGAATTAATATTATCAAAATAATTAGTATTAAAATTTGTTAATATAATCGTTAACACTTTAGATAATGAGAGTGTCACTAATATACCCTAATGCGGGTATTAGTGACACTCAGGGGTAGTAGTTACACACATTAGTACACATAATAACCGGTAGGTGGACATACAATATAATAATATTTATTACCTATTATTCCCAGATGTATGTATATAATCTTGCTTATATGTCAATTCAACGAAGTTCTTAAAATAATGACGCACGCTATTAAACAATAAAATTGCAATATTATCAACAACTAATCAGAATCCATTTGAGTGTGACACTACTATCCGATGTTAGGATGTCACTAATATACGAAAGTATATGGTAGATGTAATTGATCGTAGAAACATGCACAATAATTATAAATAAATATTTATTATATTGTCACGCAGACATTAAATTCATCTTTAGTATGAGACTTTAATTTTTTATTTTCCATTAAATATCAAGGAATTAAAAATTCTTTTATAAATATTTATTTTGTAATTTTTTAAGAATATATTCACAAAATCGATTAATTGATTTAATTTTTTTATTTTATAAATTATGGAAATAAAATATACTTATGTCAATAAAGCTTGTGAATACCCACAATTTTCGTATATAAATAAATTTAATTGGACTTGTTGTTTTTGAGATACGCGGGCTGTCACTACTACACACATGTCACTATTATACACCATTCCCCTATGCTATAATCACCATCATCAATTAATAATGAAAACAAATAAAATATTGACCAGGACTCCATATTTAAATTCTATATGATTGTGGCTCCTTTCAAATTATGATCTTCTGAATACCTAGAATACTACTATCATAATTATGTGTATCTCTATTTCTTCTTTACCGATTTTATACTAGACAATATAAATATATAGGTATTTCTATAGGTATTCCTATTTCTTCCTACACTAAAACTACTCTAAAACTACTACTTTTATATTTAACAATAATATATATTTGATACCTAACATATTTTTTCAATATAAACATCTAAGCAATCTATAGCATAAAATCTATAGCAAAACAAGGATTAGAAAGTCACCATTCAGTAATCTAACTAGTAGTTTAACCTATTCCTATTAGTTCTCGTTATTTCCCGCATTGGTTACTGCTATTCGATACTATCTATTCTCCCTATCAAACTGTTTCATCATTAAATCGCATCATCCGTTCCTCGATCAGAACCATATTGCTCTTAAATATATACTTACACTCTGCTACAATGGCCTATGATATGTCAGATATATGGTTACCCTTCTATAAAGATCTAAACTAAAATATATCTCAATTATATATAAAACCCTATATTTATCTACCCATCACTATATTACTGACCTACTTACAAGATGCACGTCTCTTCGGTTATAAGTCTCCCCTCCTCCTTTCTCACGAATTTAATCTTTCTGCTATCAATGCCAGATCTTAATTGTACTTTTCTCCTAATATCTGGATCACCCATCCTCAATCCATTATATCAGTTCCCATTATAAGTTAACAAACTAAAAAAACTCGGTACTCGCTAACTTCAATCTTTAAGCCAATATTTGTTTTCTTATTCAGATCGTATACATAGATTGTGTATTGTATTGTATTGTATTTATTTTAATTGTATCATGTGTTCATAGCATATTATATTATTTAATTTTGTGCATATACTTGGGTTGCATATTATTTATAAATTTTTTTAAATTAAATATTTAAATATGTTTAATATGATGTATATGTATTAAATATGCTTCCATATATTATTAATCAATTTATATTTTTATGTTTATATAATTTTTATATATTAATTATAACTACAAATATCCGAATTATAATTATTTAAATATTATAGAATTCGTATAGGATTAAAATATATATTTTGAAAGAGATGCAGGACTAATGTTTCAATTAATCAATACCAACATAATATATTTCATATCATTATTTATATATATATATATATATAGTATTATATTAACGTTGTATTCAATGATATATAACTATTAATGTTTTGATTCAAATTATATTTGTTACTTTATAAATAAATTACTTATTAATATAAAACTATTTGTATTTCTAGGCTATTATATAATTTCTCAGTATATATATTACTTATTCTCACTATACTATTCACTACATTTATATATATATATATATATATATATATATATATATATATATATATATATATATATATATATATATATATTCAAATTATTAAATAAAAATATTATTTTTATAATAATATAAATAATTTATTTAATATTAAATATGATGTATGATGTTATATAATATATTATTAATATGGTTCAATACAATCAAAATATAAGTTACATATAGATGAATAATAATAAAGGAATATTCCTTATTATTTATTTAATATTACAAATTGATAATTAATATGTATATAAATCTGTTATTTTACATTTTAGATTTCAGATTTGTAAGAAATTTCGAATAGAATTATCTACGGAGTTTTTAGATTCATCTTTTTTGAAGAATTTTATTGATTCTGTCGTGATTGAAATAATTATTTTATGAGTTATTAGTATTTTGAATATAAGTAATAATAGTTTCATTAATGCTATATGTATAATATTATTATTTATATATTATATTTAAATTTACTAACTATAGATTAGTGATCTCAATTTTGGGAAATTTGATAAACTTCTTATATTTTCAGAAATGAAATTGTCTTCTAAAACAAAGCAAGCCCACATCTTATCCGACATAATCTTATTCATTATGGACATGGTAATAGTTTCTATGTCCTTAATATCATTCGTATCACATTTCTTCATCGTCAGAAAATTAAACTGTATTACGTAATATTATAGATTAATAAATATCATAATAATACGTATAAGAAAGATATATAGGTAATATATGTATACCTATATACCTACATATATATAACACACTATGTAGGCTATATAATTAAATTCAATATATGATATTTTAGGAAATATTTGATTTTAAAATCAAATTACTTGTTATTAATTTTATAAATTATTATATAGGAATTATAAATTCATTAATATTAGAAATTCTTTAGTATATGATATAAATTATACTATACATTTTATTTTGGAATATTATTTAAATTGTATGTATCCTATAGAATACATACAATTGAAATAATATTGAAATATATAATTACTAATTATTATTTAGACATATAACATTTAATAGTTTTATTTAAATTAATAAAATAATAAAATTCTTACATATATATATATATAATTTATTATACTAATTACATCCTGTAGAAAATATTTTAAATATAATATATCAAATTGAAGAAAATATACTAAATCACGTGACATAATTTACAAATAACTAACTAATTGAAAAAGTTATTGAGATGATATATATTATTTATTATTTCATTATACTATCTAATAACATTAAATAAAATGTAATATAAATATAAAATATAGTCGTAGGCTATACCTACATGTACCACGCATACCTACATATTAACATAGTTATTATATATGCTGTTATGGAGTAATGATAATTCTAAGTTTTCAATAGCCTCGTATGTCTCTAATGGGTGTATTCTGATGATCTGCAATCTTCTCTTAGCCATAGTTGAAATATTATAATCCAGCATCTTCATCTTATTTTCCAAAATAGTTAACACTTTAAACTTTTCTTGCATCAATTCTATTTATTATGAATATAGGAAACATATATTCGAATATAGTATGTCAATTCAAAATAATATATATGGATTATAAGATTAGTTAATATAATTTAAATATACCGAAAGAAAAGAAAAGTCAGGCGTTAATCTATATGTTTATATTTAGGTATTTAATTACTAATTATTAAACATAAATATATATATATATTTATATATATATAGTGAAATATCGACAATCTAACAATGACTGAGATTAAATAACATATTAGCTAATCGAGATGTTAGATTATACGGTGTATAATGTAATGTGTGTTTGTAGGTTTTTGTTAGCATACTACATAGGTCGAGTATAATAATATATTGCCTATATGCTTTGTTATATAGAGGTGTATAGTATAGTATGGTGATATACTATGTATATTGTATATGTCGCTAGAGTGATCTATTCGTTTATATTTATAAGTATTATATACTTTGCTCAGATGGCTACATTATAAGTCATACAAGTAGTAGGTCGCGGATTCAAACTCTATTTGAACTATTACAATAGGTATTAATTAAAATTAAAATTAAATTAAAATTAATTAAAATAATATTTAGAAGTGATCGTATATAATTGTGTATACATAAATGATCGGCTCTTGTTACAATGATTACGAATGATTTCAAGGTTGAATGGTTTTAATTACATACAGTTAATCTGTTTAATTATAAAATATTTAATGACACCTAACATATAGGGTTAAATGCATTGCTAGAGGGTGACCAGTCTAAAATCGGTTCAACCTTTTGATAAGCATCATCATTCAACACTTTTTTCTAACAATGTTTAACAGAGAACGGATTCGAAGGGACATTAGAGCGATTTAAGTAAAAAAAACATAATCTAAGTTTCTGGATAGGATGAAATGTTTCCACCTAAATAAACTATTTTAATAAAAAACAACCATTTAAATAAACCTACAATTAATATGTTGAATACATAATATTAGTTAATAAGTTAACATTACAAATTAGAAATTTAACTACAACAATATTAGGTATAGTTTTTCTATTTTTAGTTTATTTTTGTTAGCTAAAGCTGCAATATTACAAAATACAATACCAACAGGGAAGTTATTAATGTTAGCTAATCGCTATTGTTAGATAACCCGGTAGTTAACTTATCACGATTAACACTGTATACATATATATTATATAATTTCTATATTATTTATAAATTACCTTTTAATATATTTAATTTCTCCAATTTAATGGCTTGATTAAGAGATGAATTATCTAAAATATTATATTATTAATTATTAATTTGTGATACTGTAGTAATTAATTATTATTTACAATTATTTGATTATCAAGAGATGAAATATCAAAAATATTGTATTTATAATTATTATAAATTATTTTTATATTGATTGGACATGGTTTAGTATATATTATGTATTAAATAATATTAATAATATATTTTTAAATATTATACAATGTTATATTATATAATATTTATTATTTATATTATAGATAATTATTACCTTATATTAGATTAATACTATTTCATAATAAATGTGTTTTTAAATAGAATACAAACTAGTTTCACAAAGTGTTCCAGTATATCCATCTGCACAATTACAAATATAAATACCTATTCCATCAACACAAGTAGCTCCATTTTGACAGTTATGAGAAATATCACATTCTTGAATATCTGGACATATTTAAAAACAAATTTAATTAAATACATAATATTTTATTAAAGTATATTACAAAACATAAATTAAATTATTTTGTTAAGATCCAAAATAAATAATTTTTATATATTATTAATTATTTAAATAGTAAGTACATTTTATCCAGGTAGCACACTATATTATATGTAATTATAATACATATTTCATAATACATATATCATCAAATTTAATACAAACTAGTTTCACAGAATGTTCCAGTATATCCAGTAGCACATGTACAATAATAGGTGCCTATTCCATCAACACACGTAGATCCATGTTCACAATCATGTCCTATATCACATTCTTGAATATCCATTGATTACATAATACTGTAGTTATCATTTAGAGTAAATATTCAATATTATTTCCTGTATATGTAGCACAGTGTTATACTATTATAATTAAATTATTGATAATGTAAAATAACAATTATTATTTGTATCTCTTAATGTAAAAACATGAACAATTTAATTTAATCTAAATTATATTATTTCTTAATTTCATATATATATATATATATATATATATATTAATAAAATATATGATAACTAATATTGTAATTCATGTTATTTTAATATTTGTATTATTCATACTTATTTTTAAATATTTTTAAAATTAAAAATGTATTTAATATAAATTCTAAATACTTTATTATGAATACATATTTATAAATACTTTATAATTAAATTTTTAAACGTAGATAATATACATTTATTTAATATATATTACGTACATTTTTCATTAAATTCATTACCTTTAAATATTCTACAATAATATATCATATTTATAGTTGTGATGCTTCATATATATATATATATAAAATGTAATACGTATAATTAAATACATTGTATAATGAATATATGTATATGTATATGTATATATATATATATATATATATATATATATATATATATATATATATATATATATATACGGGTTCGACCCTCGTCTGGACCATTAATTAATTTGATAAAATGGGTCTTAACATTTTATTTAGAAGAGATCTTATATAATTGTGTATAAATAAATGATCGGCTCTCGTTAAAATCATGGATGCCTTAACATGAGAGCGGCTTCAAAGGGACATTAGAGGCCATATATGGTTATAAGTGAAAACTTCATCTAAGTTCCTGGATGGGATGAAATGACTCCACCAAATAGAAATAACAATAGAAATGACAATATATGTACATATATTGATATTTATATAAATAATATTTTTTAAATAACTAAATAATAGAAATATTAAATATTAAAATTACTATAAAAATGATATATTATTATTGCAATCTTAACTTCTCTTTTAGTTATTTCTTCGTTTATATTAAAACGTTATATTATTATAATATGTATATTTATTAAGATTTTATTATTGTATATATATTATTATATTATATATACTAATATATACATATATAGTAGTAATATTAACAGATGTAATTGTTTATATGCATGTACTTATAGTTAATACTATTATAACATAGACTATTGAACTGTTAACATTGTATACAGGTGGCTATGGCCTCGCATTCACTATGTTACCGGTTACAATCCCGGGGAAACTATTTTATATTTATACACACATATACGATGTTTTATATAGAACTTGTATAAATTAAATAATGTCAATAATGTAAATAATAGTATAATTTACAATAATATTTATGATTTATAATATTTATGATTTACAAATCTCATTATCTCGATGCGTCATGTAAATATTAAGTGTTGACATAAGTTAGTTTGAACGATAATAAAGTACAATTCACCGCGGTAATGAACCGACACTACTAACTAGGCATAACATTACTTATTATTATGTAATACGTGATCATATTTATTATAGTTTATCCGGTGACTTTTGTATCGTTATTAAATAATTAATTAATAATATTAATAATTACTAAAATTTACATAAATAAATGTAATCCACATATATTCATGCATGATTAACATAGTGCTATAATCATGTATTATATAACTTATAATATATATTAACCTGTTAGCTCTGTTTTACATTCTTCTTTAAGATATTCTCTAATACTTGCATACTTATTATTAATATACTTACATACTCTACTGTTACTTTTAATATTTAGATACCATATATATTTACATGTACATATCTCTAAATCGCTGTAATCTACTTCAAAATCTGTTAGTTTAGTAAGATTACTAAAAGTATTGTATTATATAGTTAGATTAGTTAGTGATAACCATATCATATGTAAATTGCGTGCATCTTCGAATGTCTTACTAGATACAACTTTTATTGCATTACCCCTAATACCTAACTGTTGTAAACTATTAGGTAACCATTTAGTAGGTAATTGTGTTAATTCATTATCTGCAATATTGAAATGTGTAAGTTTATAAAGCTTTACAATAAATGTATTATCTATATAATTTATCATATTTGCATACAAATAAAGTTCTTCTAAATTGATCAATGGATCAAATGTTCCACTTTTAATGTATTTAATGTTATTATCATTTAAATATAAAGATTTAAATTCGGTATGAGTTGTTGTATTATTAGATTCACTCGTCCAAAAAGCTTTAGGATGTATCGTTACTATTTTAATATAACTTAAATATAACAAAACAGTTTTAATATTCAATAGAATAAATGCATTCACTCTGGTAATACTACAAAGAAAGAAAGAAACCTGTGAATTATTATAATTAGTAAATTATATACCAGTCATATGTATTTAGTTATAGATACATATACCTATATGATTAATATAATACATTATCATACTTTATACGTATAGGTGTGTGAATCATAATATTATATTATACTATTTATAATGATTATATACATTAAATAATAATTATTAAATAATAGTATAACATAATCTATATATTACTATATAAATACACTGTATGTGATATAACCATGCATACTATTTATAACTAACCCATTTATAAACTTCGGTAGAGTTACTAAACACGGGAATATCATCACCGGTATAATAACTATCGCAACCTATGTCACTATAACTACACTCACATCCCACAATACCTGCAGCTGGACACTGGTCATCACTAATGCTACAGGGTAGCAATACAACAATAGAAAATAGTATTGTTAAATACACTACATTCATACTCGAAGGTTGCTTATTAAATGAATACAACAATTATTTACTACATAATATAGTTGTTTATGATGACGCCGCACTATTTTATATTAGTGAATTTGATACCACAAGATAAGGAAAATATGTGTATAGATTCTTTATATATCATACGTGCATTATAAAAAGTATTTGTATATAATTAAATACCGTTATATAATTAAAGTCCTACTTTAATATATATATATATTACACACTAATATTGATTATATTTTATCAATTATATTACTTAAAAATAAAATTATAAGTACTTTAATGCAAAATAAATACATATTGATTTTAATAATAACATTAATCATATTTGTATTTATTATAATTATTATTCTATAAAAATTGCGGTTAAATTAATAATAGTGCTCATTTTTGTGTTAAATCTATAAGTAATTTAAATATCATAACATTGTCATTATAACGAATATGAACACACGGAATAGAACGCTTCCCAATATACACCCGTTAACTCGACCGTGTAGTTAGGAGCACATCATATATATTCCGTAACGTCAATGTCGAGTTATCGGGAGTGTCCTTTATATACAACACTACTTTAGTTGTATGATTATATTCATAACACAATAAAAGTGTTAACGACTAAATACTAATATATATATATATATTTATATTAATTAA
The DNA here is from genome assembly GCA_964019155.1 of Osedax fenrisi. Classification (NCBI taxonomy): domain Eukaryota; kingdom Metazoa; phylum Annelida; class Polychaeta; order Sabellida; family Siboglinidae; genus Osedax; species Osedax fenrisi. The sequence continues at coordinate 77,162,629 of OZ025242.1, forward strand.
TAAACAATTTAATTAAGTATACATATTACATAATATAATAAAATAATGTTAGAAAATTCCAATATATACTACATTATATACTACATCATATACTATAACGCATGCTACATGTTATATGATGTCGTGTATTACATCATGTATAAGTGTATATTAATTGTATAGTATTTAGTAAAAATTTAGTAAATAATATTTACCTATATACTATTATATTGATATATATATATATATATATATATATATATATAAATATATATTAATAGGTAAAATATACAGAAAATATACTGTTGGACATTCTCGTGATAGCTAACTTTATATCTTACGATATTACAGTGAAATTACAGTAGTAGTTTGTTAAGTATTATAGGGCGTGTTTACATATTTAAGTAACGCATATTTATTAATTTAATTCCATATTATCTTATATAATTTATATACATGGTTTTACAATCGTATATATATATATATAGGTATATTACTATATATTACTAACCTATAATAAATATTTGACACTGATTACATCAATTACATAACTTCATTGCAGCTTTATGCGAGCGTCGGTTACTGCTAATTAGCATAAACCTAATATTAACACGTGACCATATATTACTGTATATTAACGTCTGCTCTTAAAGTATAACGATATGTTTGATTAGCGACACATCGCACGATGCTGATCAAATAGACCGTTATACATGTCGATATATGCGATAACTAATCAACAATACATTCTATAAAGTTGTGATTATATCCGATGTGGGGTCACGAGAATAGATTACAATGCTAATAGAGGGGGGTGGGGGGGTTTATATCTATACAACGACATTCAAGGTATATGTTTATTATGATATATATATACAACGATATATAAATGTTACTATATATCTATATGCCAGTGAATAGTAAGTAACAATATAAGATGAAGATGGAGGAGGAGGAAAACGGAAATATCGGACAAGCTTTATAAAGGTCAAATAAGTCGAATACGTGAAATTACTGGTGACAACTCGAGAACAATACATATTACATAACAACTTGTATGCATATTTATTGTTACCTTTTATTCGCTTATAATACCAAAATAAATGTGTTTTATTCATTCATATATATATATATATATATATTATGTAATGAATGAAACTATGTTATAATGTCACCTTCCAGCACAACGTACTAGCATGTTACATCATATCCTACTATCACCTTCCAGCACAACGCACTGCCATGTTTTATCAAATTGTACTATCATCTTCTTTAAAAGATGTCTTTAATATACACGTCTGAGTTAATATTAGTGCATTTTATAGAATCTAGGTAACCCATTCTCAGACTTAAACGGTACTTTTGTTATTTAAATTGATACTGAATAGAACTTTTAGGTATTGGGACCGAGACTACATCGATGATTTAGGTATTGAGACTGAGACAGCATCGATATATTATTTAAAACCTGTAATATTATGATTGTTATGTTGGGCTAGTTGACGATACGATACTTTCCTCTTTAATCAAACGAACACATAGAGGTGGTTTAATGTATACTTCGTAGATGTCTTCAACATATGTTGAACGACTAATACGACACCCAATAATGTATAATAAACTTAATTCATATACTATAGGTAACATAAAGGCCAGTCATTAGGAGCTTCATATAATACATTTATAAATATTATGAATCATCCCTATACATCTGATGAGCCTGGTATAAACCATTAAATAATTGTAATTACAAATATTATAGAAATGTTTATTAAAATAAGAATGAACCAAGTGGATAAGGAAATATTCGAGATGAAGTCTACGAAATGTATAAGAACAAATTTAAAAAATTAATATTAATTAATAATTAATAAGTATATCTTTATACTTATTATTATATTAGTATCTATATTATCATATTTTTTCTAATTATTATTACTTATATTATTATTTATTTAATATATTATTTTATTTAATATTTAAATTACATAGAATAACATTTTGATTATAATCAGAGTTTATCAGTATAATAAATTACAATTTTACGAATTTTAATGTTTTACGATTTAGTTATATATGTAAAATATATTAAATTATGTATATCATATACGTAGTGTTTTATTATTTTAAAATGTATATTTATCATTTATTTAATATACTATAATTACAAATATAGTAAAAATATACTGTTAATATAATATTGGAACACTCATTTTTATTTCTTTAATATATTATTATAATAATAATTAATCGGAACTTTAAATTTAAATAAATATTAAAAACATATTTTTGAAATTTGAGTATAAAATGAATCTGTAAATAATATAGATAGATATATAGATATATTTTATTGGATTAATTAATGTCGTTCTTTTTTTTCATTTATTATTCTTTTTCGTTTCTTTCTTCGTTTCCACATGGCTTCAAAATAAGACCTTGGTCTTTTCTGGTTGTTGCCAGCGATTTATTCATACATGGGACAGGAACAGTGATTATTTAATTATAATAGTTAACTATATATTTCGTATTTACATAAAAAAGATAATTAAAAGTATATAAAATAGATTAAGTAGACAGACAAAATTTGACATTAACAAAAATCATAATCAAAATAATAATAACAAAAATAATCTATACACATATATATTTGATATCGATTTTTTATTTTATTTTTTATTTTATTTTTTTAGTTTTTTTAATATGTTAATATGGTTAATATTTAATATGTTTTTTTAATTTTATTAAATTAATTTTAAATTTATTAATTTTTTAATATATCTATAATATAATTCATCATTGAGTAACATATGTTTTACTCTTTTCTTGAACAAATTTTAATTTTTTATATTTTGTATATTTGTTGGAAGTAAGTTCCAAAGTTTTGGACCTTTTATCAGTAAACTATTTATTGTTTTTGTTGATTTTGAAATTGGTATAGTATACGTTTTATTTGTTCGTAGAGTATATTTATTATTATTTTTGTGTGTATTTTAGTTAAATTTGTTGGTAATTGATTATAATATTGTTTATGCATATATATTAGTGTATTATAATATGTTAGCTTATCTAATCTAAGTATTTTATTTGATGTGAATAATTCTTTTGTATGATCTCGAAATTTTCTTTTATTGATTATTCTTAAGGTTTTTTTTTGAATAATTGTTATATTTAGGGTATTATTTGAGAATGTATTTCCCCAAAGTATATTTCCATAGTTTAAGTATGGTAGGAAAATACTATAATATATAATTATCAATGAATTTGTTTTAATGAATTTGCTCAATTTTGAGATTAAAAATTGAATTTGGGAGAGTTTGTTATTTAATTTAATAATATGATTTTTAAAATCAAGTTTGCTATCAAGAATTATACCAAGATATTTATAATTATATACGTTATTTATTAATGTATCATTTAATGAAATAATATTGTTTGGATATGTATTTGAGTTGAAATTTATCATTTCTGTTTTACTAATATTGAGTTTTAACTTATTATATTTATACCATTTTTCTATTTTTATTAAGGTTTTTTTTAATTAAATTTGTTAGTTCTATATTATTATCAGCTGTAAAAGTTATAGCAGTATCATCTGCATATACTGTAAATTTTGCATTATTATCTTCTAAATATAATGGTAGATCATTGACATAAATTATGAATAGTAAAGGGCCTAGTATGGAGCCTTGGGGTACACATATATCATTAGTTATAATATCAGATTCTGTAATGTTAACTTTAACTAGTTGAGTTCTATTATGTAAATAGTTTTTTATCAGTTTAAGAGGAATCCCTCTAATTACATATTTATCTAATTTGCTAATTATAATATAATGATCAATAGTATCAAAGGCTTTACTTAAATCTAAAAATAATGTATTTATTGCTTTATTTTCTTTTTTATTTTACATTATATGGTTGTAAATATCTAGTGTAGCTTGAGTGGTATTATGATTTTTAAGGAAACCATATTGAGTGGTATTTATTATGTTATTATGTTGTATGAATTGCATTAGTCTATTATATATTATTATTTCTAGTATTTTCGATAGTTGACTTAAAATTGATATTGGTCTATAGTTAGATATAATATTAATATAATTTTTTTTATGAATTGGTTTAATAGAGGATAGTTTCATTTTTAGAGGAAAAATTCCTGACGATAAACATAGATTAAAAATATGGCTTAATGGAAGGTCAATGTAATTTTTTGAAATTGTTAACAATTTCATGTTTAGATAATCAGTGTCTAGAGTCTTTGATTTATTATTTTGTATAATAGAATTTATCTCATGTGTTGATGTGGGATGAAGATATATTGATTTAGATATTGGTGTAATGTTAATTGGGTTGATGTTATTTATGGGAGAGGTGAATTGATTATTTATGGATTGACTTGTATTTATAAAATAAGAGTTAAATGCATTTGCTATTTGTTTATCATTATTGAATTTATTTTCGAATTCATCTATCATATAATTTGGAGATTGTTTAATTTGCTGTTTATTTATGAGATTATTTATTAAATTCCAATTTTCTTTAGTAGATATACTATTTTTTATTTTACTATCTATATATGATTGCTTTGATTTTTTAATATTTAAGGTTACTTGATTTCTTAATTGTTTGTAGTTATATAAGTTGATTTCATTTTTATTATCTAAGTAAATTTTATATAGTTAAATTTAATAAATTAAATTATATAAATAAATATAGTTTATACTTTTTATTAATGTCTCTTTTTATTTTATTTGTTATCCAATTTTTTGAAAGAATATTTGATGATATATTATTTGTATTTAGTGGGATAAATTGGTTAATTAGTGATGTATATATGGTATGAAATTTGTTGTATGAGTTTTCAGCATCATTGTCTTCGAGGATCGAATCCCAATTCGTATTTTTCAGTGAATTAACAAGTCTTTTAGTATTATTTATATTTATTTTCTTTGTTTTAATTTCATTTGAGTTATTTCGTATTTTGGTTTTTATTTTAATTATTGTATATATTGGGAGGTGGTCTGTCAAGTCTTCTAAGAATATTCCACTATTATAAATATTTGTTGTGTTTATATTAGTGTAAATTTGATCTATAGTTGAAGTGTTACTTTTATTGAATTGGGGTCTAGTGTTTTGAAGAATTTGAGGCGTTAGTCCTAATTGATTTATTAAAATGTTTAATTGAGATGGTTTGGGATCATTTGTTATGATATTAAAATCACCCATAATTATTAAATCGTGTGAAATATATTTATGAAATTTACTATATAACATATTTATAAGATCTGCAGTTTTATTGAAAGGGCTATTATAAAGGCATGCAATTATAATTTTTATTTTTTTAAAGTTTAATCTCTATTGTAAGTGTTTCCAAATAATCTTTTATATTAAAAGTATGGTATTTTATAAGTTCATATTGAATATATTTTATAACATATATTGAAATACCACCACCTCTACATTTATTTTGTTTCTGTCTATAATTTGTTTGATATGTGTAGTTTGTTATATTATTATTGAAGTCATTATTACTATTTAACCAGGTTTCAGATAAACATATAATATGAGGTTTGATTATTAAAGTATCTATAAATTCTCTTAATTTATCCAGGTTTTGAGTAAGACTTCTAATATTTATGTGTATAATTATCAGATTATTTTTATTTATTATTAATTATTTTGTTATACTATTAAATTGTTGTGTAGTTTTCTATTGGTTTGGTATCATATTATATTTAATCAACTCGTTTTTTTAGTTCAATTATTTTAAAAGTATCATTTCTATGCCGTACTACATATTTAGTATTTATTGTTGATTTATTTTAGCTTCGATAGATAGTTTTTTAATAGTCTCCAAATCAACCTTATTGTATTCTTTTGATATGCTTATATTTTTGAATTTGGAGTTTTTTAATTTGTTTGCATTTTGTATTATATTATTAATTTCTATTTCATAGTTTAAAATAATTTTTAAGGGCCTGATGACATTATCATTTTCTTGGTATTTTCCTAATCTAAAATAGTTTTTTATATTATAATTTGTGTTGACTAGGTCTAAAATTTCTGTTATATTTTTTTGTCTTCAAAATTTCTTGTTTCGTAATTAGAATCTATTGTTTGTTTAACATTATAGAGTATAATAGTTTTATTTCTTATTTCATTTAAGTTTTTTTCATTTAAGGTTTTATTTATAGTCGTTGATAGATTTTTTTGAAGTGTATTATTGAGGTTAGTTTTAGTGATCTCAGCAAATGTTTTAAGATCATATTTATCAGCTGCTTCATTTAGTTTTTTTTATTATTTTTTCTTGATTTTCTATAACTATAGTCAATTTTTCATTATTTATATAAATAATCTGTCATTATTTATAGTTAATTTTTCAATTAAGCATTTGAGATCAATTACTTCATCATTATGCTCAACTGTTACAGATATCGTTTGTTTTTTTTGACGAGCCATTTGAAGCTTTATATCAATTAAATTCTAAATATCACTAATATATATGTTGTTAAAATATATTTACTTAATTAATTTATTGAATAAATAATAAGAGTTTCTCTAAATTTAAAAGATGCTTTTTATATAATATATGTCACACTAATTTATTATGAAGTACCTAGGGTTTATATTGGGTATATTATATACTCTAGTTATTATATCAAATATACAAATATATAGAAATGAAATTATATTACTACACTTTATATTACAACAAATTAAATATTATAGAAATAACATAGTATAATACTAATAATAATAAAATAATATGCAGTATTTAAATATTAAAAATACAATAGTAAAAATATCCAATATAAGTATATTTAATAAATATAATTTATATATATATATAAATGTATTAATGCAATATATATGTTTTAATTGTATGATATTTAACAATACTAGGAATTTCAATAAATATCTTTTATGGCTTTTTATTGCATTTTAAATTATAATTTAAAAGTAATAATAAAAATACATAAAATGTAAATACCTAAATGTATTTATATAATATAATAATAATAAACAGTTGGTAAATAAGATTAATGTGATATTAATACAATATATTATTTAAATATAAATAGATGATAACTAATCTATGAATAATAATAATCGATACAAGAGTAAATAAAGTAGTTGTTGTTATTAAATATGTAAACAGTAAGTGAACATTATCTTTGTGATTAATATATATTTGTTGTTAATTTTAATTTTGATAATCATAAAATGTAAACAAATACTTAATGTAAATATAACTAAATAAAAAAATGAATATAATTTCAAAACCAATGTAATATATTTAAATATTGGTAGATATTAATATTTGAACAATACTAATAATATAAATAACACACAAATAAATAAATACTCACCTATATTTATAATTATAATACAATTAAACGATATTTAAAATCTAATCTGTGAATAACTCGTCTGTAATTTGGTTGCTATGTAAACAAAGTATATAGTTATATAAGAATAATTACTATTAATAGCATCGATTTATTGATTCATATATTTGTAATTTATTACACAATTAAACATTGTATTAACTTATAAATAAAATCTAAATAACATATAAAATATAGTTTTAAATATAATATATATTTTTACGTATATACGTTTTCTAGATACCTTCAAGATGGCGGCAGCTCTCTCCGCATTGGTAGAAATAATTTGTGTCCAGCGAATAGTGAATGCGTTATATATGTTACTCTAAATCTATGATTTTTAACCTAGATTTCCATATATTAATACCGTATTATTAATATATTAAATACTTAATTTAATATTCAAGTTTTATCTATTATACTAAATATCTTAAAAATGTTACTATATTAATCTATTTATTATTTATATTGTTTACATATATACAAATTCTGCTTACTAATCTTTATTGTTTTTAGTGAAAACTTGATTAATGACATGACGTATTAAATATTTAGTAGATACGAGAGTAATTTATTAGTTATTAGATTATAATATGGTTGCATTAATCTTAATGTATTTTTTATTTCTTCACTTTCACTCATGATAACAGCTAGCGTGTATGCAGTAGCGATATCCACGTGTTAACCACGTGGTTATCGAGGTGTTACTTCCGTTACGTGTGGTACATCTATAGGCTTAGTCATCAGTTCACTAATATAGGGAGTAATAGTATCTTAGTGTGTATTAGTATATGCAAATATACACACAGACATGTGTATGCATACTCAATATATACATATTTATATATATATATATATATATATATATGTATATATGCATACTCAATATATACATATATATATATATATATATATATATATATATATATATATATATATATATATATGTATATATATATAGATGATGATGATGATGATGATTTATTTAAACACTAATAAATTATATAATTATTATAGTGTGAAATAATAGATACAATACAATAATACAAGTAATACATAGTATGGACAGCATATATATATATGTAGTTTTTATAGTCATAGATGTATATTTCATTTGTTAATAATAATTTAGAAATAGCAGATATTATTTTCAACATTCATATCAATATACAGAAATTTAGTAATATAACATTAATTATTTGTGTGTGTAATTAACTATATAACTCATATAATAAGTTATATATTAGTTATAGTTAATATATATTACATAATTATACATTAATCTCTATCAACAATAACTTATTAATTATAATGATATTTATATGTAATTAAATTGTCTTTCTTATTCAGTATATTTAGATCTGATATTGAATATACTAACCGATATAAAACTTAGTATTTACGTTATAACAGAAATATGGTTACATTGTAACTCACCCTACTGACTGACAGGTAAAGTATATTGTCTTCTAGTTAAACCACGCTTTATTTTACATTTATTCATTGAAATGGTCACAATAATTGTTCTAATTAGAATTATTTTGGTAAATATAATAATAAATATTTACATATAAAATAATTACTTCATTATATATTCATACATATTTTTAGACTCAGATAGATGTGCAATATATATGGATATGTTTATTAATAGTATTAGATATATATATATATATATATATATACATTATATACAAATATACTTAAATATGAGTGAATGAATGATTGCAAATAATTTATTGATTCAGAATGTACAATTTAACAAATACAATTTCTGCTCAAAGGATAGAACCTATACATTATATAAAATATATAGATAACATTCAGTTATTGGATAATTCTATAGAAATGTAAACTGACAAATTCCCACACTATTATATGTCTTTAAATGATGTCAAGTATTAGAGAATAGCATAGATGTGTTTAACTAGTTACACATGTGTTGTTGTTAATACATAATACAAAACTGATCTCATGTTAACTTATGTATTTATAGGTCATACTATTAAACTATAAGTATACTTAGTAATTGTGATAATTCACTTGGTGTTATTATATATATAAATTTGTCTATATCAAACTTAAATGATATGCATTTATATCAGAAAATAATGTACTAGTGATATTATTATTAATATTAGTAATATTACAAATGTTGATGATTGGTCAGTATTGTCTACTGGTAAACTGTTGGAGAAGTCACGTGACCGGTGTTATTGGAAAACATTGTGAACATGGAATATGAAATGTAGTCCCCAATGATAATATGGGAAATAGACTATAGTGCCTGGTCTATAGATTATAATTAAATAAGTATACTTATAAGTAATATTAAAAAGTATATATATAATTTATAATGTGAAATTTATTATCACAACTATAATATGTTGATGTTGTTATAGATAATTATAATATTAACTTATATGACCTAATTATAATATTAACCTGATAGCAGATCTAACTTAGTAATATAGTTCATTATAATTATAATTACCATTCATCTATACGTCTGATATATTACGAGATATGACCAACAATAGCGTTACAATTACAGATTAGACATGGAGTTCGTCAATTTAGTTAGCTAAGATTATTATTTTGTATATTGTATTATACAATTTGTATATATCATATACAAAAAAAATGAAGATTTCCTACATAATAAAAAAGAAAAGCCTTATAACTTATTCAAAAATCTTTCAATCCGTATTCTTGCCCTTATTTCAGAACTGTTTATTTCCTTCTAAAACTTACTAGATATGTGTTATTAATTAATTTCATTATATATTTTTATGTTTTTTTCAACTTTTATTTCTACAAAATTATTACAAATATATGCTTATTTCCTTAAACAATGGTACCTTCATTTTTTTTAAAATAATACGTAAATTCATCATCAAATAAAACATCTAAAATCTTGATTACATTTATCGACTTCTTACAGTGAATAGATGTTTATTTACATTTAGTGAATTATCATAAAATGATATACAATTAAATTCTAGCTATTGGACTACATAACATCCTTGTATAAATTAGTTTTATAGTCCATATAGCTAATATTTGTAGGTGTAATATGTATAACTATCTTTTATATAAATATTATAATATATACCATTATATTCAATATGTTACACGTATAAACTCATACCAAGTATATATATATATATATATATATATATATATATATATATATATATATATATATATATATATATATATTACCATTACCATGTATATGCCATTACCTACATATTGGCAATACATACCCAGTGTCGTATTATACTTCATCCAATTCGTAAAAATCGTCTCCGATTGTCACGAGACTACAAAAATGGAGATATTTCACTAAAAACACATACGAATCGCTTTAAATCAAAAGTACATATAAATAATATGTATATACAAAATTAACAAAAAATAAATTTTTATTTTAGTTTTTATTGCGCAAAATATATTGTGCATTTTATATGAAAATTATTTTGTGCAATAAAAACATAGCCAAAAAAAGAAGGAGATTTTGCGCAAAGAACATTGCGCAAATAATTAGATGATTGTTTACTGGGTATATATATATAAATATATATAAATATTGTTGTATGTATATATATATATATATATATAATTAATTAAAAATTAAAATATATTATATAAATAAATAAGTTAATATACGAGTAAATATGATTTTATTAGGTAATATTACTAAGTTTTATATGTAATGAGAAGAAAACATTTACAAAATTCGTTCAATATTCTGTTTTCTTCCTACTGTTTTCTTTCGTAACATAATATCAATTCATCAATGTTTAATTCATCTATATATATAGATATAGAATATATTCACTGTTAAAAATTAGGAATACAGTGAATTCAATTTTTAGGGTACAGATTGTTAACATATCACAACAATTTACCATGTACCCTAAATAGGGTACACGACTTTTAAACTCACCAGGGTACAATATATATATAGGGTACATATATGTTAAATACTATAGTACCCTATAGGGTACATGACTGTTAAATGCACTAAGGTACACTCTATATATATTAGGGTACATCTATGTTAAATATTAGGGTACATGATTATTATATTTACATATCATTCAATTCAATTATGGTACATATAATACAATTGCATTAAGGTACCCCAGTAAACAACAACATACAAATATGAACATATTATGAACATACAAATATGCACATATTATGAACATATTTTGGCTATCATATTATGAACATACAAATATGAACATATTATGAACATACAAATATGAACATATTATGAACATACAAATATGAACATATTATGAACATACAAATATGAACATATTATGAACATATAAATATGAACATATTATGAACATACAAATATGAATATATTATGAACATACAAATATGAACCAATTATATTTATCTTACATATACAATATTTATTATTAAGATAATATATATGAACATACATGAATTATTTAAAATGATGACAAGAAAATAAATAAAAAATATGTTATAACATGCACATCCATGTAGGGGAAAGGTGGATAGTAATGACAGGTGTATAGTAATGACACCCCACGTATCTCAAAAACTACAAGTCCAATTAAATTTATTTATATACGAAAGTTGTGGGTATTCACAAGCTTTATAGACATAAGTATTTTTTATTTCCTTAATTTTCAATATAAATAAATTAAATCAATTAATCGATTTTGTGAATATATTCTTAACAAATCACGTAATAAGTTTTTATAAAAGTATTTTTATTTTTAATTCCTTGATATTTAATGGAAAATAGAAAATTAAAGTCTTATACTAAAGATGAATTTAATATCTACAAGAAAATATAATTCATATTAATTTATGGTTATTGGAAATATTTCTACGATCAATTATGATCAACATGTCACGACTACCCTCGGGGTGTCATTACTACCCGCATTGGAGTATAGTAATGACACCCTCGTTATCTCAAGTGTTAATGATTATATTAAAAAATGTTAATAACAATTATTTAGATAATATTAATTTATATACAATATAAAAAAACGTTATATAGGAGATCAATAGTTTAAGAGTTATTGCAATATATTCAAAACTGTCACTACTATCCACCTTTCCCCTATAAATAAGTATGGTAATATGTTGATATTTTTATTTTGAGATATATTTTACATAAAAATAATTATATTTTATGAATTCCCATAAAAAAATAATAAGATATTTTCGTTATTCAATTTAATATTTATCACCTAATCAATATGTAAATTATATTTAAAGCATTCATTTCTCATCAAGATTTTAAATTAATTGTATACTATTAATATATCAATCTATATTATAATGAATATCTGTCCTAAATAGATAATATTTAAGAATGATGTTAAAATAGAGTAATAAATATTATTATATATATAATATTTATAAGTTATTTAAGGTTTTAAATATTAAATTATTACTAATTTTACAATTACATATTTTATATTTAGTTCATTATATAAATTTATATAATAATTTTATATAATTTTAAAATATCTTAAATATATTTATAGTACATCTTTGGAATAAAATAGTATTTAGTTTTATTTAGTCTTATAAAGAAAATAGTTATACAAATAATTAAACAGGTAATACAATTTATACTTTATTAATTAAGGATTTTAAATAGGTAGTGTTTCTTAAAAAATTCTTAATTTTTTTCTTGATTTGTTCATTGTTACCTTCAAAAATACCTATTGGTATTTAAGTAAAAATTAAATATATATACAATAAATACATTTAACTAACCTAAAATAACTTTCACCAGTTCAGAACAACAAAAACCCCTCCTATTATTTCCTCCAGATCTATTTATGTTCAGCCATACTTCCGGACTACATATATTTAACAATATACTACCAATTTGTAGATGTTTCAATGGGCGTAATTGATTAATCTATAAATGTGAATATATATATATATATATATTATTTATTAAAAATAATATATAGAATTATAGTAATTAATATTTATAAATGAAATTTAAAAATAATTACGTGGTTGTTTAAAATAAAAATATTATAGTTAGTAAAGACTAAGGTTAGTAAAAAAGACTGGTTAGTATAGTTGTAAATGTTTCTTGTGGAATTTTTTGAGAATGCATATATTTAAGTGAATCTTGACTTCTTAAAAGTAGATTAACCTTACGATTAAGCTTATCATTATCTATTGAAACAATGTATTATTAAATATGTATATATATACTTTAGATATATAGTATAAGTAGTTATTAATTAATATATTCATATATTTATAACTATTATTAACAATTTTATATTAAATATTTTTTAATTATTTTATTTAAGTATTCATATAAAATATCTGATATGAAAGAATAAGATAATTGATAGATAAGGATCATGTAATATATATATATATATATATATTCTTGTGCTTACAATTGTTAATATTAATATATAAACTAAATCATGGGATAATCAGTGGATAATTCTATTCACAAGGAACTTTTAAATTATAATATATGTTCATGTATTAATAATTCTAACTTTTTTCTAATCTTTCAACTTTTTTTAATGTTTGTATCAATAATTCCATGGTCTCAGCTAAAATGTAATATATATTATATTATAAAATAATATTCTAGAATATAATATTTTAGAATATAATTATTATAATAATTATTATTATTATTATAATAAGTATAATTTATACATATAAGAATTAATAATTTAAAATAAGATAAAAACATAAAATAAATTAAAAAAGAATTATTCTAGAATATAATATTTTAGAATATAATTATTATAATATTAATATTAATAAATATTATTAAATAGATATATAATAAATTGTATTGAATACTTAAGTTAGGTTTTAGTGATACAAATTACAAATTAAATATATTTGTATAATAAATATACAATGTAAATACCTTGTACGTGTAATATAGAGTTTATTGAGATATATAATTTAGTAATATTAAAAGGCTCCAAAGGATTAAATCTTTGTATGGAAAGGAAGTAAATAATGTTTATTATCGGGATTTACTAAAAACCAGTAGTAGCCCAGTAGTAATCCAGTAGTAATCCAGTAGTAATCCAGTAGTAATCCAGTAGTAGCTGATTATAGATACCAAAATTCATATAACATAGTATATTATATATATATATATTATATTAAATAAAATTATTAATATTAAGTATAATATGTATTATATATATTCATAAATATTCAATCATTAGAAAATATCGAATAATTTCACTATTCAATTAAATTGAATATTTATATAATAATTTGAATATTTAACTATTAATGAATACAATATATACTATTAATATAATATGCAATATTATTAAATAGTTGTTGATATATATTAAAAGTTTGAAGCCTTTGAAGAGAGGTATCTATGTAGATAGGTAGTTAGATAGGAAGGTATGTATATAAGTATGTATGTATAAAGAGGAAGATATGTTGTTAGATATTGTTTTAAATTAGGTAGGCTGGTAGATAGGTATGCAGAGAAGTAGGTAGAAAAGTAGGTAATATAGGTAGGTAGGTAGATAGGTATGTAGAGAGGAAAATATACAAGCAAACAGTAATAGTTTGTATTGCTAATAGAGCTGGATTACCGAAAACAATCATAGAGTACATTACATATGCTTACACTAATTGTAATACTCAGCTTAAATATAAGAAAGGTATATCGCCTAGTATCTTAGTTAATCGCGGCGTAAAATAAGGTCACCTCATATCACCCATATTATTTAATGCAGTAATTGATTACGTAACTTCTGATTTACCCAGTTCTATTAGCATACATAATAATAGCATCGATAAATATATGGCATTCGCTGATGATCTTGTACTCTTTGCAAAGGATGAAATTAGTCTTCAAGTCCAGGTAGATCATGTTTTACATAGACTTAAAGAATGTGGGCTTGATATTAATCCAGCAAAGAGTGCAACTTTTAACATTATTATTAACCATAAGAAAAAGCAGTGGATCTTTAATCCAAATAGCTTTATAGTAATTGATAATATTCCCCTTAAACCCTTGACTATTGATGATACATATAAATAATTAGGTATCGAAATATGACCTATAGATAATACTAATAATACAATAGTAATAGAGTTAACATCTAAATTAATATAAATAACTAAAGCATTATTAAAACCTCAACAAAAACTTGATATACTAAAATCTTATCTTTTACCAAGTTTATTAGGTTAACTACATAGGTTAACTTCATAACCTACATAGGCTAACTTTCTCTAATATATATCTTAATTCATTGAAAACTATGGATAGATCAATTAGGTCTTTTGTTGGTCATTAGGTGGTTGCGACTACCCACATATACTTCACTTGGTGTATTTTATGCACCATATAGTATTGGAGGATTGGCGATCACCAGTCTATTTTTAACAATACCAGTTGTGCGCCTTAAATGGGTAAACTCTATACGTGGAAATGATGATCCCATAATACAAACCCTCCCAAATAATATTATATTATCTCCAAGATACTATGATAATACATCATTTACTACTAATATCGACATTAAAACATATCATACTAAATATCTTATTAATTCGGCGGATGGAAGAGGTCTCGATTATGGTAACCACGCACCTTTTATTAATAACTGGATTCAATTCCATACTAGATTACTAAATGGTAGAGACTTCGTCGATTCGATCAAACTAAAACATGCATTATTATATACAAAATTTAGATGTAAACGAATGTTCCCTAATACGAATACCAAATGTTTAATGAGGGGATGTAATAATAACTACGATTGCATAAACCATATAATGCAAATATGTAGTTATAATTACAATAATAGAATACATAGACAAAATTATGTAAATAGTTTACTTATGTCAATACTAAACAAACATAATTATATCACTATTCTAGAACCACATATCCAAACTCGAAATGGCCTACGTAAACCAGATTTAATAATTTATAAAAATAATAATGCATATATAATAGATACACAAATATCAATAGATACAATAAATACTGATATAAACTACACAAAAAAGACTAACTACTACAATACTACAGATATCATCGCTTATGCCAAGCAAATAACGGGTGCGAATATAATATTATTCAGCGCATCGTGCTGGAATTGCCGCGGTATTCCTTCGGCGCTAACCACACAAGACCTACTAAACCTAGGTCTTAATAAACGTGATATTGAGCTACTCAGTATACGTGTGATTGCCGGTTGTCTCGATATTTATCGTAATTACTGCCGTAGTGGATTATTGTAATATCCACATGTTATCTTGGCCTCTTCCTTGCCAACATTCGTTTATAACATTATTATTTTCTTATTTTGTTTATGACGTCAATAAATGGGATAATTGTAATTGGTTGTCAAGCCAACCAATTTCCGAAAATAGAGAGGAAAATATACAAGCAAACAGTAATAGCCGCATAATAGAAGCATAACAGCATATGTAATAGCCTAAACTGTTTATATTGTGCTATTATGCTGCTATTAAATGTCTATTATGCTGCTATTAATTTGTCATGCTATTATGCTGCTGTTATTCTGCTATTTAAAGTATATTATGCTAATATTATACTGCTATTAAATGTCTATTATGCTAATATTATGCTGCTATTTATCAATTAATTTAAAAAGTATATTATGCTGCTATTACTTTGCTATAATAGCAGCATAATATACTTTTTAAATTAATTGAATCATAATATTAGCATAATATACTTTAAATAGCAGCATAATATACATTTAATAGCAGCATAATAGAACAATGTAAACATTTTAGACTATTACATATGCTGTTATGCTGCTATTGTGCGGCTATTACTGTTTTCTGGGTAGATTGTAGGTAAATAGGTATCTAGGTAAGTATAGAGGTAGGTATGCATATAGTATGTGTGATAAAATATTAATATGAACATATTATGAACATAATATGTTCATATTAATATGTTGTCAAATAAATATTTGTATGAAAATTATATTTGTGTGATAACATATTTATATGAACATATTATGAACATAATATGTTCATATTAATATGTTGTCAAATAAATATTTGTATGAAAATTATATTTGTATGATAACATATTTATATGAACATATTATGAACATAATATGTTCATATTAATATGTTGTCAAATAAATATTTGTATGAAAATTATATTTGTGTGATAACATATTTATATGAACATATTATGAACATAATATGTTCATATTAATATGTTGTCAAATATATATTTTTTTGAAAATTATATTTGTGTGATAACATATTAATATGAACATATTATGAACATAATATGTTCATATTAATATGTTGTAAAAAAAATATGCAGAATCATATAAATATGTTCATATTATGAACATAATATGTTCATATTTGTATGTTGTTGTTTACTGGGACACGGTATCGTAAAATTAGGGTACAACCAGATAACATTATTTAGGGTACACTTTATTCATTTTTAGGGTACTTATCGTATTTATTCAAACGGATATGGGGACACTACTTACACCCTAAAAAATGCACTCGCTGTACCCTACTTTTTAACAGTGTTTCCATTACGAATAATAAATATCATTACACTATAGTGTATATATTTATATATATATATATGGCTACCAAATTTATTTGAAATAACTAGGTACAGGTTATATTTCCATGGTTAGAATAGATGGTTGTTTTGTGAACATTACTGCTGTTATTACTGCTGCATAAACACTCCTTCATACCTAGTTATTTACCGGTTACAAGGTTAACTTTACTACTTTAATTATTTGTTTTAAATAGGTGAATAGTTGGGTATTTAAATAGGTAAATAACTAGTTACATGTTTTATTTACTCGGTTATTTTATGTAAATGACTCCTGCATAAACACTCCTTCAATACCTAGTTATTTACCGGTTACAAGGTTATCTTTACTACTTTAATTATTTGTTTTAAATAGGTGAATAGTTGGGTATTTAAATAGGTAAATAACTAGATACATGTTTTATTTACTCGGTTATTTTATGTAAATGACTCCTGCATAAACACTCCTTCAATACCTAGTTATTAACTTGGTACCAGGTTATATTTACTGCTGTTATTTATCTTGGTACTAGGTTATACTTACTGCAGTTATTTAACTTGCTACTAGGTTATATTTAATTCTATAACTATATGTTAGCTAGATGAATAGATACATATCATTCTCATTAATTCTTCATACTGTGTAGACGTGTTTTTCTTATCAGCTAAGTCACTTTCATACATATTTTTTCTTTTTATTTTATATATATATTTATTTTGAGTATATTTATTCTACTTAATTTTATTATATTTATTAAATATATATATTTGTGTATATATGCGTTAATTTATTTATAAAATTATATTTTATATTCATTATTAGATATTAGTTAAATAAATCACCAATTTATATATATTCTATATGTAATTTTTAGTGTAAATATTTTTATACAAATTGACCTACTTTTAATTTTAAATTAAAATATTGATTTTTTTTTAATTAAACTAAATTATTTGTTTATTTCATTCTATTCATACTAGCATATTTATTTTATTTCATAATCATTCTATTCAATATTTTATTTTATTTTTTATTTTATTTTATTTTTTTTGTTTAATTTCATTATTGCATAATATATATTGGTTTTATTTCTAATAATTATTTATTTGATTATAATACATATAAATTCTTATATTTATACATTAATTAATGTATACTAATGTATATTAATGTATATTGATATGCATTGATATGTATATTTATATTTAATTATATTTATCTTTTGATATAGTTTGTAATACAAACTTATAGATACCACAAATAATAGTTAAGTGGTTGTATTCCTATTTGCATTATACTAATATAGTATATATACACTATATTATCATCATGAGCAGTGAGTGTCATAAGTGCAGCACTGATTGTGTTTCTGAATACATTACATGTATCAAGTGTAATTCTTTTCTACACTTCAAATGCATGCATGCTGCAGGTATTATTAAAAATCCATGGAGTAATACTAATAAGCTTCCAGCTTATGCATTATCTATTCTCAATTCTGAAAATATCTTGTATTTATGCAATTCATGCAAGCCTAACTTCACTATGAATATACCTACTCCTATATCACAATTAACATCTAACACCCTAAGTGATATTACTGCAAAACTAGATGAAATTAAAAATATAGTTGATAATACTTATATAATTACTAATACTCATAAGAAAACTTTCGCTGATGTATTAATAAATTCTATTGAGCCTAAGCTTAACACTATTTCTGATAACATGAATAAATCAGGCAATCATTCAAATTCTACGAAATTAGATTATAAACTTTCAATTACTATTGAACATATAGATATTAAAAATTGCAACACTGAATATATTAAATCTTTATTTACCCTACTGAATATCAGTTTTTCTTCTATTACAAATATATTTTTTCGTAACAATAATGCTTATGTTTACTTTATTAATTCCTTTTCAAAATTTGATTTTTTATCTTGTACTAGATTATCTAGATCTAAATTAATAGGCACCGACTATAATTATATTTTCATTCGTGATTATTTAGATAAAGACATTTTTAAAAGAGGGCGGGTTTATTATCATGCATTGATATCGAAACTAATAACAGATTATAAATCGGTTTTCAATTATAAGACAAAAAATTATGAATTGCGTCCATTGATTAAAATAGATGGTATTGATAAAATTGATTGGATTTGTAATTCATTTGTACCTTCTACTATTCAATTTGAGGAATGGAATACCTCTTTTGAAAAATTTATTTTATCAAAGAAATCTAATAGTCCTAATGACACCGAATCCTCAAATGGCTCTTTTTCATCATAATATTCCATCTCGACTTCCTAAACATAATATATCTTGTTCTATGTTCAATGCACGGTCAGTTCGTAATAAGGCTGATATTATACATCAATTAATTATTGATTCTAAAAGTTCTATAGTTGCTATTACTGAGACATGGCTGACAAATAATGACTCTTCCATTCCTTCACAATTGACTCCAACTAATTTCGATATTATTCAAGCGAACAGATTATCACCATCCCGTGGAGTAGGTTTAGCTATTATTTATTCTTCTGAATTTAAGCTACTATCATCATCCATTCCAAGTACTATCTCTTGCGAAATACTCAGTTGTCGTTTCTTGTTACATAATTCAATTATTATTCAATTTATTCTTATTTATCGTCCACCATCATCAATATTTAACAACTTTTTATCTGAACTTGAATCCCTTTTTGAATCAATCTCGACAGATAATTTGATAATTCTTGGTGATTTTAATGTTCAAGTGAATACACATTCGTTGTGCTCTGAATCATTTAAGAAGCTTATCTATGAATATTCTTACAATCAACTTGTTAATTTTCCAACACATACTAGTGGTAATACTATTGACTTGATCATTATTCCCCCTGATTCAGCTATTATTTCAAAACCCACTCAAGGTAACCTGATTTCTGACCATTATGTTATTTCTTTTGATATACTTGTCTCTCCTTTTATATTGAGTGACCATGTTAAACACTACAGAAACATTTCAAAAATTAATCTACAATTGTTCATCAATTCTGTATATGCTTATATATCTATTCATGATACATCTTTAGCGAATTACATATCTTATGATAATTTTAATGATGCACTACGATATTCCCTTGATGCACATTCACCTTTATTAATTAGGACCAAGAAATATGGTGCTCACTCTCCTTGGTTTAACAATGACCTTGTTCTTCTAAGGAGAAGACTTCGCTACCATCAGTTGAAATTCAAGCGAAGCAACTGTTTTACCCATCTTGAATCTTTCAAAAATATAAGATCTTTGTACAAGAAAAAATTATCAGCAGCAAGATCTTCCTTCTATACTGATAAACTTAATAAGTATGGCACTTCTACCAAAGAAGCTTTTAAATTAGATTTTTCTCTAATTGGTAAAAATCGGAATAAAAATCTACCAGATGGTTCTGATGATAATCTGTGTTCTTTATTTGCTAACTTTTTTCAAAATAAAGTTTTAAAAATAATAGATGATCTTCATGTAGTAGATTCTATTTATTTTGAAAGTTCACCCTCTTTCTCTGATACTCACTGGTCTTATTTTAATTTACCCACTTCTTCTGTTGTCCTTTCTCTCATGTCTTGTTTGAAATCCAATTCCCCACTTGACCCTGTTCCTCTTAATTTACTTCGTATATTATCTCCCTATCTAATTGATATAATTACTGGTATAATTCGTGTATCATTATCTTCATCCATTGTACCACAATCGATGAAGTATGCTTACATCACTCCGATATTAAAGAAACATAATCTCGATTCTTCCATACTATCCAACTATCGTCCTATTTCGCAATTATCATCAATTTCTAAGACTATGGAACGCATAGTTGCGCGTCAGCTTATTGATTATATCATATCGAACTCTATTGTGGATTGCTTTCAGAGTGCATACCTTCCCAATCATAGTACAGAAACTGCCCTAAACATTGTGTTTAACGATATTATACTATCTATGGATAATAAGGCTTCTTGTTATTTGGTTCTTCTTGATCTGTCTAGTGCCTTTGATATGTTAAATCATATGATTCTTTCTTACCGTCTACGTGAAATAGGTATTCATGGACAGGTTCACAACTGGTTGATGTCATTTGTATCTAATAGAATATCTTCGGTAAAGATCAAGTCATCTTTGTCGGCTCCATTTGATCACACTCATGGCGTTCCTCAAGGATCAGTACTGGGTCCGATTCTTTTTATTTTGTATATTCTTCCCATTAATTTGATTTTTTAAAAATACCCAAATATTCGTTATCACCTCTTTGCTGATGACTTACAAATTTATACTTTTTTTCCACCTGGTTCTGATATTGACATAATTCAACTTTCAATTGTTAACTGTATTAAAGATTTAATCTCTTGGTTTTCCTGTAATTCACTTTCATTAAATATTACTAAAACTGATAGCATTATACTTTCTAGATCTCTTTCTTCAATTACTCTCACTCATCCATTCCTTATCTCACTTCCTATCTCAAACACCATCACTACTCTAGGTTTTACTATAAATAATGTATTAGATTACTCAGTACATATATCAAACACTGTCCGCACTGCTAATTATTTCCTGTATAATATAGGCAAGGCTCGCTCTAAGCTAACATTTAATTTAACTAAATCATTATTACATTCATTAGTTTGTAGTCGACTTAGATATTGTAATTCGCTTTTAATTAATATTCCGCAAAAATTGATGAAAAAATTCGATTCAATACAACGTAGAGCTGTTCGCATATTATTTAAGCTAAAGCGTAGTGATTTAACCATATCTATACATTCCATAATGGCGACTCTCGGGTGGTTGCAGTTTCGAGATTTATGCAAGTTTCGACTTCTATGCATTACTCACAAGGCTATATATATGGGAGTTCCGTCTTACCTATCGAAGGGACTCATAATTCGAACAACTACTCGTCCGAGTCGCAAATGTGAGCTGATGAAACTCTCTCTACCGCTTGTCTCATCTATGTATGCAGATGCTGCTTTCACGGTTGCTGCTCCGAAATACTGGAATAGTCTTCCCGATGAATTACACACCATGTCATCATTTATGAGTTTTAAATGTCGACTACATACATATATGGTATCATTATAATGTCTTCTTTTTAAATTTATTATTATTTGCGTAACTATTTATTTGTTTTATTATTTCAACTTGACGCACATAAACGTCCATCGTTTTCTGAGTCAATAAACCTTTCTATTATTATTATTATTATATAAAAAAACACTGAAGCTCAAATTATTAATCATTTTTATTTATAAATAGATTTAAACGTCACATCAGTCCTCCAAATCTGTCTTTTCAGATACCTATGGAAAAAAATAATTAATAAATATCGAAGTGAATGTGTATTATACAATAACTAAAAATGAAACTGTCTATATTAACATCATCAAGTTTCTTTGTCCTTTATTGCCCCTTTGTTGCATTTCCTTTAGCGCCTCTCCTAATCTAGGACTTTACAGGCCTCCGAAATGTTCTTTGCATAAAGCTGATGGAAATATAATAATAATTAATAAATATTTAAGTTTTATTTATACATTATTTAAAAAATAAAATGTCTATATTAGTAATAAATATATAAATATTGTGTAGGGATAGGTCAGGATGGTATTTGTGAATGATGTCTTTTTTAATTTTTGGAAGTTTATTTCATGTTTTAATATTGCTTTATAGATTGTGAGAATATATTTGAATTGATATTCAACCCATTACAAATACTAGTTTTGAATACATTTTTTGAATATGAAAATGTATACATTATAATATAATGTAATAAGCATTATAATATTCATATAAATATAAGAAAATGTGTCTTATATATGAAAATATAAAAATAGATCAATATATACTATATGAAATTGTATATGAACAAATTTTATATATATATATGCATTACTATGAGGAACCAAAAAAATATGTTTATAAAATATACATACATTAAACATTATGCATTATATATGATCACTATCAAATATTTATTATAATTATATAAATAGAATTTTTAATCAAATTGAAATTTGTAAATTTATATAACAATAGAATATATATTTTCCTATTTTAATTTAGAACTCATAAATAATATAAAAATATATAAATATATACTATTAATATGTAATACTAATATGAAATTGTATATTAATAAATGTTGATCTTATATACAATCAGTATATATGATCACTATATATTATTAAATACACCAAATAATATATAAAGTATATAGTATAATATCAAATATAAATGATAATCAAATATTTATTATAATTAAATAAAAATGTTTTACATCAATTGAAATTTGTAAATTTATATAACAATAGAATATATATGTTCATATATTAATTTAGAACTCATAAATAATATAAAAATAAATCAATATATGAAATTGTATATGAACAAATGTTATATATATATATGCATTATATATATTCACTAAATATTATTAAATATAACAAATAATATATATAAAGTATATAGTATAATATCAAATATTTATTATAATTATATAAATTGAATTTTAAATTTATATAACAATAGAATATATATTTTCATATTTTAATTTAGAACATATAAATAATATAAAAAATAGATAAATACATTTATTAATTTAAGAAATTTGTTAATTTATATAACAATAGAATATATATTTTCATATTTTAATTAAGAACTTATTAATAATATAAAATTGTATAAATACATACTATATGAAATTGTATATGAAAAATGTTGATATTACATACAATCAGTATATATGATCACTATATATTATTAAATACCACAAATAATATATATATATAAAGTATATAGCTGTAATAGATATAAAGTATAGGTATATAGGTATATAGTATAATACCAAATATAATTTATAATCAAATATTTATTAGAATTATATAAATTGAATTTTTAAATCAATTGAAATTTGTAAATTTATATAACAATAGAATATATATTTTCATATGTTAATTTAGAACTAATAAATAATATAAAAATAGATCAATATATACTATAAGAAATTGTATATGAACAAATGTTATATATATATGCATTATTAGAGAAACCAGAAAATAGGTTTATAAAATATACATACATTAATCATTATTCATTATACATGATCACTAAGTTATACAAAAATATTTATTATAAATAAATAAATTGAATTTTTAATAAAATTTAAATTTATATAATTTGTAAATTTACTTTACAATATAATATATTTCATATTTTAATTTACAACTCATAAACAATATAAAAATAGATCAAATCATACTATATATATATATATATATATATATATAGAAATATAATTGATAATATATATATATATATATATATATATATATATATATATATATTTATAATATATATGCATTATTAAGAGTAACCAGAATATAGGTTTATAAAATATACGTTTATTAAACATTATTCATATTTAATATTATAAAATATAATAAATATAAAGTATAATATCCAATATTTATAAACAAATATTTATTATAAATATATAAATTGAAATTTGTATAATTTGTAATTTATATAATAATAGAATATAATCTCATTTTAATACAATATATTTCATATTTTAATTTAAAACTCATAATATACAAATAGATCAATATGAAATATATTATATGAAATTATATATGAACAAAAGTTGATATTACATATATTATATATAATCAGTATATATATGCATTATTATAAGGAACCATCAAATTGGTTTATAAAATATACATTTATTAAACATTATTCATTATACTATCTATATATTTATATAGGATAAGGTATTAAAATAATAAATAAATAAATATATAAAGTATATGAACAAATGTTGATATTACATATATTATATATAATCAGTATATATATGCATTATTATAAGGAACCATCAAATTGGTTTATAAAATATACATTTATTAAACAATATTCATTATACTATCTATATATTTATATAGGATAAGGTATTAAAATAATAAATAAATAAATATATAAAGTAACTCTATCTTGTATAAGAATAAATTTGTTTTAATCAATGGGTCTACAATATATAGCTATTTAATATTGTGACTTTAGTAATGCCAATGTATTTTAAAAAAATAGAAAATGAAATAATTGTAATATATATGTATCCATATGAATAACTATATTTAATACATATCTAATTAAAATTAATTTCTTTGACTACAAAGTATGTTCACATGGGAACAACCTTTTTTATAAAATATAATACTAATCACTGTGATATATATATATATATCAGTGATTATATATATTGCCTAAATCTGATAATAATATATTATATTGAATATTATGAATATTATATCAACTATTATTGACTAATAGTGTTTATTGTGAATTCATGTTTTATATAAATAGGTCATTTCCAATCATATTAATAATTATATTTGTAATATTAATTTATATAGATATAAATTATATAGAAACTCACCATTTATGCATATTCCTCCTCTGATTGCTGTGTGTTCTCTAGCTCCAGTAAATAACCAGTTGATGGAACTGCAACAGAGACACTAGATATAATAGCATCCTCTGTATTGTTCTTTACCTTGTTCTGAAAATATATTGAATACAAATTAAATTATATATATATATATGTATAATGTAATATGTAATATGTATAATTAAACAGTATATATATTAAACAGTTCCTCCAACACATTATTTTTATCTGTAGAATTATTTAATTTTATATAATTGTTGTAACTAGTTATAGGAACAAATGTATATAGTATATTAAAATTTATATTATTCATTAATAATATCAATTTATTTATGTATGCCAAATAAAAGTTATATATATATATATATGTGCAGTAAACTTGATAACAGTGGGTATCACCAGTATCGGTTATAACTGAAATATTATGATTTGAATACAATAATATTAACTATATTAAAAACAAATAACTTATGGATAATAATATGGATAGTTTAATATTCCAACATACAAAAAACTGTAAAATTACTATTTGAAAACAAACATACTACTAGTTATTCACTTCTATTCAAAGGAATCTATTATTTAATATATATATATATATATATATATATATATATATATATATCAATACATTTATAATTAATGTTTTTACTATGTAAAGTAATATCGAAATACTATAACTATGATTGAAATATAGTATTTTAATTCTAAATAATTATTGAAAAGTATAATATTTGAACAACTCTGGTATTTTTTATTTTTGGTTTAAACTTAGATAACTCAAAAACACAACCTGACCAACCCTGCTAATAACTGATTTGATAAATGTATACATTAATGTATAATATTATCAAAAATGATAAAAACAAATTTACTTTTCATTATATATTTACTAACAAATGAATTATTGATACAGTTCTGTGTTGTGAATGCCTTGCTCCATCATAAACTGGTTCTATGGGTAGACCATTAAACACTTTATTACGATTACCTGAAAATATATGTTATTTTACATTAGAATCAAAATTATAGCGGCACTTATTTAAAAATAGTTTCGTGTGAGGTGTCCCAATAGCGAAATATAGTTACAGTTTTAAATAGATGGCATAAGTTCATATACATGTTATATAATAATAATATCAGAATTTAGGCATGACAATGTTAAACGAAGAAGCGAGATACTTATATCTAGTCGTTTACCCATTTCACTTTCCTAAAGAATATTTATGAGGAGAAAAGTATAGTAAAAGTATGGATGATGTGATTTAATGATGAAACAGTATTGGCAGGGAGAATATGTAGAATCGAATAGCAGTAATCAATGCGGGACATAACGAGAACTAATAGGAATACTAGTTAGCTTACTGACTGGTGACTTTCTAATTGTGGTTTTGCTATAAATGTTATGCTATAAATTGCTTAGATGTTTATATATAAGAAATTGTTTAGGTAACATATATATTATTGTTAAATATAAAAGTAGGAGTTTTAGAGTAGTTTTAGAGTAGGGAGAAAGATCTCTATATATTTATATTGTCTAGTATAAAATCGGTAAAGGAAGGAATAGAGATATACATAATTATGATAGTAGTATTCTAGTATTCTAAGAGAATATAAGAAGAATATAATTTTAAAGGAGCCACAATCATATAGAATTTAAATATTCTATTAAGTTTTATCTCAGTTTGAAGGATTATTGATAGGGAGAATTGATAAAATGTATATTTCCGATTAAATATGATAGTAGATATATGGGAATGTATTAATTATAATATAAATATGGCAAATATACATTGGTAATGGTGTAGGGTCTAGAACCAACCCTTTGGGAACACCAACATTTAAAATAAATAATGGAAATCAAGTATTTTTATCATAAGCTAGATGTGACTATTTGAGGGGTAAGAGTGATATATATTAAAACCGAACCAGATATAACAATCATACATAGTGGGAATAAGAGTATATCATGGTTTATATGATCAAATACACTATATAGGTCTAGGAGTACTAATTGGTCATACATATTTGCGCTAAGGGAGGCTAACATAAATTAGATATACTAATTAGTTCCGTTTCATTTGAGTGCTTTAGGTTAAAGTACTTTGGTAATAAGGATAAAAGAGATTATTATTAATATATAATACAAGTTTTATAGAACAAACTTATAGAACAACATTAGTCAATAATGTTTCTTAAGCAAGGTAGTTTCGATATTGTACTATTACTCTATAGGGAGTCCTGGTCAATATTTTATTTGTGTTCATTATTAATTGAAGATGGGAATTAAAGTATAATTAGAAAATATTCCCGTATTCATGGAATTTAAGATTATATCTAAGTAAATATAATAAAGAAAGGGAAAATAAATGTATATATTATCACATGGTGAGGTATGGCATGACTTCATTATTAATAATAAGATTGTATTTGCAGATAGAGAATTTAATAGGTAATTCATATGTTGGAGATAGTAATATATATGACAGCTATTATGGTATACAGTGTACAGTGTACAGGATTTAGTATATCAGGAATAACCGCTGGCATATTACATCCAGTCCCGCACAACTCATCGACTAAATCTATATACCTAGATGATCAATATATTATCTAGCCGGAGTCTAATAGCACTATATTAACCATAGTTATTGAAATAGGAAATAATATTACATAATATAACTATAACATATAAATTATATTACTTCTGATATATCTGATAAATGCAGGTCAATTATAAATAAAGTTGAAAGCAGAAATATATATCTAGAATAATATAATGAAAATATATTCCTATGTGAAAATATTGATGTAATTATTCATTGTAGATCTAACAAGTTCAGTTAAAAGTGAAAGAAGTTTTAGTAACATGAACATTGTAAAGAATTGGCTAATAAATTTAACAAAAGAGACTGAATAGTGTAATGATATTTAGTATTCGTAGTGACAATATAGATTAACTATTAACACTATATCTGGTGAATATCAAGGAATGTATTATGGGTTGGCTCAATCAAAACAATATATATAGGTAATAAAATTAAATATAATATATCATATTTTGGGTATATAAATAATTCTCTGGTAGAGGAAACGACCCCATATTCGCCCCATGTCCGCCCCTAGTAGGGTTTCATGAACACCACACTTCAGCTGCCCACTATCATGTACATTACAGATACGTATTACAGATGCAGCATCATACATACACTTAGATAAGTAAACATTACATACATCACCGCTATCACGTATCTCTATAGTGTATAGATGTTAATAATTAGGCATACTATACGACGTATGTTAGGTCGATAGCTATATATGTTGGGAAAAGATATTCATACCATCTATTATACATAAATACACACAATGGCGATATTCTTATTGGAGAACAGGTGATAAGTTATTACTGATAATTTATAATTGAAGAAATATAAAATTCTAAATATTATATTATATATCAGTGTACTCAATTCCAGATATATCACAGGATGGTACGTTAATAGTCTTCGTCATGTATACCAAGTTAGGTATTATTATTATATAGGTATTTATTGATGTACGTTAAGGTTCATTATCACATTGGTCAATATTTATCTAATGATTTATTAGAATTTTTTTAAATAATAATATAATTATAATAGATTATAGAGCTCAAATTTATGAAAAAGCCATCAATATGTCTGGAAGATTCAATAAAATGAAATATATCATAATATACCATAGTCCATTGTCAATATGGATTCCCATATCTGCGCTGTACATTCCTTAAATCTAGTTGTGAAAAATGCCGCTGAATCTTCGACAATTGTAGCAATATTATTTGCTTTCATCCCAAATAAATATAATTTATTTAGCCAAACTAAATAAAGAATATATTTATATATATATATATATATATATATATATATATATATATATATATATATATATTAACATCTATATTAAAGAGTAATATAATATGTTTTATTAAAAGCATTATCGAATATAATATGGTCATCACAAGCAGATTTTATTAGAGTAGTATCTTGTGGATTTCCCAAAATTACATAAGTTATATCTGATATTATATATGTTAAAATATTACGTAAATTACATTACTAGAGTTAACGTATTTATTCAATAAAATGCAAGAATTTGAATGAGACTTCAATATTATGAAAACCGTGGAGCTAATTACCTTGTAGACTAAAGTCGATCAAAAAAGTATTGCAATTAGGTTAAATTAAGATACAAGCGGTAATAAAAAATATTGGTGTAATGATTATGAGGAGTTGATTAGAGTATACAAACAAATTACAAAATAATTAGTATAATGATAATATATGATACAATTAGTGATTTTACATCATATATGATGAATACTAATATATAAAAAGTTAAAAATGACTATTTTCTAACAATATTTGACAATTTAATTGATATATACTTATAAGTATTTAGGAAATACTAAAAAAGATAATCATGTAGTTATTACTAATTATATAAATAATATGTATATATATATATATATATATATATATATATATCATCTGACTTCAGAGATTACGATGATTAGTATATAAGATAATTCAGTATTAAACATATATTATACCATATTGATATAAACATCAAAGGAATGGACTATACAAATATTCATATATATATATATTCATATATATATATATATATATATATATATATATATATATAATGGTCTAAATATATCCAATTGTAGATATTTTCATCCTAATATATGTAATGGTAAATAATTACACTTGAGAAAGAAGCTTCTCTAAACTTAAACTTATAAATAATTTTCTATGACATTATCTGACACAATAAATACTTTCAAGTATGTAACATTATATTTGGAATCAAAGCTAATTAATTAAATTGATACTGAATAAATAATACTGCTTTAGAAGAGGAAATCGAGTAAAATAACTATGTAATAATATCATTTTAACCAATTAATTCTGTTAACATATACTTATATCATTTTTATTTATTAATTTGTAAATTATAAAATATTACATTTTAATGATTTTAAGTGGGTATCGGAATACCTATTTACACCCATAGCGTGAAGGAGACCTCCCCCTATATAGTATATGTATCTTAAAGTGGGTCTCCTTCACACGATACATGTAAATATATATGCACATTTTTTTTTAAAGATTATAAATATTTTTACATAATTTTATCACGCATAATATAATACATATATAATACATCATTTAGGTATATCCCTATATTTATATATATATATATTTATATATAAATAAATGCAAGAGTTATGGATATTAGTTATTTCTAGAATGGCCCATTTAATATGTTATGAAATTCTTATGGGGCCCATACGTTTTTTTTGCCAGGGGCCCATAGTATGCTTAAGCCGGCCCTGTATATAGTAATATATACCACAACGATACGTAAATTATTAGAGTAATGGACCTATTCGTTATTTTCCTAAAATTAATTTTCCTAAATACTATAAATATCCCGTTTGAATTTACTTAATTGTAATGCGAATATTGTAAGTATATAGGAGTTTTATATGGTTTCCAAAAGACTGTTTAATTTCAAGTAGAAGCATATAATAAGTATAAAATAATATAAAACAACGATACGTAAATTATTAGAGTAATGGTACTTATGGTACGTTATGTAATATTTTATTTCCCTAAAATGAATTTTCGAAAATATTATAAATATTGAGTTTAAAATTACTTAATTATAATGCGAATATTGTACGTACATATGAGTTGTATATATTTTCTGAAATAATATTTAATTACAAGTAGAATAAAATATAATATGATTATAATAATATTATATTATATTATATTAAATATAACACAATTGTGTTCATTAATGATCCGTACATTATTAGAATAGGAAAATAAAATAATGGAACTAATTATTTTTCTATAATTATTAATTACTTTCGATCATATATACATAATAGTATTAAGGTAAACGTCATAATAGTATAATAACATAACACAATTATAGGTAAACTGCTGTATTACGAATTATAATAGAAATCAAAAATGAATATTAGTATTTATTAAATCATAATATTTACTCTATTATTAAATATATTCATAATAAAAAATAAGACAATTAGCCGAGTTGTCTAGATAGGTGTGTTATCAATCTAATTTTGGACGAATGCCTAAATTCGACTCCCTATCACGGAATATTTTTTATCTTTTTATAATATATAATTATTTTGTTAATATAGATATATATTATATGTTAATATATAATATTAAATTATTCTTCTAAATAAATCGATTAGATAAATTGTATATTATATTAAAAAAAATGTTTCGTGATGGGAATCGAACCCAGGCATTCGGCCAAAATTAGATTGATAACACACCTATCTAGACAACTAAGCTATAACCAACAATTATTATTCTCCTATTATTTATTATGAATATATTTAATAATAGAGTAAATATTAGGATTTAATTATAAAGTAAATCAGAATATACAGAATTAATAAATACTAATATTAATTTTGTATTTCTATTATAATTCGTAATATAACAGTTTACCTATAATTTTGTTATGTTATTATACTATTATGACGTTTACCTTAATAATATTATGTATATATATATGATCGAAAGTAATTAATTAATTATAGAAAAATAATTAGTTCCATTACTCTAATAATATACGTATCGTTGTGTTATATTTAATATAATATAATATAATATTATTATATACATATTATATTTGCTTCTACTTGTAATTAAATAGTATTTCAGAAAATATATACAACTCATATGTACGTACAATATTCGCATTAAATAAATTCTAATTTAGAATAAATTAAAAACTAAAATATTTAGAATAAATTAATTTATAAGAACATTATTATAACAGTTTTCTCATCATTGCGGTATATCAATATACATTTATTATATATTATTTATACTTGACATTAAACAGGTTGTAAGGAACTATTTTTATATCGTATGTACTTATAATATATACAGATATATTTACATATATACGATATACTATAATTAAGAACGTATGTCCTTCATATACTTTTATCTATTTTAACATATATTTTAACATATATTTTCTCGCTAATATTTTTAACACTATTTAGTAAATAGTATTTACTCAGTGTAATTATATTACATATTATTGACATAGATAATATAGACATATTATTGCGAAACCCAAATTGTCTATTATTTATTATATTATTGTTTTCAATAAATGAACTACTTCTTGTCTTTATTAATTTTTCAAATATTTTAGAAAAATAGATATCGGTCTATAATTCTCAAAATTATCTTTTATTACCTTATTATATATTTGAATTACTTTAGCTATTTTTAGAGAATCTGGAAAGTAATCTGCACTAAAACATATGTTATATAATAAAGATAAAGGAACAGATATAATATCTACTATATTTTTTATTAGAAAATAATTAATGTCATATACGTCCTTACCGTATGTTAATTTCATGTTATTTATAATATTCGTCTATTCAGTTTAATTTATAAAAGTAAAAATACATAGGAGATAATAGTATAATTATAAATATCTGATTTAACACATTTCCCAAACATATCAGTGGTAATACACTTGCTTTGATTTTAACTTGTATATCTAACTCTCTTTACAATATTATTAAAATAACGTTATTCCAATCTATCGAACTAATTATATATAATTTTCTCATATATTTTACTGTAAACATTATAGACGTATAGATGAATGGTAATTATACTTATAACGTACTATATTACTAAGTTAGATCTGCTATTAGGTTAATAATATAATTAGGTCATATACGTTAATATTATAATTATCTATAACAACATCAACATATTATAAATTATATATATACTTTTTAATATTACTTATAAGTATACTTATTTAATTATAACTATAGACCAGACACTATAGTCTATTTCCCATATTATCATTGGGGAATATATGTCATCTTCCATGTTCACAATGTTTTCCAATAACACCGGACACGTAACTTCTCCAACAGTTTACCAGTAGACAATACTGACCAATCATCAACATTTGTAATATTACTAATACTAATAATAATATTACTAGTACACTATTTTCTAATATAAATGCATATCATTTAAGTTTGATATAGACAAATTTATATATAAAATAACACCAAGTGAATTATCAAGTAAATTACTAAGTATACTTATAGTTGCAATGCATGTTGTAGTTAGCAAAAATAGTTTGCCCTATAAATATATAGGTTAACATGAGATCAGTTTTGTATTATGTATTAACAACAACAACACATGTGTAACTAGTTAAACACATCTATGCTATTCTCTAATACTTGACATCATTTAAAGACATATAATAGTGTGGGAATAGTGTCAGTATACATTTCTATAGAATTATCCTATAACTTAATGTTATCTATATATGTTATATAATGTATAGGTTCTCTCCTTTGAGCAGAAATTGTACTTTCTAAAATTATACTTTCTGAATCAATAAACTATTTTCAATCGTTCATGCATTCATATATAAGCTTATATACTAATAATGTATATTGTATATGATGTATATACATACCATACTATTAAGAAACATATCCATATATATTTAATATCTATTTGAGTCTAAAAATATGTATGAATATATAATGAAGTAATGATTTTATATGTAAATATTTATTATTATATTTACCTAAATTAGAACATTTATTGTGACGATTTCAATGAATAAATGTAAATAAAGCGTGGTTTAACTAGAAGACAATATACTTTACCTGTCAGTCAGTAGGGTGAGTTACAGATATAACCATATTTATGTTATAACGCAAATACTAAGTTTTATATCGGTTAGTATATTCAATAGCAGATCTAAATATAAAAAATAAGAAAGACAATATAATGACATATACTTATCATTATAATTAATAAATTATTGTTGATAGAGATTAATGTATACTTATGTAATATATATTAACTATAACTAATATATAACTTATTATATGAGTTATATAGTTAATTACACCCACAAGTAATTAATATTATATTAATAACTTTCTGTATATTGATATGAATGTTGAAAATAATATCTGCTATTTCTCAATTATTATTAACAAATGAAATATATATATATATGACTATAAACACCTAATATATATATATACTTTTCCGTACTATGTATTACTTGTATTATTGTATTGTAACTATTATTATCACACTATAATAAAATTATAATTAAATTAGTGTTTAAATAAATCATCATCATCATCATCATATATATAGTGAGTATTCATACACATATCTGTGTGTATATTTGCGTAAACTAATACACACTAATATACTGTTACTCCCTATATTAGTGAACTGTTGACTAAGCCTATAGATGTACCACACGTAACGGAAGTAACACCTCGATAACCACGTGGTTAACAACCGGATATCGCTACTGCATACACGCTAGCTGTTATCACGAGTGAAAGTGAAGAAATAAAAAATACCTTAAGATTATGCAACCATATTATAATCTAATAACTAATAATTTACTCTCATATCTACTAAATATGTATTACGTCATGTCATTAATCAAGTTTTCACTAAAAACAATAAAGATTAGCAAGCAGAATTTGTATATATGTAAACAATATAAATAATAAATAGATTAATGTAGTAACATTTCAGAAACTTAGTATAATAGATAAAATTGAATATTAAATTAAGTATTGAATATATTAATAATATGGTATTAATATATTAATATATGGAAATCTATGTTCAAAATGAACAAATTACCTATACATATTAGTAATATATAAACAAGTGAAATTTTAGTTAACAACAAATTATATCTTTAAAATGAATTGTGTACCTTGTTAAATAAATAACAACTTTAATAATAACTTCAAAATTAACTTACTATTATAAAATATTTAATTATAAATTATTAAAAATATTAATATAAAATATTACATATTATATCATACATATATGTATTTATATATGATAAATGAGCGATTGGTATGTTAAATGCAACTAAGTTGTATATATAAGTATATATATATATTAATATATATTATATATATATATATATATATATATATATATTTAACTGCCTGTTGGTAGTTAGATACACAAGGTGTTAGACACACAAGCATTATGACAAGGTTTCGAGCCTCGTCCGGAACATAAATTAATTTTATAATACGGGTCTTCAAATATTATTTAGAAGTGATCTTATATAATTGTGTATAAATAAATGTTCGGCTCTCGTTAAAACCATGGATGCCTTAACATGAGAGCGGCTTCGAGGGGACATTAGATCAATATATGGTTATAAGTGAAAACTTCAGTTAAGTTCCTGGATGGGATGAAAGGACTCCACCAAATAAAAATAACAAACAATAACAATATATATATATATATATATATATATTTCTACCTATCCCACAGGTTATAATTATGTTATACGCTTATTTTGTATATAATAATGATTATATATTTTACGTAGAAATTAAACCCTTACATAATATTGTTAACACTTTATTAATGAATATCATTAAGTATATATGTAGGGGAGGAAGGGGGTAGTGGCCGATGAGGGAGTAGTGGCCGTTTTAATTAACGCTTAAATGGTACTTGATAGGATAAAAAGTTCTATATACAATATTTAGATAATCCAAATATCTATAATATATAGTACATTTTTTTTTTAAATAATTAATTAATTACTCTAATTTATTATATAATCATTTTTTGTCAAATTTTGACATAAAAACATGATTATATATGTATGCTTATTTATTTATAAGAGTATGTGTATATATAATTAAATCATTGAATCAAATAAGGTGCGTATGCATCATAAATATAATTATTTAATATTATAAAATTAAAAAAATATAAATCGAATACATTACGAGACACCTATCGCATTTTCTGGTACTAGCGGCCACTACTAGAGCCTTGCCGTATTTTAGTGCTTTTATTAATGCCTAATCAAACGTTAATATTATTAGAATAAACACTTTATATATAAAAGTGAAATTAAAGTATTCTAGAACTATATGATTTCTAGTTAATTCAAAAAAAATAAGAGCCTGAAATTCAGTATATAAGAATATATTAGAAATCTTCTGAGGCATATTAATTATCGGCCACTACCCCCTTCCCTCATCTATATATATATTATATTATCTATAATATTATATTAGTTTTGGATTAAACATGTTTAATTCATTCAAAATATAATTAAAATATAGTATTTCAAGAATAAAAATAATACTATGCAAGAAGTTAATAAATTGTATACATATTAGATAATATTACGTAAAATAAATATAGTTATATATTAAAGTTGTTAATTTATTTAGATTATGTCATTGAGTGTATCAGTAATTATAATTAGTATATAATTATATATAATTAATGTTTTAGATAATAACTATAATACTGGCAGTGTAACACAGCTACATATAACATAGTTTCATACATTAAACAATATATATATATATATATATATATATATACACACATATATATGATATACCGACATTATATGATATGTAATATGCGTTGTAGTATATGATATAATATATAATTTAGTATATATTGGTATTTTCTAACATCATTTTATTATATTATATAATATGTATACTTAATTAAAATCGTTATTAATTAATATAAATATATAAATATTAGTATTTAGTCGTTAACACTTATATTGTATTATGGATATAATCATACAACTAAAGTGGTGTTGTATATAAATGACACTCCCGTTAACTCGACATTGACGCTACTGGATGTTGATGTCGACTTAACTACATTGTCGAGTTATCGGGTGTATATAGGAAGGCGTTCAATTATGTGTGTTCATATTCGTTATAATGGCAATGTTTATTTATAATTTTATAATATTTAAATTACTTATAGATATAACAAATTAATGAGCACTATTATTAATTTAACCTCAATTTTTGAATAATAATAATTATAATAAATACAAATATAATTAATATAGCTATTATTAAAATAAGAATGTATTTATGGTTGAATTAGATTACTTATAACTGTATTCATTTTTAAAGTGGTTTCACACCAACTCGAACGCAATTATTAACTCTAATTATTAGAGGTTAAAGTTTAACTATATTATTTAAATCTTTAAAAAGTGTTTTACACATAATTTTTGAATTAATAATTGTATTCGAGTTTATGTGAAACCACTTTTACAGATAAGAATTTATATTGGATTTAAATATTATAGTTAAACTTTTACCTCTAATTATTATAGTTAATAATTGCGTTCGAATTGGTGTGAAACCCCTTTTAAAGGGTTTTAAGTAATATAATTGATAAAATATAATCAATATTCATGTGTAATATATAGGAGTAGGATATATTAAAGTAGGACTTACATTTAATTAGATACAATACTTTTTATAATGCACGTATGTTATATAAATAACCTATATACATATGTTCACTATCTTGTGGTATCAAATTCACTAAGATAACATAGTGCGGCGTCATCATAAACAACTATATTATGTAGTAAATAATTGTTGTATTCATTTAATACGCAACCTTCGAGTATGAATGTTGTGTATTTAACAATACTATTTTCTATTGTTATATTGCTACCCTGTAGCATTAGCGATAAGCAATGTCCAGCTGCTGGTATTGAGGGATGTAAGTGTAGATATGGTTCCATAAACTGCGATAGTTATACCGGTGATGATATTCCCGTGTTTAGTAACTCTACTGAAGTTTATGAATGGGTTAGTCATACATATTATGCATGATTATATCACATACAGTATAATTATATAGTAATATATAGATTATGTTATGCTAATATTTAATATTTATTATTTAATGTATATAATCATTATAAATAGTATAATATAATATTATGATTCACACACCTATACGTATAAAGTATGATAATGTATTATATTAATCATATAGGTATATGTATCTATAACTAAATACATATGACTGGTATATAATTTACTAATTATAATAATTCACAGGTTTCTTTCTTTCTTTGTAGTATTACCAGAGTGAATGCATTTATTCTATTGAATATTAAAACTGTTTTGTTATATTTAAGTTATATTAAAATAGTAACGATACATCCTAAAGCTTTTTGGACAAGTGAATCTAATAATACAACAACACATACCAAACTTAAACGTTTATATTTAGGTAATAATAACATTAAATACATTAAAAGTGGAACATTTGATCCATTGATCAATTTAAAACGTCTTATATTGAATAATAATAAAATAAATTATATAGATAATAAATTGATTGTAAATCTTAATAAACTTACACATTTCGATATTAAAGATAATGAATTAACACAATTACCTACTAAATGGTTACCTAATAGTTTACGATACTTAGATATTAGGGATAATGCAATAGAAGTTTTATCTAGTAAGACATTCGAAGGTGCACCCAATTTAAATAGGATAACGTTATCACTAACTAATCTAAATATAGAATACAATACCTTCCGTAATCTTACTAAACTAAGACAACTTATAGTAGATTACAGCGATTTAGAGATATGTACATGTAAATATATATGGTATCTAAATATTAAAAGTAACAGTAGAGTATGTAAGTATATTAATAATAAGTATGCAAGTATTAGAGAATATCTTAAAGAAGAATGTAAAAAGCAGCTAACAGGTTAATACATATTATATAAGTTATATAATACATAATTATAGCACTATGTTAATCATGCATGAATATATGTGGATTACATTTATTTATGTAAATTTTAGTAATTATTAATATTATTAATTAATTATTTAATAACAATACAAAAGTCACCAGATAAACTATAATAAATATGATCATTTATTACATAATAATAATTAATGTTATGCCTAGTTAGTAGTTACGGTTCATTACTTTATTATCGTTCAACCTAACTTATGTCAACACTTAATATTTATATGACGCATCGAGATAATGAGATTTGTAAATCATAAATATTATAATTCATAAATATTATTGTAAATTATACTATTATTTACATTATTGACATTATTTAATTTATACAAGTTCTATATAAAACATCGTATATGTGTGTATAAATATAAAATAGTTAATTGTAACCGGTAACATAGTGAATGCGAGGCCATAGCCACTTGTATACAATGTTAACAGTTCAATAGTCTATGTTATAATAGTATTAACTATAAGTACATGCATATATACAATTACATCTGTTAATATTACTACTATATATGTATCTAATAAGTGTATATATAATAATATATATAAAATAATAAAATCTTAATAAATATACATATTATAATAATATAACGTTTTAATATAAACGAAGAAATAACTAAAAGAGAAGTTAAGATTGCAATAATAATATATCATTTTTATAGTAATTTTAATATTTAATATTTATATTTTTTAGTTATTTAAAAAATATTATTTATATAAATATCAATATATGTACATATATTGTCATTTCTATTGTTATTTCTATTTGGTGGAGTCATTTCATCCCATCCACGAACTTAGATGAAGTTTTCACTTATAACCATATATGGCCTCTAATGTCCCTTTGAAGCCGCTCTCATGTTAAGGCATCTATGATTTTAACGAGAGCCGATCATTTATTTATACACAATTATATAAGATCTCTTCTAAATAAAATGTTAAGACCCATTTTATCAAATTAATTAATGGTCCAGACGAGGGTCGAACCCGTATATATATATATATATATATATATATATATATATATATATATATATACATATACATATACATATATTCATTATACAATGTATTTAATTATACGTATTACATTTTATATATATATATATATATATATATGAAGCATCACAACTATAAATATGATATATTATTGTAGAATATTTAAAGGTAATGAATTTAATGAAAAATGTACGTAATATATATTAAATAAATGTATATTATCTACGTTTAAAAATTTAATTATAAAGTATTTATAAATATGTATTCATAATAAAGTATTTAGAATTTATATTAAATACATTTTTAATTTTAAAAATATTTAAAAATAAGTATGAATAATACAAATATTAAAATAACATGAATTACAATATTAGTTATCATATATTTTATTAATATATATATATATATATATATATATATATATATATGAAATTAAGAAATAATATAATTTAGATTAAATTAAATTGTTCATGTTTTTACATTAAGAGATACAAATAATAATTGTTATTTTACATTATCAATAATTTAATTATAATAGTATAACACTGTGCTACATATACAGGAAATAATATTGAATATTTACTCTAAATGATAACTACAGTATTATGTAATCAATAGATATTCAAGAATGTGAGTTAGGACATGACTGTGAAAATGGAGCTACATGTGTTGATGGAATAGGCACCTATTATTGTACATGTGCTACAGGATATACTGGAACATTCTGTGAAACTAGTTTGTATTCAATTTGATGATATATGTATTATGAAATATGTATTATAATTACATATAATATAGTATGCTACCTGGATAAAATGTACTTACTATTTAAATAATTAATAATATATAAAAATTATTTATTTTGGATCTTAACAAAATAATTTAATTTATGTTTTGTAATATACTTTAATAAAATATTATGTATTTAATTAAATTTGTTTTTAAATCTGCCCAGATATTCAAGAATGTGATATTTCTCATAACTGCCAAAATGGAGCTACTTGTGTTGATGGATTAGGTACTTATACTTGTAATTGTGCAGATGGATATACTGGAACACTTTGTGAAACAAG
This sequence comes from Osedax fenrisi, assembly GCA_964019155.1. Classification (NCBI taxonomy): domain Eukaryota; kingdom Metazoa; phylum Annelida; class Polychaeta; order Sabellida; family Siboglinidae; genus Osedax; species Osedax fenrisi. The sequence continues at coordinate 77,204,906 of OZ025242.1, forward strand.
TTTGTATAATATTTAAAAACACATTTATTATGAAATAGTATTAATCTAATATAAGGTAATAATTATCTATAATATAAATAATAAATATTATATAATATAACATTGTATAATATTTAAAAATATATTATTAATAATATTTAATACATAATATATACTAAACCATGTCCAATCAATATAAAAATAATTTATAATAATTATAAATACAATATTTTTGATATTTCATCTCTTGATAATCAAATAATTGTAAATAATAATTAATTACTACAGTATCACAAATTAATAATTAATAATATAATATTTTAGATAATTCATCTCTTGATCAAGCCATTAAGTTGGAGAAATTAAATATATTAACAGGTAATTTATAAATAATATAGAAATTATATAATATATATGTATATAGTGTTAATCGTGATAAGTTAACTACCGGGTTATCTAACAATAGCGATTAGCTAACATTAATAACTTCCCGGTTGGTATTGTATTTTGTAATATTGCAGCTTTAGCTAACAAAAATAAACTAAAAATAGAAAAACTATACCTAATATTGTTGTAGTTAAATTTCTAATTTGTAATGTTACCTTATTAGCTAATATTATGTATTCAACATATTAATTGTAGGTTTATTTAAATGGTTGTTTTTTTATTAAAATAGTTTATTTAGGTGGAAACATTTCATCCTATCCAGAAACTTAGATTATGTTTTTTTTACTTATTATCAAATCGCTCTAATGTCCCTTCGAATCCGTTCTCATGTTAAACATTATTAGAAAAAAGTGTTGAATGATGATGCTTATCAAAAGTTTGAACCGATTTTAGACTGGTCACCCTCTAGCAATGCATTTAACCCTATATGTTAGGTGTCATTAAATATTTTATAATTAAACAGATTAACTTTATGTAATTAAAACCATTCAACCTTGAAATCATTCGTAATCATTGTAACAAGAGCCGATCATTTATGTATACACAATTATATACGATCACTTCTAAATATTATTTTAATTAATTTTAATTTAATTTTAATTTTAATTAATACCTATTGTAATAGTTCAAATAGAGTTTGAATCCGCGACCTACTACTTGTATGACTTATAATGTAGCCATCTGAGCAAAGTATATAATACTTATAAATATATACGAATAGATCACTCTAGCGACATATACAATAGACATAGTATATCACTATACTATACTATACACCTCTATATAACAAAGCATGTAGGCAATATATTGTCATACTCGACTTATGTAATAATATATTGTAATGTATAATACCTAAATATAAACATCTAGGTTAACGCCTGACTTTTCTTTTCTTTCGATTTAAATTATATTAACTAATCTTATAACCCATATATATTATTTTGAATTGACATAATATATTCGTATATATTTTTCCTATATTCATTGTATAATTCATAGAATTGATGCAAGAAAAGTTTAAAGTGTTAACTATTTTGGAAGAGAAGATGAAGATGCTGGACTATAATATTTCAACAATGGCTAAGAGAAGATTGCAGATCATCAGAATACACCCATTAGAGACATACGAGGCTATTGAAAACTTAGAATTATCAATACTACATAACAGCATATATAATAACTATGTTTGTATATTATATGTAGGTGTACGACTATATTTTATAGTTTATATTACATTTTATATAATGTTATAATATAGTATAATGAAATAATAAATAATAAATATCATCTCAATAACTTTTTCAATTAGTTAGTTATTTGTAAATTATGTCACGGGATTTAGAATATTTTCTTCAATTTGAGATATTATATTTAAAATATTGTTTAGAGATTGTAATTTGTATAATAAATTATATATATATTTGTAAGAATTTTATTATTTTATTAATTTAAATAAAAATATTAAATATTATATACATACCTAATAATTAGTAATTATATTTGTCAATAGTATTTCAATTGTAAGATACCTATAGGATACATATATTTCAAATAATATTGACATTCCAAAATAAAATGTAAAGTATAATGTATATCATATAATAAATACATTATAATAGTAATGAATTTAGATTTTCTATATAATAATTTAAAAAATTAATAACAAGAAATAAGATTTTAAAATTAAATACTTCTTAAAATATCACATATATTTATTTTATTTATATACATAGTGTGTTATATATATTTATATATCTTTCTTATACATCTTATTATGATATTTATTAATCTATAATATTACTTAATACAGTTTAATTTTCTGACGATGAAGAAATGTGATACGAATGATATTGAGAACATAGAAACTATTACCACGACCATAATGAATAAGATTATATCGGATAAGATGTGGGCTTGCTTTGTTTTAGAAGACAATTTCATTTCTGAAAATATAAAAAGTTTATCAAATTTCCCAAAATTGAGATCACTAATCTATAGTTAGTAATTATAAATATAAAATATACATAAGAATATCTCGAGGAAAGTCTCCTATTACTAACCCATCCTATTACCTACCCTCCGAAGACATAATTCTGTCAATAATATTGCAAATTAATTAAATGTATATAACAATTATAACAATATTTAATTAAAAAAACTATTGAACAATATATCTTTATTATGGTAACCCATATTATTTTCCTATTACCGTCCACCAAAATTACCCTAATACTGACCACATGTGATTTATAATAAACAATCAAAATAGATCCTAATTTTATTTTAATATATGTCGTAAGTTGTTTTTGTATCATTGGTATAGAATTAGGATTCATGATTCCAGTTAATTATATACATATATTATATGATTAATATATAAATATTAAATGATAATATACACTATTTTAATATAATTACTATAAAGTTTAAATTTAAATTTAATATTAATATTAAAACTTAAATTCATAATAAATAAATTGCATGCATGTTATAATTAATTATATTTATATATAACTGCTCTTTTGATTTTATATTATATACCACGATTGTTTTAACGGGGTCGGTAAATATAGAAGGGGTCGGTATTAGGTGCATTTATCCAATTACCGATATCCTTGTTTATTCTTGTCAATATAATTATATAACAATTTTACAATAGCCACATCATTCATTGCCATGATGTTACCCTAATTACAAAATTTCAAATACATATATTGAATATTGAATAATATATTATAAATAATCTTTTAGGGGTCGGAGACTTTCCCCTATATATATATATATATATATATATATATAGCATTAATGCAACTATTATTACTTATATTCAAAATAATAATAACTCATAAAATAATTATTTCAATCACGACAGAATCAATAAAATTCTTCAGAAAAGATGAATCTAAAAATTCTATAGATAATTCTATTCGAAATTTCTTACAAATCTGAAATCTAAAAAATGAAAAATAACAGATGTATATACATATTCATTATCACTTTGTACTATTAATTAAATAATAAGGAATATTCCTTTATTATTATTCATCTATATTTAACTATTTTGATTGTATTGAACCATATTAATAATATATTATATAAAATTATACATCATATTTAATATTAAATAAATTATTTATATTATTATAAAAATAATATCTTTATTTCATAATTTGAATATATATACATATATATATATATATATATATATAAATGTAGTGAATAGAAATATTATAGATATAACTGTTATATGAATATCAGATATTAAGAAATTATATAATAGCCTAGAAATACAAATAGCTTTATATTAATAAGTAATTTATTTATAAAGTAACAAATATAATTTGAATCAAAACATTAATAGTTATATGTCATTGAATACAACGTTAATATATATTATATATACAAATAATGATGTGAAATATATTATGTTAGTATTTTATTATTGAAACATTAGTCCTGCATCTCTTTCATAATATATATTATAATCCTATATGAATTATATAATTTTTAAATAAATTATAACTCTGATATTTGTAATTAAAATTAATATATAAATATTTTATAAAAATAAACATATAAAGTGATTAATAATATATGGAAGTATATTTAATACATATACATCATATTAAACATATTTAAATATTTAATTTTTTTAAATCAATAAATAATATGCAACCCAGTTATATTATATCAATCCTATAATAGTATAACTATCACATAACTCTAAAATATACTAAATATTAAATACATCATATCATTAATCAATATATCACAAGTTTATTCATTTAAATATTATCTATTTTTTAAACGAGTAATATTAATATAAAACAATACATATTATGATACACAAATAGGTTTTCGAGTCCCTTCTATCATGTACAAAATTAAATAATATAATATGCTATGAACACATGATACAATTAAAATAAATAAATAAATACAATACACAATATAGGTATACGATCTGAATACGAAAACAAATATTGGCTTAAAGATTGGGGTTAGCGAGTAACGAGAGTTTTTAGTTTGTGAACTTATAATGGGAACTGATATAATGGATTGAGGATGGATGATCCAGATATTAGGAGAAAAGTACCATGAAGATATGGCATTGATAGCAGAAAGATTAAATTCGTGAGAAAGGAGTAGGGTGGAATAATAACCGACGAGAGGTGCATCTTATAAGTAGGTCAGTAGTATAGTGAGTGGTAGATAAATATAGGGTTTTATATATAATTGTGGTATATTTTAGTTTAGATATTTTATAGAAGGGTAACCATATAGGTATGTACCACCTACCTGACATATTATAGGCCATTGTAGCAGAGTGCTAGTATCTATTTAAGAGCTATATGGTTCTGATCGAGGAACGGATGATGTGATTTAATGATGAAACAGTATTGGCAGGGAGAATATGTAGAATCGAATAGCAGTAATCAATGCGGGACATAACGAGAACTAATAGGAATACTAGTTAGCTTACTGACTGGTGACTTTCTAATTGTGGTTTTGCTATAAATGTTATGCTATAAATTGCTTAGATGTTTATATATAAGAAATTGTTTAGGTAACATATATATTATTGTTAAATATAAAAGTAGGAGTTTTAGAGTAGTTTTAGAGTAGGGAGAAAGATCTCTATATATTTATATTGTCTAGTATAAAATCGGTAAAGGAAGGAATAGAGATATACATAATTATGATAGTAGTATTCTAGTATTCTAAGAGAATATAAGAAGAATATAATTTTAAAGGAGCCACAATCATATAGAATTTAAATATTCTATTAAGTTTTATCTCAGTTTGAAGGATTATTGATAGGGAGAATTGATAAAATGTATATTTCCGATTAAATATGATAGTAGATATATGGGAATGTATTAATTATAATATAAATATGGCAAATATACATTGGTAATGGTGTAGGGTCTAGAACCAACCCTTTGGGAACACCAACATTTAAAATAAATAATGGAAATCAAGTATTTTTATCATAAGCTAGATGTGACTATTTGAGGGGTAAGAGTGATATATATTAAAACCGAACCAGATATAACAATCATACATAGTGGGAATAAGAGTATATCATGGTTTATATGATCAAATACACTATATAGGTCTAGGAGTACTAATTGGTCATACATATTTGCGCTAAGGGAGGCTAACATAAATTAGATATACTAATTAGTGCCGTTTCATTTGAGTGCTTTAGGTTAAAGTACTTTGGTAATAAGGATAAAAGAGATTATTATTAATATATAATACAAGTTTTATAGAACAAACTTATAGAACAACATTAGTCAATAATGTTTCTTAAGCAAGGTAGTTTCGATATTGTACTATTACTCTATAGGGAGTCCTGGTCAATATTTTATTTGTGTTCATTATTAATTGAAGATGGGAATTAAAGTATAATTAGAAAATATTCCCGTATTCATGGAATTTAAGATTATATCTAAGTAAATATAATAAAGAAAGGGAAAATAAATGTATATATTATCACATGGTGAGGTATGGCATGACTTCATTATTAATAATAAGATTGTATTTGCAGATAGAGAATTTAATAGGTAATTCATATGATGGAGATAGTAATATATATGACAGCTATTATGGTATACAGTGTACAGTGTACAGGATTTAGTATATCAGGAATAACCGCTGGCATATTACATCCAGTCCCGCACAACTCATCGACTAAATCTATATACCTAGATGATCAATATATTATCTAGCCGGAGTCTAATAGCACTATATTAACCATAGTTATTGAAATAGGAAATAATATTACATAATATAACTATAACATATAAATTATATTACTTCTGATATATCTGATAAATGCAGGTCAATTATAAATAAAGTTGAAAGCAGAAATATATATCTAGAATAATATAATGAAAATATATTCCTATGTGAAAATATTGATGTAATTATTCATTGTAGATCTAACAAGTTCAGTTAAAAGTGAAAGAAGTTTTAGTAACATGAACATTGTAAAGAATTGGCTAATAAATTTAACAAAAGAGACTGAATAGTGTAATGATATTTAGTATTCGTAGTGACAATATAGATTAACTATTAACACTATATCTGGTGAATATCAAAGAATGTATCATGGGTTGGCTCATTCAAAACAATATATATATAGGTAATACTTTTAAAGATGATACATCATATTTTAGGTATATAAACTCTTCTCTGGTAGAGGAAACGACCCCATATTCGCCCCATGTCCGCCCCTAGTAGGGTTTCATGAACACCACACTTCAGCTGCCCACTATCACGTACATTACAGATACGTATTACAGATGCAGCATCATACATACACTTAGAGATGTAAACATTACATACATCACCGCTATCACGTATCTCTATAGTATATAGATGTTAATAAATAGGCGTATTATACGACGTATGTTAGGTCGATAGCTATATATGTTGGGAAAAGGTATTCATATCAAAGATTTTTCGAAGCATCCATAGAAAAATCCTTGTTTATATATTCATCCGAGAGTTCAAGTAAACATTTCGCGGAGGGCGTTATATTTCTCAGTAAATTATTCAACAAGTAATGAATTTGTGTTCAATATATATATATATATATATATATATATATATATATATATATATATATCATAATGCTTACTTGCTTACTTGCTTAATTTCGAGGATGATCTTTTCAGTCTACTCGAGCATCAGTATGACACAGCTTTCTACAGACATCCCTATCCAGCATGCTGGTTATTATTTCTTCCTTCTCATGAAGACCACAATCTTTCTTCAACATATCAACATAGCTTATTATTCTGCGGCCACGACTTGCTTTACCTTGAGATGGTTCCCACAGAATCAGAGGGTGAACTGAAAGTTCAGGATGGCGTACACAGTGTCTAGCCATTTTCATCCTTCTAGCCTTAATTTTGGAGGAGACCAACGGAAGCTTCCCATAAACTTCTTTATTAGTTACGTATTCCTGCCATTTTATATTCAAAGCTTTCCGGAGCATTCGTGTGTATGTGCCGTCTAGTGAGTTATGTTGTTTAACATTCAAAGTTCATGATTCTGATCCATATAGTAATACACTTTCGACCGTCGCAACAAATAGTCGTATTTTAAGTGGTAGGTTTGTCTTAGATTTCCATAGAGTCTGCATGATGTGTAGCGCGTTCCAAGCTAAAGCCTTTCTTACTTTAATATCTTTAATATCTTTATCCACGATCCAAGGTATTTGAAATCTTTTTCTACATCTAATATTTGTCCATCTGCTGTTTTTAATATTACGGATCTAATGTATTGAAGGCCATTACCTTTGTCTTATTATAGTTGATAAGCAGTCCGACTTTACTACATTCGGATTCTACTCTTTGTAGTAGCTCTGAGGCTTGACGTACATAATCAGATATTAAGGCTATATCATCAGCACAATCTAGGTCAGTTAGAACAATTGGGTGCACTCTTCGAATTCTACGTGGGACAATAGTGAATCCTAGTTCCTCTTCACGACCTTTGATAGCTTTCCTTAGTGCATAGTCGAGTATTATGACAAATAAGTAAGGTGATAGGGTATCTCCTTGTAAGACTCCTTTAACTATATCAAATTCTTCCGTTACACCATCATGTGAGTATACTTTATCTCTAGTACTAGCATAGCTCGCTTCTATTGCATTTACTATATTATCAGGTATACTATGTGATCTAAGTATTTTTATCATCTTACCTCTATGTACTGAGTCAAATTCCTTCTTGAAGTCGATAAATGTAAAGACAACTGGTACATTTTTTCTCTTAACACCTTCTAGTATTCTTCTTATGGCTAGAATCTGCCCAACTGTTGTTCTTTCCTGTCTGAATCCATTTTGATAGTTTCTTAGTAGAGGGTCTAGTATTGGGCGTATTCAATATAAGAGCATACGGTTATAGGTTTTGGCCATTATAGACGTGAGAGAAATTCCCCGATAATTATAGTGAGATTTCCAGATTTAGGTATAGGGATTATATTGGAGATATTCCATAAGTCGGGCTGTTCACAGTTTTCAAACGACTTGTTTATTATATCAAGCATAATGTCATTGATTTGGACATATTTTAGTACTTAGGGCATTATACCATCTTCTCCAGCACCTTTTCCACATTTAATTGACATTGTTGCCTTGCTATATTCCTCTGGTGTAAATACATCGTCATTTATGGGTAATTTTTCAGACAGGAATAATTTTTATTCATTTTCGTCTGTAGCCTCAGTTGAGTTACCAAGAAGATTTCTGAAATGGATATACCATTGGTTAACTCTATCCTCGTCACTGTTACCATTTAGCTGTGATGTTTGGCTACTCTTCCTGCCCGATATTTCATTGATTAAGCTCCAACTTTCTAAGTATCTCATACTTCTATCAGCTTGCTCAATTTTTAAAACTTTCTTTTCTAGGTCTTCATCATTTATTTCTTTATATATTTGATACATCTCAAATTCTTTTGTTTATATAGATTACTATGACCTTTTTTCCCAGTATGTGTAATTTATATCATAATACAGTATGCTTATATATTAATATGATATTATTCAAGCCTTATACGCATTATTTATTTGAACTCTAGGTTAGAAACATGACATGGTGGGTCCGATGTTAGTCTAAATCATTCTATAACCCTAGTCATGGGGTTGTCGCTAACACCGAAAACATCGATATAGTATTCTAGCATTATATCCACGATTTAGTTATGTATTGATATAATACAAACACATGTCCTATACGTGTTCCCATATACAATAACAATATTCCATAGACCTGCCGATAATATGACTACCTATACGCTAATATAGACTTATGTTAGTTTGCTACCGTATGATGTTACATTTGATACTACGAGGATAGCACGTATGAAGTATAAGTTCATCTTTATTTAACTCTACGTTAATACTTGTAATTTGTTGTTGTTAACAAATACTATATAATATTACTATATTAATAATATATATATATATATATATATATATATGATATCAGATAATATATTATATTTTAGATACCAACTGTTATATATATATGTATAGGTATCAACTTATTTACATATTTTCTTAGATATTAAAAACTACTCAATATCTATTCTTATTTTTGATTTCATAATAATAGAGTAAAATAGAATATGTATTATCCATACATATAATATGAGTTTTTTAAATCATAAATTTTAAATTTAATATTTATTTCATATTGACTATATTTATTTTAATATTACGAGTCAAATAATAATTTATTTTTACTAAATAGGTTAAAATAAAAAAGTTTATAAATTGCATTGCTATATTATTTATAAAGAGAGGCTTAAGCCTACTTTTATGGTTACTATATAAATTATGTAATCTCTCGTTGTTAGTAGAATACAGTATTGTACATTTCTATTTATATTAATTATTGATATTATGATTAATTATTGATATTATGATTAATTATTAGCGTATTTAAAAGAGAGCTGATTTATTGTTACGAATATTGTTATATTATATCTAATAACAATGAATATGGACATATGAAGTGTATTAAACAATTAACTTAAACCATATTTATAACTTAGCTTGAATAATTTATATAATATGATTCATTTTGCTTTCCTTGAATATCACATCTTTCATTTACATATAGCGATAGTTTATTTGTGTCTTTAAAGTTATTAAAAGTATTATAATTTCTCTTGTAGCCCTTTACTTCCCCCTAAACATAACAAGTATGTATTATTTGATGAATTCCATGACTTTATAACAGATCCATATGTGTTGTCTGCCATTTATCCGATATTGTTAGCGATCTAAACATCGTTTTAACTCTACTAAACTTCCTCATTACAACTTCAAACCTCTAACTTAATAGTTATCCCTCAATCAATGTATCACTTTCCCACACATATAAGTGGTAATACACTTGCTTTGATTTTAACTTGTGTATCTAACTTTCTTTACAATATTATTAAAATAAAGTTATTCCAATCTATCGAACTAATTATATATAATTTTCTCATACATTTTACTGTAAGCATTGCATTAATTAATCACACTAATAAACGTATTAAATATTCTTAATTTAAATATATTCACCCGCCATCTTTTTCTAATGATATGTTTTCCTTGTAACCCTATTTATCTCCCCAACCCTGATATACTAATCCAATTTGTGTGAAAAGCTAATCGATATACATTTACCACTGAAATGAATGTCCATCAAATACCATATACATTCTCCATGTTTATATTTGTTTATATTTATTATTTTTATTATTTGTTTATATTAAAATGGTGTAATTAAGATATTTTTAGAATTACATCTTATAGTATTATACCTAGAATTGAAAATTAATATCTTCTGTCGATTCAGAATTTTAAAATATTAATGTATTATCTTGTTATCTGTTATTATTAAAATCATGCCTGTTCTACTTTATATATTTATATATTAATTTCTTCTAATGTATATTATTAATGTGTGATTTAAATATGAAGCGATTCGTATGTGTATTTAGTGATATATCTCCATTTTGTAGTCTCGTGACAATCGAGGACGATTTTTACGATGGGATGAATTATAATACGACACCGGGTATGTATTACCAACATATAGGGTAATGTCATATACTTGATAATGGTAATATATATATATATATATATATATATATATATATATATATATATATATATATACTTGGTATGAGTTCATATTGTGTAACATATTGAATATAATGGTATATATTATAATATGTATATAAAAGATAGTTATGAATATTACACCCACAAATATTAGCTATATGGACTATAAAACTAATTTATACAAGGATGTTATGTAGTCCAATAGCTAAAATTTAATTGTATATCATTTTATGATAATTCACTATGTAAATAAACACCTCTTCACTGTACGAAGTCGATAAATGTAATCAAGATTTTAGATATTTTATTTGATGATAAGTTTACGTATTATTTAAAAAAAATGAAGTGCCATTGTTTAAGGAAATAAGATTTTCTTGGTAATAATTTTGTAGAAATAAAAGTTGGAAAATACATACAAATATATAATGAGATAGAATCAATTAAGAATTAATTAGAACCACATATTTACAAGGTTTTAGAAGGAAATGAACAGTGCTGAAATACGGGCAAAATACGGATTGAAAGATTTTTAGAATAAGTCATTATGACTTATCTTATATAAATGGGCAAAAGATGTATTTAAATCTGATATATAAAGGATTTTCTTTTTTATTATGTAGGAAATCTTCATTATTTTGTATATGATATATACAAATTGTATAATACAATATACAAAATAATAATCTTAGCTAACTAAATTGACGAACTCCATGTTTAACCTGTAATTGTAACTGTAATTGTAACTGTAAATTTTAGTAACATGAACATTGTAAAGAATTGGCTAATAAATGTAACAAAAGAGACTGAATAGTGTAATGATATTTAGTATTCGTAGTGACAATATAGATGAATTATTAACACTATATCTGGTGAATATCAAAGAATGTATCATGGGTTGGCTCATTCAAAACAATATATATATATATATATATATGTAATACAATTAAAGATGATACATCATATTTTGGGTATATAAACTCTTCTCTGGTAGGGGAAACGACCCCATATCCTCCCTTATCAGCCCCTAGTAGGGTTTCATGAACACCACACTTCAGCTGCCCACTATCATGTACATTACAGATACGTATTACAGATGCAGCATCATACATACACTTAGAGATGTAAACATTACATACATCACCGCTATCACGTATCTCTATAGTGTATAGATGTTAATAAATAGTCATACTATACGACGTATGTTAGGTCGATAATTATATATTTTGGGAAAAGATATTCATACCATCTATTATACATAAATACACACAATGGCGATATTCTTATTGGAGAACAGGTGATAAGTTATTACTGATAATTTATAATTGAAGAAATATAAAATTCTAAATATTATATTATATATCAGTGTACTCAATTCCAGATATATCACAGGATGGTACGTTAATAGTCTTCGTCATGTATACCAAGTTAGGTATTATTATTATATAGGTATTTATTGATGTACGTTAAGGTTCATTATCACATTGGTAAATATTTATCTAATGATTTATTAGAATTTTTTTAAATAATAATATAATTATAATAGATTATAGAGCTCAAATTTATGAAAAAGCCATCAATATGTCTGGAAGATTCAATAAAATGAAATATATCATAATATACCATAGTCAATTGTCAATATGGATTCCCATATCTGCGCTGTACATTCCTTAAATCTAGTTGTGAAAAATGCCGCTGAATCTTCGACAATTGTAGCAATATTATTTGCTTTCATCCCAAATAAATATAATTTATTTAGCCAAACTAAATAGTAATATAATATGTTTTATTAAAAGCATTATCGAATATAATATGGTCATCACAAGCAGATTTTATTAGAGTAGTATCTTGTGGATTTCCCAAAATTACATAAGTTATATCTGATATTATATATGTTAAAATATTACGTAAATTACATTACTAGAGTTAACGTATTTATTCAATAAAATGCAAGAATTTGAATGAGACTTCAATATTATGAAAACCGTGGAGCTAATTACCTTGTAGACTAAAGTCGATCAAAAAAATATTGCAATTAGGTTAAATTAAGATACAAGCGGTAATAAAAAATATTGGTGTAATGATTATGAGGAGTTGATTAGAGTATACAAACAAATTACAAAATAATTAGTATAATGATAATATATGATACAATTAGTGATTTTACATCATATATGATGAATACTAATATATAAAAAGTTAAAAATGACTATTTTCTAACAATATTTGACAATTTAATTGATATATACTTATAAGTATTTAGGAAATACTAAAAAAGATAATCATGTAGTTATTACTAATTATATAAATAATATGTATATATATATATATATATATATATATATATATATATATATATATATATCATCTGACTTCAGAGATTACGATGATTAGTATATAAGATAATTCAGTATTAAACATATATTATACCATATTGATATAAACATCAAAGGAATGGACTATACAAATATTCATATATATATATATATTCATATATATATATATATATATATATATATATATATATATATAATGGTCTAAATATATCCAATTGTAGATATTTTCATCCTAATATATGTAATGGTAAATAATTACACTTGAGAAAGAAGCTTCTCTAAACTTAAACTTATAAATAATTTTCTATGACATTATCTGACACAATAAATACTTTCAAGTATGTAACATTATATTTGGAATCAAAGCTAATTAATTAAATTGATACTGAATAAATAATACTGCTTTAGAAGAGGAAATCGAGTAAAATAACTATGTAATAATATCATTTTAACCAATTAATTCTGTTAACATATACTTATATCATTTTTATTTATTAATTTGTAAATTATAAAATATTACATTTTAATGATTTTAAGTGGGTATCGGAATACCTATTTACACCCATAGCGTGAAGGAGACCTCCCCCTATATAGTATATGTATCTTAAAGTGGGTCTCCTTCACACGATACATGTAAATATATATGCACATTTTTTTTTAAAGATTATAAATATTTTTACATAATTTTATCACGCATAATATAATACATATATAATACATCATTTAGGTATATCCCTATATTTATATATATATATATTTATATATAAATAAATGCAAGAGTTATGGATATTAGTTATTTCTAGAATGGCCCATTTAATATGTTATGAAATTCTTATGGGGCCCATACGTTTTTTTTGCCAGGGGCCCATAGTATGCTTAAGCCGGCCCTGTATATAGTAATATATACCACAACGATACGTAAATTATTAGAGTAATGGACCTATTCGTTATTTTCCTAACATTAATTTTCCTAAATACTATAAATATCCCGTTTGAATTTACTTAATTGTAATGCGAATATTGTAAGTATATAGGAGTTTTATATGGTTTCCAAAAGACTGTTTAATTTCAAGTAGAAGCATATAATAAGTATAAAATAATATAAAACAACGATACGTAAATTATTAGAGTAATGGTACTTATGGTACGTTATGTAATATTTTATTTCCCTAAAATGAATTTTCGAAAATATTATAAATATTGAGTTTAAAATTACTTAATTATAATGCGAATATTGTACGTACATATGAGTTGTATATATTTTCTGAAATAATATTTAATTACAAGTAGAATAAAATATAATATGATTATAATAATATTATATTATATTATATTAAATATAACACAATTGTGTTCATTAATGATCCGTACATTATTAGAATAGGAAAATAAAATAATGGAACTAATTATTTTTCTATAATTATTAATTACTTTCGATCATATATACATAATAGTATTAAGGTAAACGTCATAATAGTATAATAACATAACACAATTATAGGTAAACTGCTGTATTACGAATTATAATAGAAATCAAAAATGAATATTAGTATTTATTAAATCATAATATTTACTCTATTATTAAATATATTCATAATAAAAAATAAGACAATTAGCCGAGTTGTCTAGATAGGTGTGTTATCAATCTAATTTTGGACGAATGCCTAAATTCGACTCCCTATCACGGAATATTTTTTATCTTTTTATAATATATAATTATTTTGTTAATATAGATATATATTATATGTTAATATATAATATTAAATTATTCTTCTAAATAAATCGATTAGATAAATTGTATATTATATTAAAAAAAATGTTTCGTGATGGGAATCGAACCCAGGCATTCGGCCAAAATTAGATTGATAACACACCTATCTAGACAACTAAGCTATAACCAACAATTATTATTCTCCTATTATTTATTATGAATATATTTAATAATAGAGTAAATATTAGGATTTAATTATAAAGTAAATCAGAATATACAGAATTAATAAATACTAATATTAATTTTGTATTTCTATTATAATTCGTAATATAACAGTTTACCTATAATTTTGTTATGTTATTATACTATTATGACGTTTACCTTAATAATATTATGTATATATGATCGAAAGTAATTAATTAATTATAGAAAAATAATTAGTTCCATTACTCTAATAATATACGTATCGTTGTGTTATATTTAATATAATATAATATAATATTATTATATACATATTATATTTGCTTCTACTTGTAATTAAATAGTATTTCAGAAAATATATACAACTCATATGTACGTACAATATTCGCATTAAATAAATTAAAAACTAAAATATTTAGAATAAATTAATTTATAAGAACATTATTATAACAGTTTTCTCATTATTGCGGTATATCAGTATACATTTATTATATATTATTTATACTTGACATTAAACAGGTTGTAAGGAACTATTTTTATATCGTATGTACTTATAATATATACAGATATATTTACATATATACGATATACTATAATTAAGAACGTATGTCCTTCATATACTTTTATCTATTTTAACATATATTTTAACATATATTTTCTCGCTAATATTTTTAACACTATTTAGTAAATAGTATTTACTCAGTGTAATTATATTACATATTATTGACATAGATAATATAGACATATTATTGCGAAACCCAAATTGTCTATTATTTATTATATTATTGTTTTCAATAAATGAACTACTTCTTGTCTTTATTAATTTTTCAAATATTTTAGAAAAATAGATATCGGTCTATAATTCTCAAAATTATCTTTTATTCCCTTATTATATATTTGAATTACTTTAGCTATTTTTAGAGAATCTGGAAAGTAATCTGCACTAAAACATATGTTATATAATAAAGATAAAGGAACAGATATAATATCTACTATATTTTTTATTAGAAAATAATTAATGTCATATACGTCCTTACCGTATGTTAATTTCATGTTATTTATAATATTCGTCTATTCAGTTTAATTTATAAAAGTAAAAATACATAGGAGATAATAGTATAATTATAAATATCTGATTTAACACATTTCCCAAACATATCAGTGGTAATACACTTGCTTTGATTTTAACTTGTATATCTAACTCTCTTTACAATATTATTAAAATAACGTTATTCCAATCTATCGAACTAATTATATATAATTTTCTCATATATTTTACTGTAAACATTATAGACGTATAGATGAATGGTAATTATACTTATAACGTACTATATTACTAAGTTAGATCTGCTATTAGGTTAATAATATAATTAGGTCATATACGTTAATATTATAATTATCTATAACAACATCAACATATTATAAATTATATATATACTTTTTAATATTACTTATAAGTATACTTATTTAATTATAACTATAGACCAGACACTATAGTCTATTTCCCATATTATCATTGGGGAATATATGTCATCTTCCATGTTCACAATGTTTTCCAATAACACCGGACACGTGACTTCTCCAACAGTTTACCAGTAGACAATACTGACCAATCATCAACATTTGTAATATTAACATGAGTTATATAGTTAATTACACCCACAAGTAATTAATATTATATTAATAACTTTCTGTATATTGATATGAATGTTGAAAATAATATCTGCTATTTCTCAATTATTATTAACAAATGAAATATATATATATATGACTATAAACACCTAATATATATATATATATACTTTTCCGTACTATGTATTACTTGTATTATTGTATTGTAACTATTATTATCACACTATAATAAAATTATAATTAAATTAGTGTTTAAATAAATCATCATCATCATCATCATATATATAGTGAGTATTCATACACATATCTGTGTGTATATTTGCGTAAACTAATACACACTAATATACTGTTACTCCCTATATTAGTGAACTGTTGACTAAGCCTATAGATGTACCACACGTAACGGAAGTAACACCTCGATAACCACGTGGTTAACAACCGGATATCGCTACTGCATACACGCTAGCTGTTATCACGAGTGAAAGTGAAGAAATAAAAAATACCTTAAGATTATGCAACCATATTATAATCTAATAACTAATAATTTACTCTCATATCTACTAAATATGTATTACGTCATGTCATTAATCAAGTTTTCACTAAAAACAATAAAGATTAGCAAGCAGAATTTGTATATATGTAAACAATATAAATAATAAATAGATTAATGTAGTAACATTTCAGAAACTTAGTATAATAGATAAAATTGAATATTAAATTAAGTATTGAATATATTAATAATATGGTATTAATATATTAATATATGGAAATCTATGTTCAAAATGAACAAATTACCTATACATATTAGTAATATATAAACAAGTGAAATTTTAGTTAACAACAAATTATATCTTTAAAATGAATTGTGTACCTTGTTAAATAAATAACAACTTTAATAATAACTTCAAAATTAACTTACTATTATAAAATATTTAATTATAAATTATTAAAAATATTAATATAAAATATTACATATTATATCATACATATATGTATTTATATATGATAAATGAGCGATTGGTATGTTAAATGCAACTAAGTTGTATATATAAGTATATATATATATTAATATATATATTATATATATATATATATATATATATATATATATATATTTAACTGCCTGTTGGTAGTTAGATACACAAGGTGTTAGACACACAAGCATTATGACAAGGTTTCGAGCCTCGTCCGGAACATAAATTAATTTTATAATACGGGTCTTCAAATATTATTTAGAAGTGATCTTATATAATTGTGTATAAATAAATGTTCGGCTCTCGTTAAAACCATGGATGCCTTAACATGAGAGCGGCTTCGAGGGGACATTAGATCAATATATGGTTATAAGTGAAAACTTCAGTTAAGTTCCTGGATGGGATGAAAGGACTCCACCAAATAAAAATAACAAACAATAACAATATATATATATATATATATATATTTCTACCTATCCCACAGGTTATAATTATGTTATACGCTTATTTTGTATATAATAATGATTATATATTTTACGTAGAAATTAAACCCTTACATAATATTGTTAACACTTTATTAATGAATATCATTAAGTATATATGTAGGGGAGGAAAGGGGTAGTGGCCGATGAGGGAGTAGTGGCCGTTTTAATTAACGCTTATATGGTACTTGATAGGATAAAAAGTTCTATATACAATATTTAGATAATCCAAATATCTATAATATATAGTAAATTTTTTTTTTAAATAATTAATTAATTACTCTAATTTATTATATAATCATTTTTTGTCAAATTTTGACATAAAAACATGATTATATATGTATGCTTATTTATTTATAAGAGTATGTGTATATATAATTAAATCATTGAATCAAATAAGGTGCGTATGCATCATAAATATAATTATTTAATATTATAAAATTAAAAAAATATAAATCGAATACATTACGAGACACCTATCGCATTTTCTGGTACTAGCGGCCACTACTAGAGTCTTGCCGTATTTTAGTGCTTTTATTAATGCCTAATCAAACGTTAATATTATTAGAATAAACACTTTATATATAAAAGTGAAATTAAAGTATTCTAGAACTATATGATTTCTAGTTAATTCAAAAAAAATAAGAGCCTAAAATTCAGTATATAA
Organism: Osedax fenrisi; assembly: GCA_964019155.1. Lineage (NCBI taxonomy): Eukaryota > Metazoa > Annelida > Polychaeta > Sabellida > Siboglinidae > Osedax > Osedax fenrisi. Next base: position 77,223,971 of record OZ025242.1, read on the forward strand.
GAATATATTAGAAATCTTCTGAGGCATATTAATTATCGGCCACTACCCCCTTCCCTCATCTATATATATATATATATATATATATATATATTATATTATCTATAATATTATATTAGTTTTGGATTAAACATGTTTAATTCATTCAAAATATAATTAAAATATAGTATTTCAAGAATAAAAATAATACTATGCCAAGAAGTTAATAAATTGTATACATATTAGATAATATTACGTAAAATAAATATAGTTATATATTAAAGTTGTTAATTTATTTAGATTATGTCATTGAGTGTATCAGTAATTATAATTAGTATATAATTATATATAATTAATGTTTTAGATAACAACTATAATACTGGCAGTGTAACACAGCTACATATAACATAGTTTCATACATTAAACAATATATATATATATATATATATATATATATATATATATATACACATATATATGATATACCGACATTATATGATATGTAATATGCGTTGTAGTATATGATATAATATATAATTTAGTATATATTGGTATTTTCTAACATCATTTTATTATATTATATAATATGTATACTTAATTAAAATCGTTATTAATTAATATAAATATATAAATATTAGTATTTAGTCGTTAACACTTATATTGTATTATGGATATAATCATACAACTAAAGTGGTGTTGTATATAAATGACACTCCCGTTAACTCGACATTGACGCTACTGGATGTTGATGTCGACTTAACTACATTGTCGAGTTATCGGGTGTATATAGGAAGGCGTTCAATTATGTGTGTTCATATTCGTTATAATGGCAATGTTTATTTATAATTTTATAATATTTAAATTACTTATAGATATAACAAATTAATGAGCACTATTATTAATTTAACCTCAATTTTTGAATAATAATAATTATAATAAATACAAATATAATTAATATAGCTATTATTAAAATAAGAATGTATTTATGGTTGAATTAGATTACTTATAACTGTATTCATTTTTAAAGGGGTTTCACACCAACTCGAACGCAATTATTAACTCTAATTATTAGAGGTTAAAGTTTAACTATATTATTTAAATCTTTAAAAAGTGTTTTACACATAATTTTTGAATTAATAATTGTATTCATGTTTATGTGAAACCACTTTTACAGATAAGAATTTATATTGGATTTAAATATTATAGTTAATCTTTTACCTCTAATTATTATAGTTAATAATTGCGTTCGAATTGGTGTGAAACCCCTTTTAAAGGGTTTTAAGTAATATAATTGATAAAATATAATCAATATTCATGTGTAATATATAGGAGTAGGATATATTAAAGTAGGACTTACATTTAATTAGATACAATACTTTTTATAATGCACGTATGATATATAAAGAACCTATACACTTATGTTCACTATCTTGTGGTATCAAATTCACTAAGATAAAATAGTGCAGCGTCATCATAAACAACTATATTATGTAGTAAATAATTGTTGTATTCATTTAATAAGCAACCTTCGAGTATGAATGTTGTGTATCTAACAATACAATGTTCTATTGTTATATTGCTACCATGTATCATCAGTGCTGACCAGTGTCCAGCTGCTGGTATTGTGGGATGTTATTGTCATGGTGATAACATAAGTTGCGATAGTGGTTATACCGGTGATGATATTCCCGTGTTTAGTAACTCTACCGAAGTTTATTATCAGGTTAGTTATAAATATTATGCATGATTATATCACATACAGTATAATTATATAGTAATATATAGATTATGTTATACTAATATATAACAATTATTATTTAATGTATATAATCATTATAAATAGTATAATATAATATTATGATTCACACACCTATACGTATAAAGTATGATACTGTATTATATTAATCACACATGTGTATGTATCTATAACTAAATATACACGACTGGTATATAATTTACTAATTATAATAATTCACAGGTTTATATCAGTGATACTAGGATTACCAGAGTGAATGCATTTATTCTATTGAATATTAAAACTGTTGAGTTATATTTATATCATAATAAAATAGTAACGATACATCCTAAAGCTTTTTGGACAAGTGAATCTAATAATACAACAACACATACCAAACTTAAACGTTTATATTTAAGTAAAAATAACATTAAATACATTAAAAGTGGAACATTTGATCCATTGATAAATTTAGAAGAACTTTATTTGTATGCAAATAAGATAAATTATATAGATAACACATTTATAGCAAATCTTTATAAACTTATACATTTCAATATTAATAATAATGATTTAACACAATTACCTACTAAATGGTTACCTAATAGTTTACAATATTTATATATTAGGGGTAATGCAATAGAAGTTTTATCTAGTAAAACATTCGAAGGTGCACCCAATTTAAATATGATAACGTTATCACTAACTAATCTAAATATAGAATACAATACCTTCCGTAATCTTACTAAACTAAGACAACTTATAGTAGATATCAGCGATTTAGAGATATGTACATGTAAATATATATGGTATCTAAATATTAAAAGTAACAGTAGAGTATGTAAGTATATTAATAATAAGTATGCAAGTATTAAAGAATATCTTAAAGAAGAATGTAAAAAGCAGCTAACAGGTTAATATATATTATATAAGTTATATAATACATAATTATAGCACTATGTTAATCATGCATGAATATATTTGGATTACATTTATTTATGTAAATTTTAGTAATTATTAATATTATTAATTAATTATTTAATAACGATACAAAAGTCACCAGATAAACTATAATAAATATGATCATGTATTACATAATAATAAGTAATATTATGCCTAGTTAGTAGTGTGGGTTCATTACCGCGGTGAATTATACTTTATTATCGTTCAACCTAACTTATATCTATACTTAATATTTACATGACGCATCGAGATAATGAGATTTGTAAATCATAAATATTATAAATCATAAATATTATTGTAAATTATACTATAATTTACATTATTGACATTATTTAATTTATACAAGTTCTATATAAAACATCGTATATGTGTGTATAAATATAAAATAGTTTCCCCGGGATTGTAACCGGTCACATAGTGAATGCGAGGCCATAGCCACTTGTATACAATGTTAACAGTTCAATAGTCTATGTTATAATAGTATTAACTATAAGTACATGCATATATACAATTACATCTGTTAATATTACTACTATATATGTATATATTAGTATATATAATATAATAATATATATACAATAATAAAATCTTAATAAATATACATATTATAATAATATAACGTTTTAATATAAACGAAGAAATAACTAAAAGAGAAGTTAAGATTGCAATAATAATATATCATTTTTATAGTAATTTTAATATTTAATATTTCTATTATTTAGTTATTTAAAAAATATTATTTATATAAATATCAATATATGTACGTATATTGTCATTTCAATTGTTATTTCTATTTGGTGGAGTCATTTCATCCCATCCAGGAACTTAGATGAAGTTTTCACTTATAACCATATATGGCCTCTAATGTCCCTTTGAAGCCGCTCTCATGTTAAGGCATCCATGATTTTAACGAGAGCCGATCATTTATTTATACACAATTATATAAGATCTCTTCTAAATAAAATGTTAAGACCCATTTTATAAAATTAATTAATGGTCCAGACGAGGGTCGAACCCGTATATATATATATATATATATATATATATATATATATATATATATACATATACATATATTCATTATACAATGTATTTAATTATACGTATTACATTTTATATATATATATATATGAAGCATCACAACTATAAATATGATATATTATTGTAGAATATTTAAAGGTAATGAATTTAATGAAAAATGTACGTAATATATATTAAATAAATGTATATTATCTACGTTTAAAAATTTAATTATAAAGTATTTATAAATATGTATTCATAATAAAGTATTTAGAATTTATATTAAATACATTTTTAATTTTAAAAATATTTAAAAATAAGTATGAATAATACAAATGTTAAAATAACATGAATTACAATATTAGTTATCATATATTTTATTAATATATATATATATATATATATATATGAAATTAAGAAATAATATAATTTAGATTAAATTAAATTGTTCATGTTTTTACATTAAGAGATACAAATAATAATTGTTATTTTACATTATCAATAATTTAATTATAATAGTATAACACTGTGCTACATATACAGGAAATAATATTGAATATTTACTCTAAATGATAACAACATTATTACGTAATCAATAGATATTCAAGAATGTGAGTTAGGACATGACTGTGAACATGGAGCTACGTGTGTTGATGGAATAGGCACCTATTATTGTACATGTGCTACTGGATATACTGGAACATTCTGTGAAACTAGTTTGTATTCAATTTGATGATATATGTATTATGCAATAGTTATTATAATTACATATAGTATACTCTGCTATCTGGATTAAATGTACCTACTATTTAAATAATTAATAATATATGCAAATTATTTATTTTGGATCTTAACAAAATAATTTAATTTATGTTTTGTAATATACTTTAATAAAATATTATTTATTTAATTAAATTTGTGTTTAAATCTGTCCAGATATTCAAGAATGTTATATTTCTCATAACTGTCAAAATGGAGCTACTTGTGTTGATGGAATAGGTATTTATACTTGTAATTGTGCTACTGGATATACTGGAACACTTTGTGAAACTAGTTTGTATAATATTTTGTATTACATAACTATTATAGGATATTTTTTTATTATTAAATTAGTATATGTTATTTAAATAATTAAAAATTAATTGAAATACGAATATTAAAATTTTTGTAAATAAAAAAATTAATTTAATTATAAATATTGTTTAAGTTTGAATAATTTAAAAATAATTTAAGTTTCGATAAGTTACTTAGTAATATTCTTATAAAGAGTTTATTAAAACAAATTTAATTTTTACAAAATATAATTTACTTATATTATTTAATTGTCTCTATATTCTGCTCAGATATTCAAGAATGTGAAATTGAACATGAATGTCAAAATAGAGCAACTTGTGTTGATGGAATTGGCATTTATACTTGTAATTGTGCTACTGGATATTCTGGAACATACTGTGAATTTAGTTTGTATATTTTAAATTCCTATAGGATATATATATATATATATATATATATATATATTAATTAATATGTTATGAAATATTCATAATATATACTATTTTAAATTATTATTGTCAGCATAAATATAATAATAAATAGATAATTAATTAATAATATTATATAAGTTATTTTGAAAAATCTGCTATTATTTTAATATATAATTAATTAAATATGAATTGTTATATAATCAAAAGGTATTCAAGAATGTGAGTTAGGACATGACTGTGAAAATGGAGCTACTTGTGTTGATGGAATAGGCACCTATTATTGTACATGTGCTACTGGATATACTGGAACATTCTGTGAAACTAGTTTGTATTAAATTTAAAAACACATGTTTTATGAAATTGTATTAATCTAATATCTGGTAATAAATACCTATAATATAAATAATAAATATTATATAATATAACATTATATAATAATTACAAATATATTATTTAATACATAATATATACCAACCCATATATCATTCAATATACAAATAATTAATAATAATTATAAATACAATATTTTTGATAGTTCATCTCTTTATAAATAAAATAACTGTAAATAATAATTAATTACTATATGTAAGTAGTATCACAAAGTAATCATTCATTATATAATAATTACAGATTAATAATTAATAATATAATATTTTAGATAATTCATCTCTTGATCAAGCCATTAAATTGGAGAAATTAAGTATGTTAATAGGTAATTTATAAATAATATAGAAATTATATAATATATATTTATACAATGTTAATCGGGATAAGTTAACTACCGGGTTATCTAACAATAGCGATTAGCTAACATTAATAACTTCCATGTTGTTATTGTATTTTGTAATATTGCAGCTTTAGCTAACAAAAATAAACTAAAAATAGAAAAACTATACCTATTATTGTTGTAGTTAATTTCTAATTTGTAATGTTAACTTATTAGCTAATATTATGTATTCAACATATTAATTTTAGGTTTATTTAAATGGTTGTTTTTTATTAAAATGGTTTATTTAGGCGGAAACATTTCATCCTATCCAGAAACCAAGATTATGTTTTTTTTTTACTTATTATCAAATCGCTCTAATTTCCCTTCGAATCCGTTCTCATGTTAAACATTGCTAGAAAAAAGTGTGGATTCATTACTACCTATTTTAATAGTTCGAATATGGTTTGAATCCGTGACCTATTACTTATATGACCAATGATTTAGCCATCTGATAAATCATTCAAAATGTATATAATACTTATAAATATATACGAATAGATCACTCTAGCGACATATACAATAGACATAGTATATCACTATACTATACTATACACCTCTATATAACAAAACATGTAGGCAATATATTGTTATACTCGACTTATGTAGTAATATATTGTAATGTATAATACCTAAATATAAACATATAGGTTAACGCCTGACTTTTCTTTTTTTTCCGATTTAAATTATATTAACTAATCTTATAACCCATATATATTATTTTGAATTGACATAATATATTTGTATATATTTATCCTATATTCATAATAAATAGAATTGATGCAAGAAAAGTTTAAAGTGTTAACTATTTTGGAAGAGAAGATGAAGATGATGGATTACAATATTTCAACAATGGCTAAGAGAAGATTGCAGATCATCAGAATACACCCATTAGAGACATACGAGGCTATTGAAAACTTAGAATTATCATTACTCCATAACAGCATATATAATAACTATGTTAGTATATTATATATAAGTATACTTCTATATTTTATAGTTTATATTAAATTGTATATAATGTTATAATATAGTATAATGAAATAATAAATAATAAATATCATCTCAATAACTTTTTCAATTAGTTAGTTATTTGTAAATTATGTCACGGGATTTAGAATATGTTCTTCAATTTGAGATATTATATTTAAAATACTGTCTACAGATTTTAATTTGTATAATAAATTATATATATATTTGTAAGAATTTTATTATTTTATTAATTTAAATAAAACTATTAAATGTTATATGTATACCTAATAATTAGCAATTATATATTTCAATAGTATTTCAATTGTAGGATACCTATAGGATACATACATTTCAAATAATATTTACATTCCAAAATGAAATGTAAAGTATAATGTATATCATATAATAAATACATTATAATAGTAATGAATTTAGAATTTCTATATAATAATTTATAAAATTAATAACAAGAAATAAGATTTTAAAATTAAATACTTCTTATAATATCACATATATTTATTTTATTTATATACATAGTGTGTTATATATATTTATATATCTTTCTTATACATCTTATTATGATATTTATTAATCTATAATATTACGTAATACAGTTTAATTTTCTGACGATGAAGAAATGTGATACGAATGATATTGAGGACATAGAAACTATTACCATGTCCATAATGAATAAGATTATGTCGGATAAGATGTGGGCTTGCTTTGTTTTAGAAGACAATTTCATTTCTGAAAATATAAGAAGTTTATCAAATTTCCCAAAATTGAGATCACTAATCTATAGTTAGTAATTATAAATATAAAATATACATAAGAATATTAGGGGAAAGTCTCCTATTACCAACCCCTCCTAATACCTACTCTCCGAAGACATAATGCTGTCAATAATATTGTAAATTAATTAAATGTATATATCAATTATAAAAATATTTAATTAAAAAAACTATTAAACAATATATCTTAATTATATCAACCCATATGATTTTCCTATTACCGACCACCAAAATTACCCTAATACTGACCCCATGTGATTTATAATATACAATCAAAATAGATCCTAATTTTATTTTAATATATTTCGTAAGTAGTTTTTGTATCATTGGTATAGAATTAGGATTCATGATTCCAGTTAATTATATACATATATTATATGATTAATATATAAATGTTAAATAATAATATACACTATTTTAATATAATTCCTATAAAGTTTAAATTTAAATTTAATATTAATATTAAAACTTAAATTCAATAATAAATAAATTGCATGCATGTTAAAATTAATTATATTTATATATAGGTTCCTAACTGTTCTTTTGATTGTATATTATATACCACGATTATTTTAACGGGGTCGGTAAATATAGAAGGGGTCGGTATTAGGTGCATTTATCCAATTACCGATATCCTTGTTTATTCTTGTCAATATAATTATATAACAATTTTACAATAGCCACATTATTCATTGCCATAATGTTACCCTAATTACAAAATTTCAAATACATATATTGAATATTGAATAAGATATTATAAATAATCTTTTAGGGGTCGGAGACTTTCCCCTATATATATATATATATATATAGCATTAATGCAACTATTATTACTTATATTCAAAATAATAATAACTCATAAAATAATTATTTCAATCACGACAGAATCAATAAAATTCTTCAGAAAAGATGAATCTAAAAACTCCATAGATAATTCTATTCGAAATTTCTTACAAATCTGAAATCTAAAATGTAAAATAACAGATTTATATACATATTCATTATCACTTTGTACTATTAATTAAATAATAAGGAATATTCCTTTATTATTATTCATCTATATTTAACTATTATTTTGATTGTATTGAACCATATTAATAATATATTATATAACATCATACATCATATTTAATATTAAATAAATTATTTATATTATTATAAAAATAATATCTTTATTTCATAATTTGAATATATATATATATATATATATATAATTATATATAAATGTAGTGAATAAATATATTATAGATATAACTGTTACACGAATATCAAATATTAAGAAATTATATAATAGCCTAGAAATACAAATAGTTTTACATTAATAAGTAACAAATATAATTTGAATCAAAACATTAATAGTTATATGTCATTTAATACAACGTTAATATATATTATATATACAAATAATGATGTGAAATATAATATGTTAGTATTTTATTATTGAAACATTAGTCCTGCATCTCTTTCATAATATATATTTTAATCCTATATGAATTCTATAATTTTTAAATAAATTATAAATCTAATATTTTTAGTTAAAATTAATATATAAATATTATATAAAAATAAACATATAAAGTGATTAATAATATATGGAAGTATATTAAATACATATACACCATATTAAACATATTTAAATATTTAATTTTTTTAAATCAATAAATAATATACAACCCAAGTATATTATATCAATCCTATAATAGTATAACTATTATATAACTCAAAATCTACTAAATATAAATACATCATATCATTAATCAATATATCACAAGTTTATTCATTTAAATATTATCTATTGTTTAAACGAGTAATATTAATGTAAAACAATATATATTATACTACACATATGATGATGATGAAGAAGAAGGTGTATTATATAATACTAAAATAGGCTTTCTGGTCCCTTCGATCATGCACAAAATTAAATAATATAATATGCTATGAACACATGATACAATTAAAATAAATACAATGCAATACAATACACAATCTAGGTATACGATCTGAATACGAAAACAAATATTCGCTTAAAGATTGGAGTTAACGAGTAACGAGTGTTTTTAGTTTGTGAACTTATAATGGGAACTGATATAATGGATTGAGGATGGATGATCCAGATATTAGGAGAAAAGTACAATGAAGATATGACATTGATAGCAAAAAGATTAAATTCATGAGAAAGGAGGAGAGTAGAATAATAACCGTGGAGAGGTGCATCTTATAAGTAGGTCAGTAATATAGTGAGTGGTAGATAAATATATGGTTTTATATATAATTGTGGTATATTTTAGTTTATATCTATTATAGAAGGGTAACTATATAGTTAGGTACCACCTACCTGACATATTATAGGCCATTGTAGCAGAGTTCTAGTATCTATTTAAGAGCTATATGGTTCTGATCGAGGAACGGATGATGCGATTTAATGATGAAACAGTATTGGCAGGGATAATAGGTAGTATCGAATAGCAGTAACCAATGCGGGAAATAACGAGAACTAATAGGAATACTAGTTAGATTACTGACTAGTGACTTTCTAATTCTTGTTTTGCTATAGGTGTTATGCTATAGATTGCTTAGATTTTTATATGGAAGAAATGTTTTAGGTAACAAATATATATTATTATTAAATATACAAGTAGGAGTTTTAGAGTAGTTTTAGAGTAGGGGGAAAGATCTCTATATATTTATATTGTCTAGTATAAAATCGGTAAAGGAAGAAATAGAAATATACATAATTATGATAGTAGTATTCTAGGTAAGAGAATATAAGAAAAATATAATTTTAAAGGAGCCACAATCATATATAATTTAAATATTCTATTAAGTTTTATCTCAGTTTGAAGGATTATTGATAGGGAGAATTGATATAATGTATATGTCCGATTAAATATGAGAGTGGATATAATGGAATGTATTAATTATAATATAAATATGGCAAATATACATTGAGAATGGTATAGGGTCTAGAACCAACCCTTTGGGAACACCAACATTTAAAATAGATAATGGAAATCAAGTATTTTTATCATAAGATAGGTGTGACTATTTTAGGGGTAAGAGTGATATATATTAAAACTGAACCATATATAACAATCATAGTGGGAATAGGAGTAAATTATGGTTTATATTATTATAAATAAACTATATAGGTCTAGGAGAACTAGTTGGTCATACATATTGGCGCTAGGGGAGGCTAACATAAATTAGATATACAAATTAGTGCTGTTTCATTTGAGTGCCTTAGGTTAAAAGTACTTTGTTAATAGGGATAAAAGAGATTATTATTAATATATGATACAAGTTTTATAGAAAAAACGTTGTCAATAATGTTGCTTAATAAAGGTAGTTTCGATATTGTACGATTACTTTATAGAGAGTCCTGGTAAATATTTTATTTGTTTTCATTATTAATTGATGATGGTGATTATAGCATAATTTAAAAAAGTTCCAGTATTAAGGGAATTTAAGATTATATCTAAGTAAATATAATAAAGAAAGGAAAATAAATGTATATATTATCACATGGTGAGGTATGGCATGACTTCATTATTAATAATAAGATTGTGTTTGCAGATAGAGAATTTAATATCTCATTCATATAATTGAGATAGTAATATATCTGACAGATATTATGGTATACACTATACAGTGTACAGGCTTTAGTATATCAGGAATAACTGCTGGCATATTACATCCAATCCCGCACAACTCATCGACTAAAACTATACACCTAGATGATCAATATATTATATAGCCGTAGTCTATTAGCACTATATTAACCATAGTTATTGAAATAGGAAATAATATTACATAATATAACTATAACATAGAAATTATATTACTTCTGATATATCTGATAAATGCAGGTCAATTAAAATAAAGTTGAAAGCAGAAATATATATCCAGAATAATATAATAATATGTATTCCAATGTGAAAATATTGATGTAATTATTCATTGTAGGACTAAAAAGTTCAGTTAAAAGTGAAAGAAGTTTTAGTAACGTGAACATTGTAAAGAAATGTCTAATAAATTCAATGCAATAAAAGAGACTGAATATTGTAATGATATTTAGTATTCGTAGTGAAAATATAGATGAATTAAACATTAATAAATTGATATTATTATTTGTAAAGAAACCAGAATGGAGAACGAGTTATTTAAAGAAATCTTAAAATGTTGTCATCTTATTAAAAATAAAAAATATATTAATATTAACTAATAAAATCATATTTACATTTATATAGACTTATTTATTTATATAATATATAATAATTTTTAATTTGTATAGTCATAACAAAAATATATATTATAAATTAGTGGACACCCCTTATGAAATATACCTTCCTGCGCCCCTGCCTATAGATTCATTAATATTAGAACAATATAAATTATTAAATAATACTGACTATATAGATAGGCTATATATGTAATTAACATACAACATTGTAAAATAAGTTTCTTGAGATATATATATATATTAATTATAAATTAGTGAACCCCCATTATACAATATATTTTACTGCGCCACTATATCAGGTGAATCTCAAGGAATGTATTATGGGTTGGCTCAATCAAAACAATATATATAGGTAATACAATTAAAGATGATACATCATATTTTGGGTATATAAACAATTCTCTGGTAGGGGAAACGACCCCATATTCCCCACTTGTCCGCCCCTAGTAGGGTTTAATGAACACCACACTTCAGCTGCCCACTATCACGTACATTACAGATACGTATTACAGATGCAGCATCATACATACACATCGAGATGTAAACATTACATACATCACCGCTATCACGTATCTCTATAGTGTATAGATGTTAATAAATAGGCATACTATACGACGTATGTTAGGTAACTATTATTACCTAACTATTATATTACCTAACTATATATGTTGGAAAAGGTATTCATATCAGGGATTTGTCGAGGCATCCATAGACAAATCATCTATATTACATAACCCTTGTCATGGGGTGGTTTTAACACCGACACAATCGATATAATATTCTAGCGAATATCAACGCTTTAGTTATTTATTGAAATAAGATTATTTATATTATGTATATACAAACAACTGTCATATACCACGGCCTCCTTTAGATTCGATGCATATACGTGTTCCCATATACAATAACAATATTCCATAGACCTGCCGATACTATGACTACCGATACGCTAATATAGACTTATGTTAGTTTGCAACCGTATGATGTTACATTTGACACTACGAGAATAACACGTATGAATTATAAGTTCATCTTTATTTATATCTATGGTAAGACTTGTAACAAAAATTTTCCGAAGGAATGCTGCGCAAAATCGCTTCGCAAAATCTTTGTTTGTAATTTGATAAAAATACAATATAATATTATTACCCTAGGATATTATAGGATTATTATATTAATAATAACATATATTGGTATTCGATAATACATTATACTTTATATTAATGCTCTATATAGGTATTCATTTATTAACTTATTTTTTATTTTATAATAATGAGTAAATTGGAAGAATATTATATTATATGATATTATTATAATAATTATATCATATAATATATGATATAATTTATATCAAATAACAATTAAAATGCATACACGAAATATATTAACTTATAATGCACTGACTTTTATTGGGATTACCCAATACAAGTCAATATTATAATGATATTTTTGATTTTAATTGAATAACGCATATACTATGATTAATAATATTAATAATATTAATAATATATTTAATATATTTTAGCTTATTAAATGGAACTCTTGTTAAATTTCTTTATTTATTTATACTTCTTAATTATCATTGCGAATATATTGTAATATAAACATCCTTAAATTTCACATGTAAAATATATTTAAATTTTAAAATAATTTACGTCTAACATTTGTATATAACAATAAATATGAAGATTACACCTACCACTCCAATGAGTGAAGACAGTGATACCGATGATGATACATCTAATACTGGGACATATACAGATGTCGAATTCAGATTTATGCTTAAAGATACAAATACAATATTCCAAGGTTTATCCCATGCTTTAAATTAAAGTTTAATTTAAGGCTTACATTTATATTTAAATTAAAATATAATTTATTATTTACATTTTTGTTGATACATATTTGTATATTATTTAGTTGTAATATATTTGATATATAAGATATAGTTTACTTTTATAGTTATATTTCTATCAGGCTGATAATCAGCTATTAAATTAATAATTAATTATCAATTAATAATTATTATAATTATTAAATTAATAATTTATTAATTATTCCTACTATTATTTTAAATACTAATTATATCCGTTGGCATATTTAATATTATATTAGTCTATTAATCTAATAATTATTAAATATTAATTAGTATAATTGTATTCAACTTACCTTTGTACCCACTTATTAACTTAATAAGTTATTAAGTGACTAAATTTTAAGTCTTAAACCAATCTTATTTTATACCTATACATATCTTAGATATTATCTCTTATAAAAATGTACATATATTAAGTACTTTATTAATATACTATAAGTATAATACTTTATAAAGTTTATAATTTAACAGCATATTTAATACATAATATATTACACCAGTTTTAAGTTTATTATTTTATATCATATAATATATGATATATGAAATACAATATTATATTTATAATTAAAATTATTATTTATGAAGTAAATATTATTCAAATAAAATATATATATATATATATATATATTAATCTAATATATTTATATTATGTATGTAATTATATTAAATATAAAAATTTAATTTGAACATTATTTATATATATATATATATTTTGTATTTACATCGATGCATGATAATATTTAGCCCTGGATAAGTTTGTCAGTCAGAATAAAGAATGCACCTCCGACTCTGAGTACAATATAGTCCTCGAGTATTGCAGGTCGTCTCCAAATTGTAAAGAAGTAATCGCACTTTTGGATAAAATAGAAACTCGCAAACCTTCAGAGGTCTTATACATATGATTTGTAATATTTATATATTCCTTAACAATTATTAGTTGATTTAATTAACAAATATATATGTATATATATATTATATATAATATATATATAATAGTATCATACTATTTACAAATTAAAATATTTATTCTAAATATTCCATACATGATTTTATAGATTGAAAATTCTAAGTAGGTTCATCCGCAATTAATTTCATAAACATTCACTTTTATTTCATCGCGCGGACAGGTATACATCATCTTCGCCGCGCTCGAATGCATTCTACTACAATTGGCCGGAATCGACCGCGAAATGTGCAAAGACTTCGACGCGTTGGCGAATTTATCTCGTGATATTTGCGGCCGCCTGTTGAACTCTGCTCTGCCGACCTTCTATCGAATGTTGAACACACGCAATAAGTCTCACCACATGAAGAGCGTTCTCACTCTTTTGACCGCCATGGTCAGTGTAACGAATCTAATCGACGCCGTATGTTTTCTTTCTAAACAGCTTCGAATATTATTAATGCAGACGGGTAGATATCTCGATAAGTTCAGTGAACTTCTATGTCTACCTGGGTTCTATCTCATTCATTATGAGAAACCAATCTGATTATTAAATAATAATAATATTATTATTATTATTAAATATATATATATATATATATATATATATATTTATATTTTTCTTATAGATTTTATATATATATATATTTTTCTTATAGATTTTATATATATATATATATATATATAATATATATTATACAAATAATAATGAGAATTTATACTGGCTGTTTTATACATAAATATAATTCATTTATTTTTAATAATTAGATACATAAATACTTTATATTATTATAATATCGAAACGTGAATTTAAATACATATACATAGTAGTTTGAATCGTCTATTACGCTGATATAGTTCGCTGTCATTATTAAATCGCTACGTTAACTTATCACATGACAATGATTGACAGGTGGTACAAAGTAACGACATCGCTATCAATGTTCAAATTCAATTCGACTTCAAGAACCGCTGTCTGCTTCCATTGTTAGATCGTACCGACATGAAGGTTAGCTGATACGCTCTCTCTCCCGTTTGTAGAGTTTGGCTAACTTCTGATGCTTTTTGATAGCAACTCTCCTGTTGCATAGCTCGATGCACGCTCCCGTTATAGGCTTAATCTCTACTGCCACCGGATAGATAATAGTTCGACGAATAATACATGGCATACGTGCAACCCAACTATATGCATGTATGTATATCTTCTCACTGATATTCTTAGTTAGATGAAGATGTAATGTTATTCCTACACCAAAGTCACATTAATAGTAATCATGTTACTAGTAGTAGTAGTGTCACTACTATAATAGTAGTGACACTACTGTAGTAGTAGTAGTAGTAGTAGTAGTGTAGTTACTGTAGTATTTCTTCTTTAGCTAGTGTATTTTTACAATATAAATTTGTATATATTTATCTTTTATAATATACACATGTATATGTTATCCTATATATGTATGTCCCGTCCTATACTCTTGTTTAGTATAACAGTTGTATAATAAATTACATATGTATACTACTTTTATAAATATTACTCTATTATAAAGGTATATAGAGGTATTTTATTAGTATATATGTAATTTAGTGGAATTTTCAGTTTATATAGATAATATTTATATGTATATAACTTGATTTAAGTTAAATATGATAAATATATAATTTATATTCATATATTTCATAGTATATGTATTATTTTTATTATGCGAAAAGTAATTAAATTATATTTAATATAAAATTTAAATATATCGTATAAATAAAAATATGCTGTAACATTATTAAAAATATACAGTATATTTAAAATTGGAAAAGTTTAAAAAGTGCTTTTGCCAATATATTTTATATGCGATCGGACGTGTGTGTTTCCCTCGTTTAATAAATCACTAAAATAAGTGACAAATACAACATTTCGCTACCAACGCATACCTGATCGTAGTTAGTGTATTACAATACGTGTAGAGTGTTCATATAAGTAGTCGTTGATTTACCCGCATCGAGTATATTCAAATATACTCAATAATTCGTTATTTCGTATACATTTTTTCATTTATACATTTCGTATACATCGCGAACACGGCGTTTATACCATGTACCATTTATACGGTGTAATTAGATAATGGTTCGCGCTCGACCACATCGAAAAGTATCGAATTATAGTATAATTATTATACGCATTCGATCATAATCTAGTAAGCTAGTGCTGATACTGCGGATGCGCGGCGTAACGATTTTCAACGCAACACGTAGGACATCAAAGATATCAGAACCTGTTTGATAACGCTGATCATCGCGTTCCTCGTCTCCGATAACACCGTGATCATCAACAACATCCTGTCGGTTAAAGGTTTGCGCCCTTCGGCTAGCGAATACCGTTGTACTTGTACTGTACAATCGTGTACACTTTTATACTATACATACTTTTATACTATATATATATATATATATATATATATATATATATATATATATATATATATATATATAGGCATGTATAAATAATGCCTGTAATGGGCTACTACAATTTTCTATTAATAATTTACTACTGAAAGAATGTTATATACTAATGTTATCATTGTCTACTGAACATTGTCTACATATAAGTGCGTCCACCGTGTATACTATAAGATCACCAGGCTCCATAGTATCATCGGGCTCGCAATACTATTATCATTATACCTGTCAATCAAAGTTACTTATGAATTAAGTTTAAACTCCTATTTTGTTTAATTGTATTTAAGTTAATTATTAAGTGAACGCAATAAATTCCGATAGATCTACATAATCTACAGCCTCTATATATACATGTCACACATTCACGCAGGTTTAATTCCTCATATATTCAATAAGATTCATTGCGACAAATACACGACCATTACACTTTTGCTGCCCATACTACTGGATAAGGTCATTTAACATATCATATGCATATATAGATATTAGTTATCACAATTTAGTAATTTTAAAAATTCTCGAGAATTCAAAATATTAAAAATATATTTTCTAGAAGGTGAAATTAGTACTCAAAAAACTAAGTGATACATATTTTAAATACTTAATATTTATAAGTTACAATATATTCATAATTTGTACGAATCAATAATACAAATAATTCAATATATGAAATAAATATATTTATTTTAAATTATTTTTTAAAAGATATTAGAAATATTAAAATAATATAAAATAGATATTTGAGATATTCAAATAGCCGTTGTGTTAGCTAAGACCTAATAGCTTGTAACTTATACTAAATACCCGAAACCTCGGATTTCATATTTAACAATTTTAATAGCTAATATATATATACATTTATTTACCTAAATTAACACACATATATATATATATATATACTTTTATTCATATACATTCACAAATAAATTATTCATTAAATATAGTATTATTATTATATTATTCGCCATATCGTTGCGCAATCATCCTATTGTATCATTTCTAATTATATAATTATCCTATTGCATAGTAAGCCTAATAGTAATACACTGTTATTACATCACCGTATTGCATAATTACTATATTATATAATCACCCTATTAACATATTACATATCAACTGTTTAGTGTCATTACCATATATATCATAATACTCCTATAATATAATGTCTTATTACCTCATCGCACAGGTGATAAAGAACAAGAGTGTCTCCAAGACACTGAAGATGCAGATATTTGGAGAATACAGTCTCTTGAACATCTCGAAGCTCTTCCATTGGACGAGTGCCACGAAATTCAACAAAGCCGACATCATGAAACTGGGAAAACGGCACCAGAACGGAGCCAACCTTGAAGTTAGTGCTGTGTTCATGTGTCGCATGCGTTGTTCATGTATTTCATGAATGATCATGTTGTTATTCATAAAACATATATATCAATATATATATATATGGCATTAATTCTGAATTCTACATTAAATATTACGAATAACTGTTAATAATTACATATAACAATACATAATAATACAGGCACATTACCTAACATCGCATACTACTGTAGAATGCAGACACATGGACTACAGAGGAGGAAACAGACGATCAGAGAGATATCTTTGAGATGGTGGCGATGTTCCTCGGAGAGTTATGCTGTTCCTTCAGCAATGGTATCGCTTTCAGAGATAAACCTTTCCTCAAGAGGTTATTACACGCGTGTGTGTGTTGTAATGTAACGAAACATGTATTTGTACGCCTATCGAATCTCATATTTGAGTTCCATTTAGATTATTAGGCATTACATAAAATATTAATTAAATTATTATAAATTTGAACTATATCTCAATTCAATATTTATACATTTCAATTAGAAATTAATTCAATTATTGTACATTTAAATGAAATATTAATTTAAATATTTATTAAATTATTATACATTTAAATTAAATATTAATTCTAATATTGTACATTTCAATTATTAAATTAAGTTATTGTAAATTAAAATTAAATATTAATTTAAATATTGATTAAATTATTATACATTTAAATTAAATATTAATTCTAATATTGTACATTTAAATTATTAAATTAAGTTATTGTAAATTAAATTTAAATATTTGACATTTTAATTAAATATTAATTTAAATATTAATTCTAATATTGTACATTTTAATTATTAAATTAAGTTATTGTAAATTAAAATTAAATATTTGACATTTTAATTAAATATTAATTTAAATATTAATTCTAATATTGTACATTTTAATTATTAAATTAAGTTATTGTAAATTAAAATTAAATATTTGACATTTTAATTAAATATTAATTTAAATATTAATTCTAATATTGTACATTTTAATTATTAAATTAAGTTATTGTAAATTAAAATTAAATATTTTAAATTTAAATTAAATATTAATTTAAATATTGATTCAATACATTTAAATTATATATTAATTCTAATCTTGTACATTTACATTGAATCATCGAATTCTATACAATACATTACACTTATGGGCGATAAGTTACGGCTCGTATTTAGTTATACGCGTAACGCGTAATATTTAATTAATTTCGTAAAGCAACGTCGTACATTTCACCCGACACCTATCTAACGAAGGCGCGCCCTCCAGTAACTGTAACGCCGTGGTCACCTCTCTACTGTCGGGTCTACCGAGGCCGCATCTGCGCCCCGTCGTAGGCGCCCTCATCGTGAGGATCCTGCACACGATGCCGTCGCTGCGCGCTCGCTACCTACCCTGCCTCTCCGATTCGGTGATACCGCGCCGGTCGCCTAATTGGTTCGGCTTCATGCGCTTCCTGGAAGAGGTTCGTGCGGCGGCGATTAGGCCGGCTGTTTGAGCCAGAATCATTTCTATTCTATGTATAATTGATGGATTATATTACGGGGATATGTGTGTGTATTGCTGCCTGTGTGGCTCAGTGGCTAAGGCGTCAGACACACAAGCAGTAGGACACGGGTTCGACCCTCGTCCGGACCATTAATTAATTTTATATGGGTCTTAAAATATTATTTAGAAGTGATCTTATATAATTATGTATAAATAAATGATCGGCTCTCGTTAAAACCATGGATGCCTTAACATGAGAGCGGCTTCGTAGGGATATTAGAGCCATATATAAGTGAAAACTTCATCTAAGTTCCTGGATGGGATGAAAGGACTCCACCAAATAAAAATAACAATAACAATAACAATATATTAATATTTCGTGACTTTTCACGACGTTAAATAAGCATAAGCGTTTCTTAACACGAATTCTCCTCTACGAGACTAAGCGTAAGTGTGTGTGTGTGTGTGTGTGTGAATCATGTCCGCGTTACTGCGCTAAGATCAGTCTAAGATCAAGTTGTTAACTAAGATCTGTCTAAGATCACGTTGTTAACTAAGATAAGTCTAAGATCACGTTGTTAACAAAGATCAGTCTAAGATCACGTTGTTAACAAAGATCTGTCTAAGATCACGTTGTTAACTAAGATCTGTCTAAGATCACGTTGTTAACTAAGATAAGTCTAAGATCACGTTGTTAACAAAGATCAGTCTAAGATCACGTTGTTAACAAAGATCTGTCTAAGATCACGTTGTTAACTAAGATCTGTCTAAGATCAGCTCATCTAACCTACCTGCCTGCCTGCCGCGTGTAACCTCAGGTGTACAGAGTGCCAGAAGTGGACGACTACTGGACGCATCACGCGACCGCTTCCCAGAACCCCGAACAGGTAGTCAAGTTCACCAGGTCGGCGTGCGTTCCCCCCGCCGAGATCTGGACCGAAGTCATGCAAGGAATATCCGTTAGTTATCCGTTTAGAGGAAATAACAATATAATTAATTTATATACTTCGTACGAAAAAAATGTACAACTTTCTTCTAATAAATATTTATTATTATTATTATTATTAGTTATAACGGTACCTATCCGCTGTAGAGATGTTTTAGTCGCGCGGGGGCCAATTTAACACGCATACGACGAAGGTAATCGCTGATCTCGTGCCGAGTGCTAAATTCTACTTTAAATTCTAATTCTATTTATAATTAACTCGGTTAAATCGCGTACATTTCGCACGAGATAACTGGTAACCTATACAACTAGCGATGGTGTGAAATGTACATTTCCCCCCTCACAATGTTGAGTAAGGGGCCGATACCGCCCCCCCCCCCCGCCCCCATTCCACCGCTCCGATGACCCTACAGTGTAGGGTCTACACCCACCGTGGTGAAGCCACCTTACTACTAGCTATACTTCCTATTGCATAGATGACGGTGTTACTGACCTGTGATATGTACTGCGCATTAGCCCATTGATACTTTTATAGTCGTTGGAACATACCCATCGATGAATTATAGTGAATTAGCCACCCCCATATGTAATTATATAGATGTATAGATACTATCCATGCCCATTGATGCGTATCTCATAAATTCGATACCAAGTATTATAAATCGATATTACATAATCTAAAATCAGGGCGCAATAATTGATGAATGACAGTGACCTTTAACCCCTCAGAACAAAGACTACCTCCTACGCTACCACTGCTTGAAGTTCATGAACTTGATAATGTCGAAGTTCCGTCAAATTCTACAGACGACCTTGAACAGCACCTCTATTCCGAGTTCAGTGCAGACGGACATCGGCATCGGTATTAGAAATGAAATCACCAAGGTCGGTTGATTCGGTTACCCTGTTACACCCTCGATTACACCCTCGATTACACACTCGCCCCCAACAACTTCTCATAATGTTGAAGTGTATACTTCTGATAGACTTTAGTTAAGGGGATTCACGGGTATTACAATTTGCTGAAAACAAATATATTTGTTATAGAATTATGATTTACTTTATATTTGATATCCGCTTAAAGTTTTCTGATACTTTTAGATATTAAAACACCTATATTTGAAGACATTTGATAGTTAAGTACATTATCTATTTATTAAACAAATACTTTAAACGTATAGTATGATATAATATAATATATAGTTAATATCGTTAACTAATTTTAAAGTAGCATTATCTACGATCTATTATTTAAAGGGTATATTATGTATTCTATTATATTATAATACTAGAAATACTAGAAATATATTCAAAGATACAAATAATAAACATATATTACCGTGAAATATAATATAAAAGTAATCAAACTTTAACCTTAATTTACTCTAAACACTATTATGTTGTATTGTACCTAAGCTTCACCACTCATTCACTAACTTCATTAACATTTGTACAGTATATTTAGTGTATGTATGTATAATTAAACTAACATAGAAGATATTTGATAAACATTTCATCAACATTAACAAAATTAAAAGAAAATAAATTTAGATCTTTATTTATTTAAAAATATAAAATTATTTTTTTACTATATTTTTAGGTTTTTACAAGATAAACCTTTGCCAGTTTCTATTAGATTATAATATACATAGAATAGTTATATAAAAATACTCAGTTTCAATTAAAACTAACAATTTCTATGAATTATTTAATTACAAATATTTGACGTTTTATTGACAAATATTCATATACTTTAACTATCCCCCGCCACTCGCTATACACAATGATCATTTTACATTTATTTTAATAATATATTTTATTTCTATTTTCGATTCGTTTTCGTTTATTTTAGCATAACTGTAAAACGTTTTATTTTCTTTAATTTTTTAATTTCCTAGTAATCTATGTTTATTTCAATATCGTATGTTATCGTTAGTAAATATTTATTACTTTCGACTATATATTTGCTTAAATAAATTATTGATCAACAAATTTTAATAGATCTTTTTTCCTTTTTTTGTAAATAAAATAGCTAGCTTAGATTATTTAGAAATAATCAACATGAATAAGATTAATATTTTATTATGAGATCCTTATATAACATTGAAAATATATTCTATATATATATAGCTATTATATATATTGATTAAAATTTATTTATTAAATGTAACTAGTACTTGAGATTTACTTTAAAGCTAAATATATATCAATATAATAGAAAGTTATTAAATTACCCATACACACACCTACTTACACACACCCACACACATACACCTACTTGCACACACACTCACACTACCTACTTACACACACACACACACTCACACTACCTACTTACACACAGATATTCCCGAGCACACAAACTATCTTCACGTCATGGGAGTTAGTGCATACAGCAGAGGAGAACAGTTGTGAAATAGATGGTTAGGGAACTCTCTTATCAGCTTCTTATCGCTTATCAGCTTCTTATCTGTTATAATCTCTCGTATCTCTATTATATTTCTTATTTAATCTTCTATGTTTACTCTCTTATTTTCTATTTATTCTTTTCTCTAATCTTATCTTATCTCTTTGTTATCTGTTATCATATCAGCTATGTAACGAGACCCTATAACCAGTCATAATCTCGCGTTCAATACCTCCCCCTTGATACCCCTCCCTCCCTACCCCTATCTCCCCCTCGCCATTACAACCACCACTACCACCAGGTATTGATCGTACCGACTAGTGATCTACACCCCCTCCTCTCCACCCCACCCCGCCCCTAATACCCCCCCCCCTACCACTAGGTATAGACCGCGCAGACTATCTAGGACTAGTAATGGACGTACTAGTGATCTACAACACTGACCACCACCAGCAACACTCCACAGCTGCTGGGGCCGGTACTAACATCGACTTCACGGCTTTCTTTGACTCTATCTGCGATACCGTCGATAATAAGTTTGTGAGGGAGGGGGGTGTGTAGGGGTGTGAGGGGAGTGGTATATAGGGGAATGAAGGGAGTGATATGTTTATAATATAAAGTTTATACTATAGTTAGCGAGGGATAGAGATATTCACATACCAGTAATAATACCAGTGTTACTGATGGACTAGTCTAGTTGGTCGACTATAAAATCTTATTCCTACTGTTATTTCCGAGTAATGCAGAATTTATTAAAGTAGTTATAATAAATCTTAAACATTGACATGCATTTAAGATAAGATATCCATAGATAAGAACTCCATAGCTAATAATTCCCTGTATAACATTACATTAAATTAACAGATATGAAGATTACACCGAACAACATAAAAAAGGTTAGCGCTCTACCCTTACTACCCACAATGCACTACACCAACGAGATGTATTTATTACGCAATAATCGCCATAGCTTTAAGCACCACCATAACCTCTTAAATCCCCCCCTCCCCCCGTTCAGCATAGAGAAGAGAAACATACTTAAGTGGTAACTGTTGCACATGACATCTCTATAGTAACCCTCCCATTCCACTGCTATCCGTAGAGAATAGTAACATACTGTAGATCTATATCGTAATCCCCTTGCTGCCACCTCTACGCCACCTATAGAAGTATGTGCTATAACATAGTACAATAACCTCCGTAACTGTACTAGCACTAAGCGCTGCGATCTCTATTTCGTAATGCACAACTTGTGCATCTGATCTCTATAGTAACCCCTCCCCCCCCTCTATACTCTATCGTAGAGAGAGACGACGTGCTAAACATGCAATAGTCGCAGCTGTCATAGCCCCCGCGCTAAGTGTCACCATACCATATTGATACCCACCCTTGTAGGGAATAGGAACATGCTATAGTAATCTGTGTAGCTAAACACCACCGTTATCTCTAATAACCCCACACACCCCCACCCTCGTAGATAATAGGAACATGCTATAGTAATTTGTATAACTAAACAGCACCGTTATCTCTAATAACCCCAAACCCCCCACCCTCGTAGAGAATAGGAACATGTTATAGTAATCTGTATAGCTAACTGCCACCGTTATCTCTAATAACCCCACACACCCCCACCCTCGTAGAGAATAGGAACATTCCATAACAACAAAACAACCACCGCTGCTGTTTCACTAACTGCCACCGTGATACCTTTAGTAACCCCCCCCCCCCACCCACTACCCTCTATAGAGAAGAGAAACATGCTTCAGACGAAACTCTTGCGTCTAATCTCCACTAGCCGCCACTCGAAGTCGTTTAACCTCACCAAGGTCGGCCGCAACAACAAGACCTCGCTGAGACTGCTGTTGGAGATGTTCGTTCAGCACATCAGCACCGAGTCCTCGGTGGAAAAGGTACGTAGCGCACTCGCGTTGATGGGTACCTTCGTTGTTATTAGATGTAGGCGCTGCTAGCACTAGTATTGTATAAGGCTGCTTTCATACCGAGTTAAAAGCATCCCGATAGCGGCCCGACTTTTATAGCCAGATATCGGTTGTTTCAAATTATACGTTTTAATACATTTACTAGATATCGGAAAATAAATGAGTTACTATTTGATAATAGGTAGTTTGTATATAAACGCACG
Source organism: Osedax fenrisi (assembly GCA_964019155.1). Classification (NCBI taxonomy): domain Eukaryota; kingdom Metazoa; phylum Annelida; class Polychaeta; order Sabellida; family Siboglinidae; genus Osedax; species Osedax fenrisi. The sequence continues at coordinate 77,249,522 of OZ025242.1, forward strand.
CGCGAGGTGTGCGTTGACCAGGCTGATATCAGTATAGCTGTTCATAAACTGCCTAGTTTTGATATTCAATGATAGCAGACTGTATTTGTTTGCGTGGAAGCAGCTTTATGTTATTGTTATTAGATGTAGGCGTTGCTAGCAGTAGTATAGAAGCATTACTGTTTAATACAGAGACTTGGGCTTATCCTTTTCAACTATTGATACGTTTCAATATAAATTAAATAATATGAAAATAATATCAATATTATATATATATATATGTATATGCGTGTATTTAAACATTTCAAATTACGAGTCATAACAAACTAGGTAATAATTAATGTAAGCATTATCATCACAGGCCACAAACTATATATTTACCTTGTCAGGAAATATTTTATTGTTAGGATTGTAATTTCATGTACATGTATTGATATAATATAAATTTAATTGAGTTTAAAATGATGAAATTAAGTTATTTTTTTTTACTAATATTACTTTATAGTATATTTTTATTATCTGCCAACAAATTTTCTATAAAAATAACAAATGATATAGCAATTTTGTTTAGCATATTATAATAAAATAAATATGAAATTCTGTTTACTCTACATAATAATGTTATGCTAACTATACATGTATAAACGAGGACACACAGACAACCATTATAGTTATACTACCAAATTGTGTTGCTCTATTTAAAGAACACATATATCAATAATAAAATGAAGAGCTATTTTCTTAAATATAATCAGAAATAATTGTAAACATATAATTCTAATGAAATAAGCCCTATTTTTTACTATTTTATATATCTATTATATATATTATGTATATATATATATATACAAACAGTAGTATCAAAATCACTGAAATAGATATACGTTTGATGCTATTTGCATACAACAATGTTTTCATTGCTCTATTAAATAACATGCAATATAATTTAAATTTTACCCACCTCATATATATGTATAGCATTTAAAACCAACATATCCTATTGTTTTGTTATATATTAGTAATGAACACTTAGTTTTAATCATATAAATAATAATTTAAATAATTATTTTACATTTTAAAAGTGTATAGTTTGATACGAATTTTCATTATAAACAACTCCTTTTTCCGAAATAACAACCTATCTAGGTGGCGCCGTTCATATTTAGCTCACAAAATTCGATCACAAGTGTTTGACTAAGCGTGATATGTTTCCTTAGAACAGGTATTCGCTACATTACCGATGATGCAATGATGCACCGATGATGACTAGGGGCGCTAGAACGATGGTGTGTAGGTAGGGGGACCAATCAATCAAAATAAATTGTGTGGTAAAAGTGGGGGGGGGGACCAATACATAAGAGGTCCCCCTAGATTTTAAAGTGGCGGGGACATACCCCCCGTCCCCCTGCCCTGTTGCAGCGCCCATACCGATGACGCAATACTATACTAACGATGACCTAACCTCTCTACGAACAGCTGCTAGTGGACACGAACGTGTTCGGTAACTGTTTGACCTCCGAACCCTCGATTTGGCTCAAGAATCTCGTAGATTTCACGACCGACAAGGCGTCGCAGGAGATCATCCTGCAGTTCATGGAGAAGTGTATGCTCAAGGTCGTATTGCCCTCTAATCCCGTAGTGACCTAATTATAGTGATTTAAACGTTTCCTACTGATAATAAAGCTTATATAAGTTCATTTTTATTATTAATTATTTTTTATTATTAATCATGATTAAATATAGTTATTATTATTATTATTAATATCTATTTTGATAACTTATAATATCACTTTTATTATTATTATTTAATCATTACTAATATTATTATTTAATTTTGTATATACGCATTATTATTTGAATCAATAATACACATGTATCTATAACATTCTCTCTCTCTCTCACTATCTCTCTCTCTATATCTCTCTCACTCTCTCTCTCTCGCTCTCTATCTCTCTCTATCTCTCTCTCTCTCTCTCTCTCTCTCTCTCTCTCTCTCTCTCTCTCTCTCTCTCTCTCTCGTTCACCTCACAATAAACATGGATCAATAACTCCCTCTCTCTGGTACGCCTACAGTCTGTGAAGAACGTGAGGATGTTCTGCGATAAAGTAATGGCGTCGACCTCATCGCGACCTCTGGAACAACATTCCACCAGTGTGGGCTCCGTTCAACTCGGTTAATAGCGAGCGCCTCCATAGCTAGCACTGCCACCTATATTAAGCTGCGTATGACAACAAAGTCGCCAAATTATTATTATATTATTCCGAAAAATTATTAGCATATATTTATTATTTTTTCTAATATTCTTTGTATTCATATATTTTCGATCACGACATCGATAACCTAATAATGTGTACTACCAAAGATATTCCGAAGCGAAGATATTGCACTCGTGTATATTTGTGTAAACTAATAATTCGATATGGCCATCTAGCGGTATTAGTCTGATAATAAGAAAAATGTAAAATAATTTAAAAAATAAAATTTCTTAATTAAAATATCACACGATATAACATTTCACGTACTATTTCGCCGTCTAGTGTTAATGGTCAGATTCATTTTAAATGTACATTTTCGAGGTCTTTGAGACATCGATAGCGAGTGCGATATCTTTGCTTCGCGCAATCGTTAGTACTACTAAGCAACGACAGCAGCACAGCCAGCTATACGAGCTTATAACACGTGCTTGTTGTTCACGTTGTAGAGTTCACGAAGGCGGAGAGGGCAGACCTGGTAGCCTCCATGAACAACTTCACCATCGAGAGCTACAACAGCGAAGAGTTCTCCGTTGAAAGGTTCCCCCCCCCCACCCTTTAATTATATACAATGTGTTATTAATATTGCTATGCATATGTTAGCTAATGAATACATAGCTGCTATTAATGTAGCAATACGGCAGAGGTTAACGGCAGATTAGTTTTAGAGGTCAAGTTGGGTGTTGCACCTATACTAAATATTACAATAGAGATATTGTAATTAAAAATATAAAATATATAATAACTATAATCAATATTTATAACAATACCCAAATTGAACTTTAAAATTAATCGCCAAATTTGTTAATGTAATGCTTTTGTTATTAATTTAATAAATGTAAAATGTTATTATATATGATAAATTAATATATAATTGTATATATATATATCATGAATTATATTTGTATTTATGATATGGGTAAACTTTAATGATAAAAACTACATATATATAAATATATATATTTAATATATATCAAAATAATTTATATATATTTATATATAAAAACAGGATTTTTTTCAGTTTTAACTGAATTTTTTTAATTGATAAACTACAATTGTTCTTAAATTAATATAATTACTAATAATAATATATATATATTACTATATATTTTGTTATGAAACTAATTTCACAAAAACAACGCATCATTACGATAAAACATTTTTACGAAAACGTTATAACCTATTTTTATAATAAAGTGTGAAAACTTAAAGTGGTAGCATTTACATACGGACACACTACTGCTGTATCCACGTCATATATCACCTGACCACTGTCCATGTACTGGTCATCTGTCCAACTGTACTGGTCATCATTTAGTCTCCATTCAGCATCTTACAAATTATGTAAAATAGTATTACAATAATTTCTATTTGTATAAATAATATGGATATTAAATTAATATTATGGATATTATTTATTTAAATTATTTAAATTTAATATTATTCGCAGATTGCCATTCAGTTCGGTGTTAATGTCCTGCTTGGACACTATGGTCAAGGATGCGGCCCATTTATCAGGTTTTGTACCCTCCCCCCCACCCAACTATTACCTTCGACCTCTACTGGTTATCATTAACCTCCGCAACCCCCCCCTCACACAGTCGTAGAAGAATATCTCGAGAAGGTGATCAGAGAACTGCTGCGTATACAACTGTTCCCCAATAACTTGTCGGGTGTGATCAGCGAACGTCTTCTAAGGGGTTAGTCAGTGCTTATCTCGCTCGTTAATCTATTGTCTTTGTCGGTTAATCTATTGTGTTTGTACGTAAATCTATTGTCTGCGAATATACCATTGCACTGTAGGTCAGCTATAGCTAAGCGATTATTGACATTCTTCTAAGAAATGATAACCTTTTATCATGTATACTACCATTAATATTGCCACTATTCTTAACTAGTTTATTACAGATAACAACCCTGCTTAATACACACCTGATACACACCTATCCTCACATATCCTCATTGTTTTCAAAGACAAGACCGGCTTTCCACTCAGTAACAAATACAAGACTAGCAGATTAACTCCTTTGATCACCATCTTTGTTGATGATATCCAGTCAAAAGAGGTGAGTGTCATCAGCATCATCATCATCACTGTCACCAACATCATCATTATCAACATCAACATCAGCATCACTGTCATCATTATCATAATCATCAGTATATGAACATTCTGGGTTGATGTTTTAGTGTAGCGTTACAGGATCCATCTATTATAATACGTTTCTTATCAGCATATCTCCCCATCGCTACTATCATCACCACCCCACTACCGCCACCACCACCCTACTACCGCCACAACCAACCCACTACCCCCATCACCAACCCACTACCCCCACCCCCACCCCACTACCGCCATCACAACCCCACCACAACCCTGTAACAGACATTAACGAAGGTGATACCCAAATGTCCAGTGTTCCCTACACGCAACATCAACGACTACGTGGAAGTTAACTACACGGCCACGCTCAAGAAACGGTTAGCCAATCACGCGCCTCCCTCACGCTATCCACTCGTAATCACCCCCGTCTCTCTCTCCCTCACGCTATCCACCCCTAATCACCCTATCTCTCCCTCGCGCTATCCACCCTTAATCACCCCCATCTCTCTCTCTCGACCAATCAGCAATGGAGGGATCGCCTACGACATATCCGCCTGTGATAATATCCCTGACTTATACAATCAGGTTGTGAACTATTTCAAGATCTGCTTGAAGGTTAGTTTATTACTTATATTACTTATATATACATGAATATATGTATATATATATATATATATATATATATATATATATATATATATATATATATATATATAATACTATTAATAACATCATACAATACATGGGTGAATGATAAATCATAGCTTGTCCAGTCTTTCCCACTTAAGATTATGAAGAGAAAATATAATAATTAAAATGTAATTATTTAATTATTAAATCAATAATCTAATATAAATAATATATTTATATATTTTATTTCATGCATTGGAATTCATGCATTTTATTTCATGCTTTAGAAAGGAGAAGTTGTGAATTACGAATATTTCGACATCATTCTGAAAATGTTTGAAGTGTCCACTAATCAAACTAGGTTTGTTGGTTTTCTCTCTCTATCTCTCTCTCTCTCTCGCTCTCTCTCTCTCTTTCTATATATATATATATATATATATATCTCTCTCTCTATCTCTTTCTATATCTATATCTCATTCTCTCTCTATCTCTCGCTCTCATTATCTATCTATTTCTCTTTCTCTCTCTCTTACTCTCTCTTTCTCTCTCTCTCTCTCTCTCTTTCTCTATATCTATCTTTCTCTCTATATCTCACTCTCTCTCTATATCTCTCTCATTCTATCTCTCTCTTTCTATATATCTACCACTCTCTCTCCATTACGTTATTAATAATATGCACCATCATTGCAGGAGTTTTGAATCCATTCTCGAACAGAAATTCACGCAGAAATATTTCTTGAATTTCAAAAATCACAAGTTAGAATTGTCGATTGATTATCTTATTTCATAATAGTAATAGTAATAGTAATTGAGTTTAAGTATGAATAATAACTGTATATATATATATATATATATACACTTACTTTGCTACAACAATGAAAAAGAGTCACATCTTATTGTGGATCCAGTTAGAAGAGTTAATACATTAGCGAGTGATAAGTTGACCTTTAACCCCGCCGCCGTACAGGAAGTACGCGTTACGCCACTCGAGTTTCGTGAACAAGTTATTCGGACTGGTGCGCGATTCAGTGAAAATAAGCCGCACTACTACCGCCGTCTATGTGCAGGCCCTGAAACACGCCGTTACCAACGACAACGAGGTTTACCACCAGGGGCAACCTAGGGTTCACTTCGGTATTCTATTGGAATCACCCGGAAACTCTTAGCTTAGGGTTGATGGTTTTTTTTTTATTATTGTTTTTGATTTTTATAGTTTATTTATTTTTTTTATTGCACTTTATATGATAGGAGTTTATGATATTACACTAATTAATACAGTAATGATTAAGTATTGTTATACTATTAAATTTTAAATGATTTATATGAATAATCAGTTTTAAATTCAAATATTTAACAACATTAAATTTATATTTTTAATATAAATTTTTATATGAAATAAATAATTATCATTACATCCGAATATTTTCGCAAAGATTTTTTTTAAATACGTTTTATATCTATATAAGTCATTTTATTTTTAATAATTTAGAATATGCATAAAATAAGATTACAATTATATATAATCTTTATTTTTATTTAAATTATTGAACTCAATTTGTACATATTATTGAATAATTGTTATAAAATATTACTCATAATGTAGACTAATCATAAATGAATATCAAATAATGTAAAAATGAAAATCTGAGAATATTTGATATTATTTGTATGTTATACATTTTATGCTTAATAATAATTAATGTAATTATTCATTCGGATATATTTAACTAAATATATAAGAAATAAAATATATTTTAATATAATTATTATTATATACAATTCATATAACATTATGATTCATTATGTAACAGTAATAAAGCATTAATATAGTTTAAAAATATCTTGTACCATTCGTAAAAAAGGTATTATATATATCTATATATATAAAAGAAATTTTATATTAAATATTAATATAGATATTAATTAAAATTAAATTAAATCTAGATAGTAATTAAATACCAATCACACAAACAAAACCCTAAAAATCTACCCTGTTTACGCAAATTCAAAACTACCCTGCTCCTTAGTGATTTATTCCATTAGGGAAGTTTAATTATGTGAAATGTTATGTAATCGTTTAGTAATTGTTGCAATCCTGCATCCCTCAGTAGATGTTAACTTTCAATCATAGCTGGCATTACCTGTACATTAACATTGCAAAGAATCAAATACAAATACCTATATATATATATATATATAGTATATATATATGTAATATTTTATTAAAATAAAATTTAAATAAAAATATTTTGGTATATAATTATAATCAATTACTATTAATAAAACCTTAAATATTTACTATATTAATGTTAAAATAACATGATTTTTTATATTAATAAATTTCCTTTATTTAAATTATTTATAAAATATTTGTTCTATTTAATTAATAATTTTAATTTTAATTATATTTTAATATTTTATTTAATAGAATACAATAATCAAATATAAATAAATTTCTGATTAATAATTCAACTACAAATATAGAAATCAGCGTATTTAAATACGAATATGTATATGACCCCATCCCTGATTCGTAGTAATTATTTTACTATCTTGAATTTGGAGTTTATTATTCTACTATCTTTGATGGTTGAAGTTGTATTTACTCCCAGTTTTGCGTTGCGTAATCCATGTCTACCCATCATCGCTTCTTACATCGCTTCTTACCTAATCGTGGTCAGGTGATAGCCTCCGGTGTTGAACTATGGCCCGATTTCGATGCCCTCCTGCGGTTCGCTTCAGATGACGCAGACATCTACCTGCAGATAGCGGACGCCTGTCTTCAGCACAGCTCCGCTAGACCCAAGGCTACACCAGCTAACTCCGTTTGTACCCGGTTAGTACCCCGTAGTGGTGGTGGTAGTAGTGGTGGTGGAGGTAGTAGTAGTAGTAGTAGTAGTAGTGGTGGTTGTAGTAGTGGTAGTGGTGGTAGTAGTAGTAGTAGTAGTAGTAGTAGTGGTGGTAGTAGTAGTGGTAGTGGTGGTAGTAGTAGTAGTAGTAGTAGTGGTGGTGGTGGTGGTAGTAGTAGTGGTAGTGGTGGTAGTAGTAGTAGTAGTGGTGGTGGTGGTGGTGGTAGTAGTAGTAGTGGTGGTGGTGATGGTGGTGGTGGTAGACTTCTAGCGCTGTTGATTGTATCAATTTAACATCTGTACCGAAACATAATATTATAACGCAAAATAATATAAATAATAATATATATATAATAATATAAAATGAAATTAATAAAGTGACACAATTTAAAAATAAATCTACGCGAATGAAATCAGAAAGGGTTTGTAATGGCGAATAAATGAGATTTAAATTTTTTTTTAAATGGTAATACGGCGATGGAAGTTCCTTAGGTAGGAGACATGCTATGTTATTACCGGCTTTTACCATACATTAACGTGGTGAAGATAGGTTTTTACCATTTTAGCCGGTAACAACAGGTTTAGGCCTTGCATAGAGTGCCCCCGCCCACCTACCTTAGTCACCTTAGCTATGCTTAACACCTCTTACACCCCGTACACCTCTTACACCCCCACACCCCGTCGTTAAACCCGCAGTATCTTCCTGACCTGCGTGAAGAACATCTGCGAGGGTCAACGCTTCGTCGGAAATCTACGCGTCCTCGCCGGCCTCATGTCCTTACTGGAACACGACCTTGACAACAGCATCAGGTTCGGCGCCACCCTAGTGTTACGTCGCTATCTCCTTAGGTCCTTAGATAGGTGATCATGTTGGTGTGTGTGTGTTTATATTGTATGCTAATTTTAGAACCGATATCAATAATACATGCATTCATAATTCTTAAGATTCTATATATATATATGCTCATATTTCTTAAATTAGAATTTCTAGTTTTAAATTAAGTACAAAACATACCATTTGTTTCGTACAATACCTAATCTAATGTATAATAACAAGTTAATGTAGACGTATCACACACACACAATTATTATGTTTATATTCTGATAATGTCGACGAGATATATAAATATTTAATACAAAATCAATATTTGAGAAATTTAATGTAAAGTTTAAAGCTATCGAACACTAATTTCTATATTAATTACTTTGTTCATAAAACATAGTCGTATATAAGATTCAGTAAACCATGAACAACTCCTATCAGATGTGTATGTAGCATAGCTGTAGGGAGGAAACCACTGCAATCAGTGTTTATAGCAATGCAATGTCGTTCAATACTATAGCGTTGTATTGTAGTATATCAATGTATACGTCTGCGCCCCTCTACGTAGACTATAGAACAACGCGGGTAGACAATGTCTACATCGACACGCGTACATTCGCCGTAGTCAATCAATATTATAGATATTAGTACCGTTCTATATTTAGATATTGTTTTCGAGTTAGTTGTACGTATCGCTTGTGACCTCGATAAACACACGTCGACCTTGATATACACCTATTCTGACCTCGATAAACACCTATTCTGACCTCGAATAGAATACATTATTATCGTGATTATGGCTTGAACCCGCGAGTCTGACGACTTAACCCACTAAGCCGCACGGTCAGTTTACCCAAACTAACCTCTATAATCCCACGCACACCCGCTAACCCCCCTCATAAACCCACATACACCCCCACTAACCCCCTCCCCTCATACACCCCCGTACAATAGATACGAGGTGCTGAACATCACCACCCTACTGCTAACGAGGAGACCCCTGTTCTGCGTAGCCATACACAAGTTCCAAGTGCTGTTTGACCACCCCCTCGGTTAGTTACCCCCTATGGTTACCCCCAAGTGTTACCCTCTATTCTTTTGATTATCTAATGACTCCCCCCCCTTAATCACCACGTGTTTCATAGGCAATAACCTATATCACAATACTAATCAATAATCAATAATCACTCGAGAACAATATGTGTAACCATGATTCTTATTTTTACATTTATTGTTTCTTATCAAATTATAGTTTCAGGTGATTTTGTGTGCATTTAACACTCAATAAACTATATCTATATCTATCTATCTAATGGCTGAGAGACGATGCCTGACTATTTTAGCATTTTAATCACCGTTTATAGAATACATTTGTGTTTGAAAATCTAACGTTTAATGTATATTAAGATTACATACATATGCACATAATATGTGTCACTCACACATAACTTTATTTATTGTCAATTTGTTATCGATAATAATTATAATTATTATTGAATTTTAATAATTTATATTTTTAAAATATTTACATAAATTAAATTATAATGGTATTAATTATCGTATATATATTGAATTCAGATAATACAGATATATATATAATCATATTTATAAATCGTCAAATTTAAGATGTACATCATAAGCATCATTAAATTTACGTATATAGATATTTATTATGTTTTACAAAACTTTATATTGAAAAAATACATATAATAAATACAATTTTGACTGAAATAAAATTTGTATTATTCATTGATTATATAATAAGCTACTGTACATTTAACTACAATAACACGAGGTCAGAGGTAGTTCCTTTACATAGGGGGGCTGTGCCTTGTAATTGTAATTACATTCCAATAAATATATGCAATAACTAAAGTAACTCTACTTTTAAAACTAGATTACATTACAATCAGTGGCCAGCTATGAACTATATATGACACAACGTTATTATCATTTGTTGATTGATTTTAATATAAGCAAATATATGAAAGTATAAAGTTGAAATACTTATTAACGATACTGCGTACGTTATTTAAATAAACAAACAATACGAAACAACAAAATAAATAATGTACAATTTTTACAGTCACCATCATCGAAACATAATTGAAAATAGGAATGGAAATAAATTTTTTGGTAAATGAGGTCTGCATTGAATTATTTGCAAAATTTGTATTATATTCGTTTGATTAGCAGTAGTTATTGTATGTGTAGATCATCGATCTATCTCAATTCTACCACTCCATTACGTTATTATTGCGTTGCCTATACACGTTTAGCGTATTACTCCAT
>OZ025242.1:77265451-77287951 GCA_964019155.1 Osedax fenrisi
AATTGTCTTGAAAACATGACTGGGCTATTGCATACCACACACTCTATATCACACATTCACATGTGAATAGAGATACAATGTAGTATATACAATAGGTGTATTCAAAGTAGGGGGCACATAAATCTATTCATTGAATTGAGCCTGTTTGTTTGTGTTATATTTATAATATATTTATATTTACACACATTGTCACAAAATACATATACACACACACACAGAGAAGCATATATAGTATATTATATATATATATATATATATATATATATATAAATAAATATATGATAAAAATAGGGTTTTTATTTTATTATTATATTTCTATAGAAATCATATTTTTACAATTATTTCTAATTATATTTGATTTTATATATATATATATATATATATATATTCTTTATATATATTTATAGCAAACACAATTAGTAATATAGCTATAATAGTATTTTGTACATTTATACATGCATAGTTAGCATGACATTATTCCCAACACACACATACCAACACACACATACACACACACATATATACACACACACACGCACACACACACAACATACCAACACACACACACACACCCACAATGTGGTCCCACATACCTCTTATTAATACCACCTAACCCCCACAGAGGAAAAGCTCGCCATGTGCGTAAGACTCGCGGAATCCGTGAAGAAGTCCACGCAGGTATCCTGCACCACCAGTTCCATCTGTTGACCTCCTCGATGCAGGCGTTGAGCCAGTTGACCCGTCTACAAAGGTCGTAGTAGCGCCGGCATGTTCGCGACCTCGGTAAAATTCGCACTATGTATTCTGTATCGCGCGTTGATATACTATAGTGTATCTCTATGTAGTAGTAGTAGTAGTACTGTGACACTGTGAGTTTAGCTGATGGTGGAGTGTGTATGTATTTAGTAGTTGTGTGTTTATTTAGTAAATGGTGTGTGTTAAGTTTCTTTAGGTTCCGCATTACTGCACATAAGAAACACTATATATAGTAGTAACAGTAGTAACAACACTAGTGGCATCGGTGCTGACACCTATAGGATGACGAGGTAGTCACTCTAGACGAATATTCTCACTCTAAAGAACAGTACGTGTATATCTACTATGTTAGATCTATACACAACAGTGTGTGGCTCATCAGATATAGAGTTATACCCGCTGCCCCCTACTAACTACCCCCGCTGTCCCTACTGACCCCCCCCACTGCCCCTACTAACCACCCCCTACTAACCCCCACCCTACAGGTAAACAACTCCTCGTGTGTCTCGACATCCTCGTGAAGTCTAAGATGAAGAGAAACGCTGCGTTCGTTGACAGCTTGTTAAGCCACACCCACTTTGTCTAGAGGTTACTAGAACTCTCACTGTATGTGTGTACGACCTCTATGCTATAGTATACACCCACATTACACTAGAACTAGTTAACTAACTTAGAAGTTCTCCGTATATTTCCCACTTTATAATGTTTGCATCAGTTTATATATTTTATTTTTAATGACTTTTGTTGTGAATAATAATATTAATGCATAACATATTTCCTCTAAATATATATCACATCTTCATATATGTCATACATATATATATATATATATATATATTATATACATATATATCAGGATGGGGGTAAAATACATATTTGTATGTGTATTTTTATTGTTGTACTGAATATATTTGATAAATACACTTTAAATAATACACCATATATTTAATTATTAATTAAATATAACCATCATTTTATAAGGAATTTTAATAAAGATAGTTAATTTATAAATGTAAAAAGTTAGTAAAAAACAGATATTTATATAGGAAATTAATATTTTAATAATAATAATAATTGTTTTAAATGTATAAAGAATAACAATATAATAAAGTGCTGTACAAGTAATATTGGAAGAGGTAATTTTGAAAATATTTTAAGTAATTTGAGAAGACTTTAAATTATTTTTGAATAATATTATTATTACATTTTTATAGGTAGCATTTATCAATATAATAATATTAACAACTATTTTTATTGATTAGATCGGTATATATGAATATAATTATATGTATTTTATTAATATTTAACTAATATTCAAAGTCTCCCTAATTACTTAACTAATCATCCCTAATTCAATCATCAGAGTATGTGTTTTTGTATTTTGTTTTGCTTTTATTATGTATTTGTATTTATTAGGTATGTGTGTTTTAAAAAGTGTATTTTTTTATGATTTCCATGGAAAAGTATTTGTATTTGTATCTGAAAATGTGTATTTGACCCTATCCCTGATAACTATATATATATATATATATATATATATATATATATATATATATGCATAATGTAATTATTTAATAATAATACTAATTTATTAGAAGTAATTATTGTTGTTTATATTATATAGGTATCCTTATTATATAGGTTTCTCCTGCTAAAGACTTCACAATAATATTCACTATTTGACAGTGTCATTGCCCGTACAATATATTAATATTTACACGTATATGTTAAAGTAAACATTTAATATTTATTTCTGTATATATTAATGTGTGAATAATATGTGCAATTCTTTCAGTAATAATTCACTTTCAACAATGTAATCCTTACATTTATTTAATTATGAATATTATTTTTTAATTAGTTTTATTTGATTGAAAAGATTAAAATAAATCTATTTATTACTTCCTATTCCAATTACATGCATTACTATTTTATCATATATATATTCATACTATATCGTCATGTATTACAGAAACTGACTGCTGATGAATATGCCGTTCTTAATGATAAGATAGGAGAAATGTGGCAGACCATATTGAAATGTGTACTAAAGTTAGTGCCACATACATGTAGAGGGCGTTAGAGAGAGAGAGAGAGAGAGAGAGAGTTCACATTCGTATTGTAATCTGAAGTCAACTCTAACTATTAAATTGTCTGTTTTATCGTAATATTCAGCTCATATTTTAGAATTTTTTATTATTTTCAAATAATCGAATATTAAATATAGTGTTTTTTCTATATTATATTTTATAGATTGCAATTTTATCATTAGAAAAATAATAAATTAGTTCTAAAATTCCTTGATCAACTTCATCGAGCCAATCTAGTAGGTATATAACTATAAATATATATATATAAAGATTTTACCAGGCAAACATGTGCAACTAATTAATGGTGTGAAATTAATGACAAGTTTTGTACATTTTTGAATACAATAACACTTGAATGTAATGTTTATTTTAAGAATATGACATTCTTTTATAATTATAACCATTTTTCTTAAAATATATAGCCATATTCTTGAAATATAATAAATCAATAGGTGCATTTTCAATGTAAAACTATACATATTTTGTAACATTCTCTATTATGTAATAATATTTTGACAATTCTTACACTTTTACACTCACACATACACTCCCATATTTCACACAACTACACACCCCAACACACACACCCCCATACTCACACGTACACACCCACACACCCCCATACTCACACCTACACCCCCACACCCGCGCGTAGATCTTACATGAATGTTCCGGAAGCCGTTCGTCTCCTCATCGTACTGATGAAGCGTATCTCGCCGAGAACCCTGCGAGAAGCAGACAGCGACGACGAAGACTCCACCACCACCGCTAGCGCCACCTATACCAGCAACATTCAATGCGATCAGACCATCAATCTGGCGACCACCTTCGACCTGTTGATAGGCAGCGCTCGCTACCTGTCAATCATGCGACCGAGAACGGATACCGATATCCTAGAGGTCGATGAGGAGGCGGAGGAAGGGGACAGTCAGGAATGTCGCGTCGCAGCTAAAGGTTGACCTCTCCGCGCGACCTCTATATCTCCGCGCGACCTCTACCTGTCCACGCGACCTCTATTATATCCGCATCCGAGTTCATCTAAGCGAATAGATATTTATCGAAAATTATACGGAATAAAATAGACAATTTCGTAATAATGATAATCGTGTATATTTTCAATTGATATATTTCAATTGAATGATATTTCTACCAGCAAGTCACAGTACTGTATCGCTGCCAGTTTATCTGCCTCCTCCATATCCTTTATCATCTCCTACTTCATTAGTAATGAGTCACCTCCTACTTCATTAGCAATGAATCATCTCCTACTTCATTAGTAATGAATCACCTCCTACTTCATTAGTAATGAGTCACCTCCTACTTCATTAGTAATGAGTCACCTCCTACTTCATTAGTAATGAATCACCTCCTACTTCATTAGTAATGAATCATCTCCTACTTCATTAGTAATGAGTCACCTCCTACTTCATTAGCAATGAATCATCTCCTACTTCATTAGTAATGAGTCACCTCCTACTTCATTAGTAATGAATCACCTCCTACTTCATTAGTAATGAATCATCTCCTACTTCATTAGTAATGAATCACCTCCTACTTCATTAGTAATGAATCATCTCCTACTTCATTAGTAATGAATCATCTCCTACTTCATTAGTAATGAATCATCTCCTACTTCATTAGTAATGAATCACCTCCTACTTCATTAGTAATGAATCATCACGCATACGTCATCGTTATACACAACGCACGGTAACAAGCCCTCTCACTCTTACACCCCACGCTTAATCCCCGACTACTACCCACCTAACCGATGTCGCTAACCTCCACCCCGCCCTCACCCCCCCCCCCCCCCCCCTAGAAACCCTAGTGAAGCTGATCTTCGAGATAATTCGACGCCGGCCCATCCTATGCTGCGAACAGAAACATCTGCCCGTACTACTGGCTGCCTACACGGCTACCATGTCTCAGACCGGTTAGTCCAGCGCACCAGCCAGTCAAGCCTAGCAATATTACGTAGGTATCATGTTATATGTGTTACCGTGCGGGCAATGCAGTTATTGTATGCGATCGTAATGTTTATTGAAATGCGTTTGAAAAATTCGATAATTACGAATATTGAAATAAACGGATGTTAACGTATTCGCATTATTAAAGTATTTATATTAATTCAACGGAGCGAATACAATCTATTAGTTCAATTCAGAATTCATAATAAATTAATGATGTAGAAATAATTTTTAAATTAAATTTAACAGTAAATAATATATATTACTCATAATTATTATGATATATCATATAAAGTTTTCTTTTTTGTTGCTACTTCGCAGATCCCCCCTATAAACCTATATAATGGCGTACATTCTGATCTTGTAGCGATAATTACTCGCGCATTTCCACTCATGATAGAAGTAGACTCCATATTAAGTTACTGCGTTGATTTATATTACTTTCCATGTATCTAGCCTACATTACTAACTGCTTCACTCTCTGTAGACCAGACCCTGTTAGCCATCTTGTACATCTACGAAGTGAAGGCAAACTGTAAGATGAACGTCCTCAAGTTAGTAGTACTGGTGATCGTTGTAATATAGATAATAGACATATATAAAGTTGTGTTCGGTTATTGTTTATTTATTATTTATTTAAGTAAATTTATACTCAATATATATTTATTAATATATAGTTATATAATATATATTTTATCAATCTGATTTTTAAAATGACAAATTAAAATAGATCAAAATATCCTTATTTGTATATATATTAAATCATTATCAACATTATCTTTACTACAAACCCTCCCCCCCCCCCCACTTTAGACCTTACCTGTATGGTTAAGACACCTATATTACAACTACTACACCCTCTCCCCCCCCCCTTTAGACCCTACCTGTACGGTAAGGATGCCTATGAACGCTACATAATGAATGCCAACGAGACGAAAACGCTCTGGAAAACGGAGCACATCTCTATCGCGACCCTCGACCCCGCTAAGATGAGACTCACCGCCTCCAGTTTCCCCTTGACTCGAGTTCTCAAGGTCAGTATAAGCGAAACCCCGCATGCCGGTCTATTTATAGATTTGAAAATCTCAATTATAAATTATAATTGATGTATATATTTATATCAATATATATAACTTTTAAATATTTTCAATGCAATATATCTTTATTTAATATCTAATATTTACTATTATTATCTAAGTTGCCGTTGTATATTACCTAAATGACTAGATAAAGTATCAAACTATATATACACAGTTTTCCTGAGTATGTACGGTACCTGTACCTAAGTACAATAGGCCACATCGATGTTTCGATAACTTAGTCCCTCAAGTTAACACTGTAATAGTATACAGATCTACAATATTGGGAACCGTAGACATTGTATTTAATAAAATATCGTATTACTCTAGTATTATATTTAATAGAGTATCTATTGTAAATTTCAATAATTTAATTTGATGCTATTTGCAAAGTATATAATATATATAGATAGATAATGTTCCCACATGTATATTAGTGTTAATTAAATTTTAAATTTATTTTCATTTAATTTCTAAGTAATTCTAAAGCAATGTGTGTCGAGCATAGCCCCACTAATAACAGGTGTACGTCAGCTAGATCACTATTATATACAGTGATCGCCACATTTGTAATTAAACTTATGTATTCAATTATTATTTTATATCTTTATTTTATGAAATAATTAATTATAATAACATATGACATTACTAATAGTTAGTAACTATTAGTTACTATGTAATATAATATATTTTGTTATATATATATATATATATATATTGGATAAATATTAAAATAATTATTGTAAATGTAATTTGAAATAATTATGTATTATATATGAACTAAGAAAATCTGCGAATTCTCTACTACTAGATCAATAATGTGATTATAATGAATTTTACAACCATAGTTATAAATTCAGTATTTATTCAGATTTAGAATAAACAAAATGGTAGTTCTACAATTTTTTTTATATTTTCCTCTGAACTCCACTTATATATTTTATAAAATGAATATAGAATGTATGATTCATACATATATTCTACATACTCCTCCCCTCATTCCATCCATCTCTCTCATTATATTTATGTTGTCAGGTAAACGAAGAAAATCCCATTACCGAAGTAAAAGACGGAGAGAAGTTCTACGATCTGTGCTACTTGTTGCCCTACATCAATCACATCATCGCTAAAGGTTTTATTACATTAAATCATCTGTATATATATTGGTATCGAAATCGAACTTCGAAATGATACTTTTGTAAACAATACGATACTGATACCTCATCAAATATGTTTAGTTGTAACACTAAGATATATATGTGTGTGTGTGTGTGTGTGTGTATGTATTTGATCTATTATTTTTCTATTTTACACACTTATAGAAATTCACTAACACACGCTCACTGACACACTAACTAACGACCACTCTCACTCATACACACACTCTCACCCCCCCCACCACTAATACCTATATACCCCCCTACACACTCTCACCCCCCACTAATACCTACATACCCCCCTACACACTCTCACCCCCCCCCCACCACTAATACCTACATCCCCCCCTACACCCCCACCACTAACACCCACATACCCCCTACACCCCCACCCCCTCCCCCCAGAACGTCAAGTGAACACGCGTACGTTCGTGACGAGCGGCTGTCTCTCCGTAGTGTTGGCTTCGTTCGCTAGCCACGACCTTCGTCTGAGGTCGGCGAGTGCCTACATCCTGTTCAGGTTCAGCGAACACCTCGCCCAGGATCATCGCACTCCCGAACGTGCCCAGGTTCTTATCCACTCGGCTATCTAGCTTCATCTAAGTTCATCTAAGCTTATCTAGCTTCATCTAGCTTCATCTAAGTTCCTGTAAGTTAGTCTAAGTTCATCTAAGTTCACCTAAGTTCATCTAGGTTCAACTAAGTTCATCTAAGTTCACCTAGCTTCATCTAAGTTCCTGTACTGGATGGAAGATCTCCACCCGAATACCGCTCCTATCATTATCACTGTTACAAATACATTATACCCACACCCTTTGTAGTGTAGGCATTGAATAGCCATAGTCGAGGTAGTCGATATGACCTAATTACGGGGGGGGGGGGGGTCGCGAATCAATCACCTACTTTAACGTTGTATATTATACGAGGGACAATAACAGAAAGTATTCGCTGTGTTATTGTGAAGCTCTTTATGAGGAATGCGTATTACTATTATCAACTAGAAAACGAACACGGAAATGAACACAATTCTTCTAATAATTATCACAATCTTAGAATTAGAACACGATTCTTCTAATTACTATCATTATCACAACCACGCTGTATCAACTAACACACACACACACTCTCACACACACTCTCACACACACTCTCACACACACACACACACACACTCACTCTCACACACACACACACACACAGTTGAAGCAAATCATGGAGCTGTTCAAGAACTCCATGGGCCACCGAGACATCAAGCTTAACAGTATCGTGTGCTCTTTCTACTGTCGGTGTGTGGACATCACCAATAATTGCAGTTAGTTCTCCATGAGGTGCTGTAGTGCTAGTGCCTTCAGTAGAATTGTTCACATTTACAATATATTTGTATTCATATTTGTCAATATTTACATTAAACTTTTTCTTTATAATCAAATATAAGCATTTTTCATTTCATTATAATCAAAATTGTTCACATTTAAAATATATTTGTATGCATATGTTTCAATATTTACATTAAACGAAATAGAATAGTGGTCACAGTATTTGTATAGAATCAGCAGATAATATCCTGATAGTGATTGTTTTTCATTAGTATAAAGTAAATCTATTATTACGAGTTGACCCATTTATTAATTGTAGAAGAGAATATTAGAACTTAAAGCAATAAATAATGTGAACTGTTTATAGATATTGTGAAAATTAACGAAAATAGACTTAATAGAATATAATACATTGTTTGAGATCATTGAAATATATTTTTAATTATTTTGATACTTTAAATCAATTATATTCTTCTTAAATTTTAGATATAAATTACAAACAAAACATATTTAGTATAAAAAACAGAATTGTTGGTGTTTTTTGTTAAGAATATTAGTTTTTCATTTATTAAATTATTTTATTAAATATTCTTTGTAATAAATATTTCTAAGATTATTATTGGATATTTCATGTATATTATATTAAAAAGGATTATAGTATATTTATGCTATAATCCTTTTTAATATAATATACATAAAATATCCAATAATAATCTTACAAATAAGGTATTTTCTTACACCTTTTCTATATTTTTCAGTTATTTCAGTAATTCTTTCCAAATTATATTTATCTTTCATTTATATATATCTGGCCATTAAATTAATACCAAATGAAAAATGAAATATAAAATAAATATTTGTATTTTTTTAAATAAAAATGTATTCATAATATAATTATATTCATTTATATTATAATATACAAATTTAGAGCAAGTAAATGCTTTGATCTTATCATATATAATAATATTATAAAAAAATACATAATAATATATTAATAATTATATATAAATATATTCTAAATATTATACTAATATAATTTGTAATTATAATATGATATATAATTTATATCTAATTGTTTGATCTATTATAATAATATATGAATAAATTTCATATAAAATATACCATATATATATATATATAATTAATAATATAATTTAAAGTTAATAGTTGTTTTTTTTATATTTTTTATATTATACATGGTCTACTTTATATAATATTGTCCATTTATATAGGTTGTCTATAATATTGAAACTAATATTCATAGATTTATAGTTTAGACAAAATCTATGTTAATATTTAATGATAATATAGTATTGAAATTAATATATTTCTCAATAATTGTATATTAAAAACCACAAAAACCGAACAACCCTGAAATAAACTTTTAATAATATAAAACAAACAAATAATAATATAATACATATTATTTTTTAATTTATAATAATAGTAAATATTAATTTTATATATTAATATTATAGTACAATTGAAATATAAAAAATCAAAATATTTGATGAAAAAAAATTGAAAATATAGTAAAAAAAAATAAAAAATATATAATGGAACAAATAAATATAATTATAAATTTTTAATGAAACAAACCGATTTTATTATATAATGAATTCTATATATTAACTGATCTATTATTAATTTTATTTTTAATTGTATTATCATAATAATTTATTACATTTAATTTTGTAGAGATACCTCTAGTTCTACACTTATTACAAATGTTATAGACATCAGATAATATCTGTATAATTATTTGTAATTTTAAAAATAGGGTAATAATTTATCTAATTACAAATTATTTTAATTTAAAATATTCCGATCTATCTTTATAGGATTTATAATTAATATGTGATGAATTTGTTCATCCTATTCATATTGTAGTTAATCTTCTAGTAAATAATCTCATATTTCTCAATTTGGTCTATGAGACTAAGAATTAACTACATTTTTAAATAGGAACTAATTATATTATGTTATATTATATTGTTAGAACCGTATGATATAAATAATTTACTTGGAATATTATTAAAATATTTTAAATTTAGATAGCCCACTTAAATCTATAAAGGTTTTAATCGATTTTATATTAGCTTTATTAAAATCAAAATTATTAAAAATATTTATATCTATACTTTTGTAATATTTAAATTAAATATAATAGAATACTGGTTATTTGTATAGAATACAGACTTGTCTCCAGATGTAAAGCTGTCATCATAGTGAAGTAAATCTAATATTATTACGAGTTGGGTTAATTATTAATTATGCAAATTAATTGATGATAATCGAGTTGTAAAGTAATGCATAACTATCTGGGTAACTAGGAATTGTATATTCTTTAAAATCAGTTTTCTAAATTAAAATCTCATAAATATGAATGAATTAGAATTGTTTGTAATATAAAATATTCTATATATCTGTTCGTGAAAAATTATATTAAAAATTGAAGATCATAAACACATCGTATTAAATTAATTTTCAATATATATCAATATATATATATTTTAAGTACATGATAAAAATGATGTCTTTTTAGTGATTTGTCATTTAAATATGTTCTAATAAATCCATTAAGTTCACATAATTTATATAAATGTATATATATATATATATATATATATATATATATATATATATATATATATATATATAGATATGTATATATATATATATATATAGATGTGTATATATATATATATCTATATATATATATATATATATATCAATAAAGTGAGGCCCATATACTAAAACTAAAACCCTACCTATTCTCAGCCGATTCCATGTATGTGAAACTTAACGCGTACGTTATGCTGAAACCTTTCATGGACATCAAAACTATTCCTGAATTCTATGTCCTCTTCAACAGTTCATCATCAGAGGTTAGTGAAGTCGCACCTCATTCACTATTACATCATTATTACATCACCCCTAGTACACCCTATTACATCATTATCACCTCATCGCCGGTATATCCTATTACATTAATATTACTTAACATAAATTAATAACGTTTATATGATATCTTTATTTAATTATAATTAATTAATTGATCTTTATTTTAAACATTATTTCTATTACTTTTTGTAAATTTCATTTACTTATTATTTATCATATATTTTTTTCTAATCATTCGCTCTATTTTTTATTATACACTTACAACATTTATTACTATCACAGTTCAAGAACTTCTCAATTATATTCTAACTATGTTATATCAGTATTATTCTTAATTCATCTCATTCACTATTACTACGTACTAATATATACAACCAATCAAGCCCTCATTACTCCCTCTTAAGCGATTATTACTCCGCTCCTGTTATCCCTTATCATCGTGATTACATTACTAGTAATAGCACCACCCCGTTACCCGTATTACCCCTAATAATAATTACCTCTTTAACCCCCCGCCCCAACCCCCCCAGTACAAACAAGAGAGACAATGGATGCTAAACCTCCTGGACGAGTCAATGCGTGACCTTCACGACTACCACATTGCCACTAAACTGTACGCCGTCAAGCTGTTGTTGTGCTTCTACGCGTCACCTTTCTCTGATGCCGGTAACAAGGTGTGTAGCCACGCCCCCCTTTAGGTGTAGCCACGCCCCCTTTATATGTTTCCACTCCACCTTTATGTGGGTGCTCCTTTCTAACAATTCCTCCCCATTCTATCATGCTATAAACAATGTCAGTAACCCCGCCCCACCCCCTTAATGTGTTGCGCCCCACACCCCCCTTATGCCCCCCCCCCCTTACTAATCACTCCCCCTCCTCTCGTAGAAAAGTATCCTCTCCATAGTGCGTAAGGCCTGCGAGATTAAGACCGCTGCTCTGGATCTGATCAAAACACACGGTATCGTGAACTGGCTTAGTGCTGCTATCGATTCTAGGTTAGCCCCATAATCTAATCTAGGTTAACCCCACCCTCTCCCCCATCATCTAATCTAGGTTAGCCCCACCCCCTCCCCCCATTATATAATCTAGGTTAATCGCATCCTTCCCCCATCATCTAATCTAGGTTAGTCCCACCATCCCCCCATCACTACCACCCACCTCCGCCCCCCCTCACCCCCAACTCCGCCCCCCCTCACCCCCACCTCCGCCCCCTCTAGTGCCTCCACCGGTACGCTGTCTATGATCGTTGCCCTCATGGAAACCCTGTGGCGCGTCACCTTCCAGAACAGACACTCCAACATCACACCTCTAAGTGACCTCTCAGAAGGTTAGCCTCCCGCCCCATACCACCCCATACCACCGGTCAAACTGATGTCCGGTACACTATCGCCACTACCGCCGCTAGCTTTCCTTAAGGGTGGTCGCCATGTTACAATACCTGTATAGAATATGATTAATATTGAATAAAGATGCTCTAAAGTGACGTCGTATACATCTATCTTGATAGTTAGATAGATAGATCGATAGATAGGTAAGGTATTTATTTATATAACACTTCTGGAATATATACAATTAATATTCTTGGAAATGATATTAGCAATGGTGTTTAAATAATAATAGAGGTACAATAGTCAGTAGTTTATATGTATATGTACAATATTGACATGTTAATTTATCCTGACCTATGTACCCTTGAGTTTACATTAGAATCATGATCAGTGTTGAAGCCTGCGTTCTATTTATATGTTAACATGCCCTCACATGTGTGCTAACCCCTTGATCTACACTAAAAGTAAACCTCACTCTTTACACCTAAACTCCTAACTCCTCGGTCTACTTCTACCTCGACCTTAGCTCCTAAACCTTCACATACCCGGTGACCTCTACTTAACCTTCACCGCCATCCCCTTGAACAGATGACCTTGAACAGTTACAGAATCAATGTCTGCCCGCGACCTTCGTATCGTCTCTGATATCCAGTCTACTGCGCATACTGCATAAACTACACGCTAAGTTTGTATGCCACATGATTACATCATCGTATTACAATTATTGTTATTACATCATTACCTCCGGTTATTGTTATTACATCATTTACCTCAAGTTATTGTTATTATTGATTGACTTTTTTATTCAACAAATATACACACGAAATATAGAGTCAAAAGTATCATAATAGCTAAAGATACCATTATATATGCTATTACTATGACTATTGTTACTATTACATCATCGATAGTATTATTACAAAGCTATCACGCAATGCTACATGGTGCCTATAGTTTATGTACCTCTATGGTAGTTCTATGATTAATGCAGCCTTAATTGTATGTGTAAAATAGTAATGATCAGTGATTAATGTTGAACAATTATGTTAAATAGTTTTACTATTTTGAAACTTTTGAAATCATCAAAATCGTGGTCTCGAAACTTTCAAATCTTTAAAATCATTGTCTCGTAACTTTCAAATTATTTAAATTATCATTATAATATATATATATAACATATATATGAATATGTTATATGTTACACCGCCTCCACCACCGTTAACCTTCATACGACCTTCACGTAGACTGGGTCGTCTTAGCGAGGAAGCCGTCCACTGGTTGGTGTCGACCTTGAGATACGCCCTTCAGCATCAACGCTTCACTACGCACGTGTTCTCCAAACATCAGGTACAGCGGCGCTACCTACATCCACGCTATCTACGTACGCTCACTGATAGCTTATCAGTGATGCGCTGACTGATAGCTTATCAGTGATTGATTGAATGATTAGTTTATTTAGGGAGGGACTTCGGATTATTAATTTTGAAAAAAAAATAATTTTAATTATTATGTTAGAAATAATCAATAAAACAATCAAATATTTATCTATCATTTGATCTATAAAGTATAATTTAAATCGTCATTTACGTATATTTATGTATATATATAATAAAAAGAGTATTTTATTGGAAGTACCAATAAATAATTTAAATTACCAATAATAATTACTAAATAATCGGTTAAATAAATGCTGTTTAACTTTGTGATTTATTTATCAGTTTTGGAAAATGTATAACTTCAAATATTCTTTGTTTTTATACAATTTATTTAATAATATAACGGTAACTATGATACAAGTATTGTCCAATTAAATGCAAGCATTTGTATATAACAAGAAATTGAAAATATAAAAATGTATTATAATGTATTTATTATACATATATATCATTCATATAACATACAATAATACATATAATCTTATTTTATATATAGAAATATATTTTAATATCATATATTTTATGTATTCAATATTATAAAAGTACATATATGTATGTAATATTATTTTCTAATTGGTAATTCAAAATTTTATTTTAATAAAATTTCCATTTACACAAAATAATATTTGTCATGTATTACTGTCACTCAAAATTCAATATCTCATTGAATAATGGAAATAATGAATTGAAATTTGCAATATAAGTAGAAAATGCATTAGGCTGTAATGTAATTATTTTTTTGTACTCAAAATTATTAATTTTATTTTTCCTTTGATTAATAATTATTAATGATAAATAAAATATATATTATAAAGAATAGATATGTAATACAAAATAATTTCACAATAGAATGATATATTGTTAAACCATAGAAAAATTATGTGATTACCTATTATTAAATTTGTGTAATTTAATTTACTGTAATACATAAAAGCCTATCTATTTACATTGCCTGCGCCAAGGACGTATCTCCACGTCAATATAACCTAACAGTCATATCACCTAACAGTATATAATAATGGCGGGAACAAAACAATAATTATAAATATATATAAGTAGATTTAAAATTAAAACTATAACAAATAATAAATGAACTCACAATAACCAGACTAGATAATTATAATTATTGAACAGTGATAACTATAATAGATGACAACTAGTTACATTAGATAAGTTACGTACTTTAGATAAGTTAGGTACTTTAGATAAGTTAGGTACTTTAGATTAGCTAGGTACTTTAGATAAGATAGGTACCAGGGTTGTTGGTTTTTTTGGTTTTTTTGGTTTTTTTTATGAAAAATATTGGTTTTTTTTATTTATTAAATAATTTGTATTAATAAATTGTTATATAGAATATTATTTGCAATACATACTTCTACAGATATATGATTAATATTAGATATTTCATATATATTATATTAAAAAGTATTATAGTTTATTTTATACAAGGATTCAGTAAATTCTATCCAAATTATATATTTCTTTCGGTCAGGCTTGTTTATTAAATGAATACATTTATATAATAAATATATACTATTATTAATAATATTGATACCGGGGTTGTATAATCTTGTACCCAATAAATATAATACATTTTTTTTAAATGTATTGAAATTTAATGTAATATTAGATAGTATACAGTTCATAAATGAAATAAAATCATACTGTGCTTTATAAAAATGTATATATTTTTTTTACTATATTTAATTTTATCTATAAAATAAATATTATTAGTTCTATTATTTAATATATATATTTGTTTTTTTAAATATTACATATTACTAATATAAAAATAAGTATATTATTCTATTCAGTATTTTATATATATATTATTGACTTATTTACTCATCAATTTAAATTTCAATATCATTATTTATTTTTTTAAATTGTATCTATAAATAAAGTCAAAATTATTAAAGTTTTTTTCTAACAAAAAAATATGAAAAATATTACAATTATGATAGTAATGTAGTATTGTTTAACTTTATAATTGTATATTATCTATCACTTACAAATTTATAAATATTATATAATTTTAAATTATATGTAAAAGTAAAAACCTATGGAAAAACCTATGGAAATAACAAAATGTTAAAATTATGATATTATTTTATAATATTTTATAAATTTATAAAATATAATATATTATAAGAGTATAAGTTATATTTATAATATATATATATATTAGCGTTGTCATTCGGACCCGGACTTCGGACCCGGTTTCGGACTTTAGGTCATTGATACCGGACTGATACAGTATAATTTATGATATATCGGACTCGGACCGGACTCGGACCGTACTTTAATATTTAACTCGGACTATTTCGGACTTTAAATATTAGATTCGGACTATTTCGGACTTTAAATATTAGATTCGTATTATTTCGGATTTTTATTATTGGATATCTAAAATACATTCCAATGTTTACTTTTGGGATTATATTTATTCGCGCCATTTTCAACCAACATATCGGTTCTGTGTATGTATCCGCGACACTATTAATCAGATTAGCGTCCCTTTGTTTGAATAGGCGCCAATGTCAATCAAACTACCCCGCCATTCGTATGTATCCGCGACACTTTTAATCCACATTGCATCATTTTAAAGCATTTTCATTGCACAGAAGTTTTAATAATAATTGATCATATATAATAAATATACCATTTGAGGATCATTATTGCTAATAATTAATTTTGAAATTATTATTTAAAAAAATAGCATTTTATAAATATGAAAGATCATAAATCACTAACATCCAGTACTAAAATTATAGATATTAAAACCTGATATTTTTTTCAACTATTTGATACTCACAAATATCTCCAAAACCCGAACCAGTTTACATCACTATACAATACTTATGCTGCTGTCAAACAATGCGGATACAATTATCAAACGATACTGATACTTCTGTCAAACGATACTGATACTGATACTGATACTGATACAGCTGTCAAACGATACTGATACGATACTGATACGATACTGATACAGTTTCGAACGATACTGATACGATACTGATACAGCTGTTGAATGATACTGATACGATACTGAGACTTACTTTTTAGAAAATTTGACAACACTAATATATATATATATCTCTTATATATTATATATAAGTAAAAGTAATATAAATGTATTACATAAAATATATCATGATAGTATATTACTATACATAATGATATTTAACATTACATAAAGTAGTCCGAAATTACTTCAAAAATCATCTCAGATTAATTTTATCATCATATAAAATAAATACAAATATATTCATATTTATCACTCTAATCAATTACAAATAGTTGTTAATATTGATAACAGCTAATAGTATATCTACATATACACATTTATTAAAAATATTGCTAATATTATTTACTAATAATTTAACGTCATCCCAAATTACTTCGCTATATTTACAAAATTAGCCTTTCCAATATTTCTTGTACTGCAAAATATTTCATTCTTTTGATGTATTTTATAAATAGCGGTATTAACCAATACCCAGACCTCCCCATGCAGACAAATATCCAACACATTATGTATTATACCTAACCCCCCAAGCATACTAACCCCGCCCCCACACAGACAAACAACCAATACCTGACGCTGACCGACTTCGACAGTCTCACTCGCCTAGTGGACGACTACCAACACCGCGCCGGTCAACACCCGCACTCCGACCTCTTGACCATAGCCTCCGACTGCATAAGAATCGATACCGATGACATCGACCTCCTCCTCGACACCTGTCTACCGTGGCTCATGAACGCCGTCTCCGAAACCGGAGTCGCGTCGTCTCACTTCGCGGCGGTCGTCGACTGGCTGCGAAGGAGTTGCGCCGACAGCGCCCGATTGGTCGAAGCCGTCGGGTCGTCGAAGCGCGGCGGTTTCGCTTCCGTCACCGACGCCTACGCGACGTTGACCTCTACCGGCGAAGGTTGCGCCAATAGACGTTCGCTAGACGCCCTACTGCGTTGTTTGACCGGAGCGCAGTCGACGGGCGACGCTTCTTACGAAACATATTTCATCCGCGCGTGAATATCTTTTAATTCTGACATTAATATTATCCGTAATAATATTTTATAATTCGGAGAGTTTTCATTCTATTCACACTTTTATATATATATATATTTTGTTTTTAAATCTATCGAATTAGTTGTGAATACGTGAACTATTTGTTTTCTAGTTTGTTCGTTACGTAAATATTATTTTAGTAAAACTTTGTTGACGTCTATTTTATGATCTTCCCAAGGAGATAATTATTCACACTTAATAAATATATATATATGTATACGTATGTAGAATTGTTTATTCGTCGTCGTTAAACCTATGTAGTTCAGTAGGAAACGGGTTAAAAATATCTAGTCCCATAAAATAGGTCTTAGATAATATGTAGAAGTGGTCTTATATAATTGTGTATACAAAATTATCGACTCTCTTTAAAATCCGGATGGCTTAACATGAGAACAATTTCTACAATAGAACTATTTAATCATAAATATTAACTTCTAAGTTTCTGGATGGGATGAAAGGACCAAAATAAAAATATTATATTATACTTTTTATTACTGCTTTTGATAAATTCTCTCTGAATTCAGACCTATATAGGGATTACATATAGACCTATATGTGATATATATGTGTTAAGTAAAAGGATAGGAGAAAGTTGTTAGTAAACAAATAAAATAGAATATAATATTAATAGTGATCTTTATGATGATATCCAAAATGTACATCGACCTTGGCATAGTACTTTAATAATGCTATCTAATAATAGACGCTTAGTGATCATATACAGTTACTTGTTGATCTCTGTTCTACCTTTGATAATCTAGATCATTTTATCCTTATTTCTCGACTAAGATCAATAATTTGTAACGGTTCTTCTCTAAATCGGATAATCTTATCATTCTCATTCCGATTAGTCTATTTATCTTTAATCTACCTTCCCTTGTGAGATTTCACAATATACGATGGTTTAAATCAATAATGAGCTTACATAGTGTTCTACTCCTAGATGTCGCCTCACTCACTTACATTCAGCGGTATAAAGCTTAGCGATACTTTAAATACACTATAGAATTGCTATTTAGTAGAGATTGTTTTAGTTACAAATTCATTATCCTTAGTTGTTCGTTCATTAATATAAGTAATGCAATTACTGTTTCATCGATTTTCTATCAATGTTCAATATTAATTTACACAGATGTACAATATATATATAAAATTTATGAGATTATTTTCTATTATTTTATTTATTATAAATACTATTATTAATATACGCTATTATTTATATTATATTTATAGTAATTTAAATAATAAAAAAACTTCCTTCTTTCGGTATGTTATATTAAAATCTTATCCAAGATATATTATACCACTTTTTGTGTGTGTTTTATTTATGATGGAATTACTTAGCCGTCTAGTTTATTATGAAATTAAATATATATATATAAGTAATTTCGATATTATTTAGATAGTATGGAATAGAAGATATTGATGTAGATATAAGACATCTATATTACTTAAATTATGTAAAGATTTCAAATTTTTGATACAGGATTAATTTTATTGTTTTAAATTTTAAATTAAATTGTATTATATGTATCAATAATATTCACGGACTACTAATTTATGTCAATACTCATTTGTCAGGCTATATCAACATATTATTAACAAGTACCTAGTACTTACTAAGTACTACTCACTAATATACTCAGATATCTGGTACTTAGTAATACCTAATTGTTAGTGGTACCAAGACATGATTAATATTTAGTCCCATTTTTAGGTGAAGTCATATTTATTGAAGATATTATATATAGAGCTCTACCGTTATTAGAATGATAAAATAATACTAATGAGAATTTAATTTAGTTTGAAGATTATAATCCTATAGTGTAAGAGGTAACTGGAATTTCACAAATTTGTATAATTTATTGTTAATTAGTTATTTATTAATTACTTGAATATTCGTTAAGGACATTTAAATAATTTGAATACCCTCTTATTGTATTAATTAGAGATTGATACAAGTTCTTGATAGGTTAATAGATGATGCTAGTAAGCATATTAGTTGTGTATTTACCAATTAATGTATCGATGATAATATATAATGATTTAGAATTACACTCTCGATTTTCATTAAAGTAATAATAATAATAACAGTAATAGTAATACAGTAATATATAGCTGTTTAGCTTATTAAAGATATATTTCTTATATTTACAAAAAAGATGAAATTTATATAACTATCAGAGTTTTTGTTAGAATCATACTTCATTTCAGCATTACGATAAGATCGCTTGATCGGAGAAAGGCTCGCAGTAAACCAAGAAGCATCGGGGTTAGGTATATTTTAATCTATTAGATGGGAGGGAATACGTATTTTATTACTTTTAATCGGTAATTTTTCTCATATGACCTCATGTCTACTACTTCTAGAGTTTCATGGTTTCAGAATATCCAATTAGGAAACTAGCAGGAGTAATTAAAACCGTATTGTCCATCAAACATCGGGTCGAGGTCAAACGAATAGATGCCAAGGTCAAAACGACAATAAGAATTCAGCGGTAGAATGCACAAAAATCATAAATAAATAGTTGATAAAGAACAAAGATGGGTTTGTATAATTTTATTGTAAAGGATTCATTATCTTGGTTCTATTGTCTTTGTCGAAATGTCATCATCGGTCGGAACATTTCTATCGGAATCTGTATAAAGAAATCAAGATTAGTTACCAAGCCATAAATTAGATTCATTAGTAATTACTAAAATCTAAACTTACATGTATTATAATGAGATAATAAAGTGGTATCGGTAGTTAACTGACAGGTGGTATTGTATTACCATTGCAAATATTTGTTGTCTTAGGACAGAAAAATGTATGCAATGAAGCAATTGATCGTCCGTAATTGCGGTTATCATACAAAAGGGAACCTTATGGGTATACGATATGCACTTATCGTGTTTTGAGACATTCATCTATTGTAATCATACTCCATTTTTAAAACATTTACTTGATATCGGGTAAGATTTAAGATTTCATAATAGGTAATTTATATATAAAGGCACGCGTCGACCGTATATCTATAACGTATCATATCGGTGGTGGTCTGTAATGATGGCTGTTCGCAGCGAAACTGTCCGACTATGATGTTCGACGGGCTGTATTGTTGGTATACAGAAGCTTAAGATCGGATTTGTGTAGCGGTACGGTTTGACAGTTGAACGCAAGTCATTCATAACATGGGGAGTTGTATGAAGTACACCCTTGTACACCTACGTTTATCTATACGTACGCAGTTATAAATGTGTAAATCAAGTGCTTTGTTAATATTTTCAGCCGGCTTTTATAGTGAATAAGCGAAGTTTTTAATCTATTTTTAGATTTAATCGCGGCTAATAAGGGTCGCGCGTGATTCTGGCGGGGGAGATCGACGAACGGCGTATTGAAAATGCGAAAGCGAGCGAGTGGGGTCACGAGGGGGCGGAGCTTAGACGCTCACCGGATAATCTAATGCCCGAGTTATTTTTAGAATGTACTGCATATGTTACGTAAGAATACGCTATATATATAGATAAGATACACTGTATTTAGGCGTAGTACTACTCGTGTGTTTTACATTCGTATAATAATAATAATAATACTAATATATATATATTATCTATGTGGAGCGTCTAAGCCCCGCCCCCTTATGACCCCACTCGATCGGTTTCGCATTTTCAATTCGCCGTTCATCACTGTTATCCATTCTGGCGTGTGATTCTGGTGCATTATTAGCGTTATGATAAGTACACCGACAATAACTACAATGACAGACGGACGGATGGTTGATACATCGCGTAGATATAACGGTATAATGTCTAACTTACCATTCAAAAAAGTAAGTGCCCTTAGTAAATAATATTATAAAAATTATAATTAGGGAAAAGTCTACGATTACCGACTCCTACATGACTATTTGTAATAATGTATTCGATATTCAATATTCTTATTTAATTTTTTTTAAAGTAATATTATGGCAATATATAATTTAAATATGTGTTATATAATTGCATTGACAAGAAATAATAAGGGGCCCCGTCGGTAATTTGATACATTAAAGTAATACCGACACCCTAAAATACGCGTGTTGGATATAATTTTTGTATTATAATATGCAATCAAATAGCGCATATAAATATATTTAATGAATTACAAAACATTTAATTTATTTATCATTTAATTTAAGTTTTAATATTCATATTAAATTTATATTTTTATATCAAATAATACTAAATACTAAGTATATCATATTATTAATATAAAAATATAAATTTAATATGAATATTAAAACTTAAATTAAATGATAAATAAATTAAATGTATACTTAGTATAATACTAAGTATAATACTTGATTTATTATTTATTAGATTAAGCATTATATACATTAAATTACAATATTATATTACTATATTCAATAT
>OZ025242.1:77297951-77337951 GCA_964019155.1 Osedax fenrisi
CCTGTGCTACAACTGCACGGCGGTAGACATCAGATCCACCACGGCCGTCATCATCGATAAGTTCGATTCGTTCGCTAAACGTCTCGATAAAGAATGCCACACCCCTAAAGGTCAGTACGCCCACAACAGTGTCACCCTCTAGCGGTACGTAATACATAGGTTACGTAATTAAATCCCAATCACTAGTAGCGTGTGCTCTGTTTATTAGAGTTTATCTAGTTTTTATTTATATATATATATATAGTTGCATATGTATTGTACATTTAATCTAACTGAGGTATGTAGATAATAATGTATTTAGTAATGGCTATAATATCACTCAATATTGAAGTCCACTTATACTGATGATGACTATAGTCGTGTTTTAATCATGCATAATGCTTTAAGGGTGCTATTCCTGTTTGCTGGGTAACACTGAGAATCGCACGATCATACGTTGTACGTAAAGATGAATCGCTCATTTCAATTATAGACTAGCCCTGATAGTACACATTGCAGTACCCCTGCTAGTACCCCTGATAGCACCCCTGCTAATACCCCTGCTACTTATGAACACGTTACCATCACGGCATGGTCAACCCCCAACCAACCCTATATATATCTCTCTCTCGGGTAACACCTTTCCGTTAGATATGAACCACACCCCACTACACTGTAAGCTCGTTACCAAAACGCCACGCCCCTAACCTCATATCGGAGGTAACACAATGACCTTGGAATGCAATAACGTAATGTACAGTGTATAGGGGTTATATAGGGGTAACATTAGTTTTAGTTAAACCACACTCCTATATAAACGGGTACACTTATGTGTACCCCTATATAACCCCGATCCTTAGCCTAACGCACCCCTAACCACGCCCCTTAGTCTAACCACACCCATTATCCTAACCCAACCCCTAACCACGCCCCTTAGTCTAACCCAACCCCTAACCACGCCCCCTACAGGTAACACGATGACCGTGGAATGTAACGACGGTTTCTTCGACGGCGAATCGTGCGGCTATTTCGGCGGGGAGCTGCAGACGATCATAGGTGGCGTCACCGTGCGAGCTATCCTACATAGACGGGGCTGCGTGTCAACCGAGAACGCCAAGTTCTGGATGAACACCTGCAGACGGATGGCTAAACTCGACCGACAGGTAAGATGCAGTGAAGTATCCGACAATGATTCGTTTAGATAAATCATGACCCGATGGGGACCATTTTTGTTAATTTTCGGAATATTAGATAATTATATATAATTACGATTACAAATAAATAAGTTCACTATAATAAGTAACACTGCTCATTCCGACCACCAGGGGATCCTGAAGCGGGTGGGCGACCACCTAGACATGAAGAACACCGAGTTCTCAGGCAAGTACTGCGAGTGCTACACGCGTAAGTGTGACGGCAACTGTAAGGGCATCGCTATCTATAATGCTTGGTTAGCTATACACTAGTGGTATGTGTGAGGGTGTGTGGGTGGGTGTGAGTATGGATGTGCGGGTGTGTCTCTCACATCTATAAAGCTTGGTTAGCTATACACTAGTGGTATGTGGGTGTGTGTGTGGGTAGGTATGAGTATGGGTGTGCGGGTGTGTGTGTATGTTTAAGTGTGTATGTGTGTCTCCAAATTCCCCCATCCCCCAACACTATTATGAATAGGTATACCTACTCTATATCATATAAATAAATTAATATAGTAATATATATATATATATAATTATATAAAGTAATACATGTAGTATATAATAGGATACCCGATACAGGGCATAGTCATAGCCTAACTGATATTTAACTGATATTTGACCTAGATAAAAACAAAGTTTGATGGTTAAAAATTCAATTTACATCTTTATTATAAATATTTATTATATTGAATATTTATTATACTATCATATAGCTATATTGCTATACACATACGAATACAATACCCCGGCCCCGTACCGGATACCGGGGTAACTATACGCCGGGCGTACCCCGCCCTAACCAGTAACCCCACGCCCCCTTCCCCAAACCCCGCCCTAACCAGTAACCCCGCCCCCTCCCCCCAGTCTATCGATTCCGTTGATCCTGATGACAATCCTATGCACAGTGATCACGATAGCGTTGGTGTGGCACATGTGCGGCGAGAAGTCGCGGCGTAACAAGCGCACACGACTAGAGAACGAACACCGCGCCATGCAGCAGCAGATAGACTACGTGGAACGACGCGAGAAGCTCATCGGACAGGAGCTGTGGCCGCCGCTACCCGACCCCGTTATACTGGAGCCGGGCGCAGAGCCGCCGCAGGGTCCGTTCGGCGATCCGTGGGGTAAGAACGGACGCGTGATGAACCAGGGCTTGCCGAAGGGACCCAAGAGTAACCGAACGCCTTACGCGTAGGCCGCGCCTCTAGCCACGCCTCTAGCCACGCCCCCCACCCCACCCGTTGATATCGGGGTCACGGGTCGATCCGTGATGAACTCGCGAGTATTATTTTAATAATTTGTGTTACGAATAATAAAATAGTATAATATACTACCGACTTATTGATATGTTGTATGATATAATATTTCTTAGTTAAAATATTACCAATACTTAGGAGGTCTCCATAGATTTTAAAGTGGGGGACATATCCCCCTGCCCGCCCCCCTTTTGCAGCTCCCCTAGCCTTGGATATATATTTTCTAGTGGTGTCTTAAGACAATAATCAGATAATTATCTGATTATTTTATCCCTTCAATATTTTCTTGATAAGCTATAATACATTTTTTATGATATTAAGAACTTTAATGCTTCATAATCATAGATATAGAGTACTCTAATGTCTATGTTCATAATGGTTTATTTTCTATAAATTGCACCACAATCTGTTGTTATTGCTGATCATAATTGTTGATATAAGGTAAAAATATCGGGAAACTCTCCTCATAGTAAGCATCTTACATAA
This sequence comes from Osedax fenrisi, assembly GCA_964019155.1. Taxonomy (NCBI): domain Eukaryota; kingdom Metazoa; phylum Annelida; class Polychaeta; order Sabellida; family Siboglinidae; genus Osedax; species Osedax fenrisi. The sequence continues at coordinate 77,300,869 of OZ025242.1, forward strand.
TGCCTCCAATAATTAATAATAATATTGTTGCTCAAAATTGAAAAATTGACTGCACATAATTGAAAAATTGACTGCACAAATAAATTATTGACTTCCCATTTTTGTGTTGACTGCACATTAGCGTGACCCCTGGTTAAAACCATCGATGTAAGTATAACCTAAATATATGTATTCATATCGATGGTTTAAACATACATTAATATAAATACATATGATAATACATTATTATAAAATAAACTTAAGTAGTTAAAAATACATTAATCAGATATCTATACATTTTAATAAAGACAAATAGAATTATATTTTAATCTTCTAGTACAAATATTTATATTTTTAATAAATTTAAATCTATTTTCCAGATTATTCCGCATAAAATCCCATTAGATTGCAATACATGTATTGAACATAGATGTATTTGAAACATATATTATATAATATTGCATAATATATATTATGAGTAATATGAGCAATACCTCTTATAAAGAGGTTATAGGAGGTATTGATATTAGGTGCAACATTAATATTAATCCTAAAAATATATTTGAGAGAATTTAATTTGACAATATACTAACATCAAGATATTTAGTATTTTTTAATATTTATTTAAATTACATAGCTGTGGTATAATGGAAATAGTCATTACGATTTTATTTTATAAACAAGTAGTATTTTTGTATTGTGTAGTAAATGATATATATATATATATATATATATATATATATATATATGTAACCTATAGGTTAAATCGTTACATACCGATAAGTACATTACTAAATTATTATGATAACAATACCTCCTATAACATCGAGGTTATAAGATGTCTTGATATATATTAGCTATAGCTTCTATATAAGCTTCTATATTATATATAATAGCTATTTACTAATATACATAATGTATAATACATTATTATATGATTTCAATTAATTATAACTAGGAATAATATCATATTATTAGTAATAATACTTCAAACAATATCTGTATACAGCTATAGCTACAACCTAGGTTATAGTAGGTCATAGGAAGTTTTGTAAATAGTTATACAAATCTAATTTATATTAAATTCATTCCTTGAGTTTATGATTATTTAGAACTAATATATCTAAAATGGGAAGTATATATGAATGACACATTGTATAAGTAGTATTTTAAATGAAGGATATGAATAATTACATAACATTATGTAATTTATCAATACCTCCTATAACCTCATAGAGCTAGAGAGAAACTTTCTCTCTAGTTCTATGTATAACCTCGAGGTTATAGGAAGTCTTGAATTTATATACTTCACATGTTTTGTAACTTGCAAGTGGATTAAACATAATAAATGTATGTATTTTCTAAGGTTATTGTCTGTGCAGTATTAAAATTCCCTCTTCTTCTATTCGACCTTTTTATATAAATAATAAATTTAAATAATTTGAATTAAATATATGATATGGCAGCACATGCATCTTTAAAGTTTTTTGCTCGAACAGTTCTTGTTAAAAATAATGATATTGATATAGCATATAAATCCCTTGATAGGTAAATAATTTATATATTTAGAAAATTGAATATAAACCTAAAACTAAACATTAAATGTACAATTATTTTTAAAATTTGATATTTATCTTTAAAATACGAGTTAACAGAGTAACTATGAGAGTTAGATAAAATATTTTGCGAAGCAATAACATAACACTCATTATCTACGAAACTTGATTACTATTCATACATCTATCTGCTAGCAATAGTATCGAAATAACTGAAATAGATTTTCGCCGTTAGAAAAAATCTATTTCAATTATTTCGATATTTAATATTGATATGGGGAGATCCACGAACGGCGAATTGAAAATGCGAATGCGAGCGAGTGGGGTCAAAAGGGGGCGGAGCTTAGACGCTCACCGGATTATCTAATGCCTGAGTTATTTTTAGATAAGATACACTGTATGTGTATATTTTACAGTGTATTTAGGGGTAGTACTACACGTGTGAATACGCTATGCTATATAGATATATAGTATTTATGCATAGTAATACTCGTGTGTTTTACATTCGTATTGAAATTCTATTAACTGATATTAATTATATGTACTATTTATATACTGTATTTGTATGTGACTATGTATAGAGTCTATACTACTATAGACTACTGTTTACAACTTATTTTGCGTCTAAGCTCCGCCCCCTTTTGACCCCGCTCGCTCGCATTCGCATTTTCAATTCGCCGTTCGTGACTGTTATCCTCGCTATGTAATATCATATTACTACTACTAGTAATAGTACTAGCACTACAGTGTTGTTATACAACAATATTTTCAATGCTGAGAATTACCATAATGATTATGCTCTATTAAATTACATGCAATATAATTAGCTTTTGCTCTCCACATAAATATGTAAGATTTAAAACCAACATATCCTATTGCTGTGTTATATATTTTTAATGAAAATTTAGTTTTCATCATATAAATAATAATGTAAAGCATATTATTGTACATTTTAAAAGTGTATAGAAATTATAATTATTATAATAATAGTTTGTTACTAATTGACTCTATATATATGATCATCATAATGATGGTTTTTGTATACAACATATAATTACATGATTTTGCTTGAATGTTATATCTTACCTTAGATAAAGCGTAGATATAACTATGCCGCAGATACTTAATAGAATCGCGTTATAATCATTATAATAATGAGAGCTATAAATAATTAAATAGTCTGTTATAAATAGATAGACAAAGTGAGTATACATTTTTTATGTTTATAATTATCATACTTTGACGATGTTACATTGAATATATATATATATATATATATATATATATATATATATATGTATATATTTGTTATATGTAAAATAAGCACTAGATTATTAGCACTGATTTCATCATGTTTCTCGCCTCTATACTATTTCTTCTTCGAACTACACACGCAGGAAATATTTATTATTATTTTATTCTCTAAATTAGTGTCTAGGTATATATTAACGGAAATAATATATTAATAATATGATATTATTAATTTCAGTATTATACATTACAAATATATATATATATATATAGAACAGTTTATTGACTTTAGAAAAATTATAAATACTTACTAACACCATTACTTAATAATAATAAATGTAATGTAATAATGTGGGGACAAATGATGAGTCACATTATAACAAAATAGAAACAATTAATAAGTAATTAATCGGAAAAAATATAATATATAATCTCTTTTTGAAAAGGGTGGACGATTTAATAAGCCTGATACCAGTCGGTAATTGATTCCAGTATTTTATAACTTTTATTCGTATTTCATATAAATATATATTATATTTAATTCTGACTTATCGTCAAGCTTATTATCATTTTCTTCTAACACACATTAATGACAATATTAATGACAATTTTTATTTATTTGTTGAGCGATCGCTGAACTTTTAAATTTACAATCAATAAAATTTCCCGATGCGCTTTTAATCGATCATTGAACAAAGCAAATACACCGCTGATTCGATAGCACCGAACAGTAATTTAGAGTAAAACTACATAATATAATAGATGAAAATAGATAACATAATCACATGTCCTGTCCTTCATTGTTAATTAATACCTATCTGATATTCAAATTTTTAGCGAAAATAGCTTAGGTAGTGATTCGTGTTGAAGGCAAGTCGGTTAGGTTATTTATTTATTTGAATAGTATTAATAGTAGTTGATTATACCGTTGTGAGTATATTTGTATGGTTGATCAAATTTAATACAAATATATTCATCGATAATATTTTTCCATCAAACCGCATATAACTACATTAATAAATTTGTATCTTATCGATTAAATATTTGAGATATTACAATCGAGTATTTATTCGAACTCAAATCTCATAAACATAAACGTAAACATATATCCCTTCGACGTAAACAATCGGTTATGACTCATATATTTATAGGGAAAATATCACATAGTTGGGCTGTTCCTAATGGAATTATCTTCGCTTAGTATTACCTTACATGATGAGTCATCGCACATATTTAAGAATATTTCACCACAATATTGTTAACCTTCTAATCTAATTTTATATATTCTTACCGCTTGCGAGATTTATAATTTATGACTGTTAGGGACTGTACGGGACTTCGGAAATATTATTGTTGAAAAAAATAATTTAAATTATTATGGTAGAAATAAAATCAAATATTTATCTATCATTCGATCTATAAAGTATACTTAAAATCCTAATCCAAGTTAATAATAATAGTATATCGAATTCACCGTAAGACCTACATGCCCATCTATTTACATCGCGCGCGCGAAGGACGTACCTCCGCCCCAATAAACGGCTCGCTAACCCCGCCCCCCCCCACACCTAGAATCCTGCGCAACGAGAAGGTTCTAGAACGAGCCCGCCGCAACATGTACTACGAGAAACCGTACCAGGAACGTAACCGCGTCAGTCTGGACAAGTGTCGCAGGATCTATCACACCGAGATGAACCGCAAGATAGAGTTCGTCATGCGTAAGAATCGAGTTGACCCGTGGCCCCGATAACGGTGATGACGGTTAGTAACCATGGCAACTAGGGGCGGGGCTAAGGCCGCACTTGGGGTTATCATGAGTGTTTATGTTAATTATTGCGGTTTCGAGCGAATATTCGTGCGAATGAATCCTCGACTTTAGGCACTTAGAACTTCTTAAGATGTGTACACTTTCTTATACCCATTACTTTAGGAAATGTTGGTTTAGTAACTTACAGAATAACGCATCGTAATATATTCTGAAGGTACTTAAAATTCAAGTAATTCAAGTCTATATTTTAAATATAATTAAATATTATACGATATCTATAATGAAATTATTTTTGTAATGACAGTAATAAAGTACTATATCTATTTTGTATTGTATTACGTATAAGTCTACTTTTATAATAATAATACTTATAGAGTTATAGAAATTACTTCATAATAATAACAAAGAAATATTATATTATATAGCATATTAAACGAGTTAAACGTGATACAGCATCGGTATTTTGTATTAGTTTATTATTCGTAACACAAAGTAAAATAATCATCGCGAGTTCATCACGGATCGATCCGTGACCCCGATATCAACGGGGAGGCGTGGCTAGAGGCGCGGCCTACGCGTAAGGCGTTCGGTTACTCTTGGGTCCCTTCGGCAAGCCCTGGTTCATCACGCGTCCGTTCTTACCCCACGGATCGCCGAACGGACCCTGCGGGGGTTCGGCGCCCGGTTCCAGTATAACGGGGTCGGGTAGCGGCGGCCACAGCTCCTGTCCGATGAGCTTCTCGCGTCGTTCCACGTAGTCTATCTGCTGCTGCATGGCGCGGTGTTCGTTCTCTAGTCGTGTGCGCTTGTTACGCCGCGACTTCTCGCCGCACATGTGCCACACCAACGCTATCGTGATCACTGTGCATAGGATTGTCATCAGGATCAACGGAATCGATAGACTGGGAAGAGGGCGTTAAGGTTAAGGCGGGGTTTGGGGGAGGCAGGCGTGGTTACTGGTTAGGGCGACGCCCTAAGGGCGGGGTTTGGGGCCGAGGCATTGTATGCGTATGTGTATAGGAATATATCTATAATAGTATAATAAATATCCAATATAATAAATATTTATTATAAATATTTAAATTGAATTTGTAACCATCAAACAGAAATTTGTTTTTATCTAGGTCAAATATCAGTTAGGCTATGACTATGCCCTGTATCGGGTATCATATTATATACTACATGTATTACTTTATATAATTATATATATATATTACTATATTAATTTATTTATATGATATATAGTATTCATAACAGTGTTGGGGGATGGGGGAATGTGGAGATACATACACACATACACACAGATGGGGACACACGTACAATATACTTGGTACATATATTGGGTATGACTAAGCATTATAGATGAGATAGATATAGAGGGAGGGGGTAGGGAACGATAGCGAGATGTATTACAAATATAGTATAATAGCAATACCTACTATAACCTCGAAGGTTATAAGAGGTATTGGTAATAGGTTGAGGATACAGAAAGAGAGAGTTAGAGACATACCCTCACACACCCTCACACACACACCACTAGTGTTAGAGGAGGGGAGAATGTGGAGACACGAATAAACACACACACACACGTCCAATGTTCGTTGTACATCTAGTGTGTTGCATAACATTTACCCACACCCACACACCCACACACACACACACACCGCACACACCCACACCGCACACACCCGCACCCACACACATACCACTAGTGTTTCGCTAACCAAGCGTTATAGATAGCGATGCCCTTACAGTTGCCGTCACACTTGCGCGTGTAGCACTCGCAGTACTTGCCTGAGAACTCGGTGTTCTTCATGTCTAGGTGGTCGCCCACCCGCTTCAGGATCCCCTGGTGGTCGGAATGAGCAGTGTACGCAATATCAACTATAATCACATATTTGTAATCGTAATTATATATATATAATTATCTAATATTCAGAAAATTAACAAAAATGGTCCACATCGGGTCACTATTTATCTAAATGAATCATATTCGAATACTTCACTGCATCTTACCTGTCTGTCGAGTTTAGCCATCCGTCTGCAGGTGTTCATCCAGAACTTGGCGTTCTCGGTTGACACGCAGCCCCGTCTATGTAGGATAGCCCGCACGGTGACGCCACCTATGATCGTCTGCAGCTCCCCGCCGAAATAGCCGCACGATTCGCCGTCGAAGAAACCGTCGTTACATTCCACGGTCATCGTGTTACCTGAGGGGGCGTGGTTAGGGGTTTGGTTAGGCTAAGGGGCGTGTTGAGGGGTTGGGTTAGACTAAGGGACGTGGTTAGGGGTGGGGTTAGGCTAAGGGGTGTGGTCAGGGGTTAGGTTAGGCTAAGGGGCGTGATTATATAGGAGTACACTTATATAGGGGTGTGGTTAGGGGTTGGGTTAGATAGGGGGCGTGTAGGTAGCAGTATAACGGGGTGTGGGGTATCTATAAGAGAAAGGGTATTACTGAGTGCACTTGACGGTAATGCGCTTAGTGAAGTCACCTTTAAATGACATCATGTGAGTGTTGTATGTTTACGTCCCTTGCATTATTGTCAGCAGCTAGGGCTCAGTTGTCAGGAGAACATTTTTTTTCTAGGACAATCCTTAGCTATCTCCGTAATGTTAACTATTGTCCTAGGACAATCCTTAGCTATCTATGTAATGTTAAATAGTGACCTAGGATAATCCTTAGCTATCTCCGTAATGTTAACTATTGTCCTAGGACAATCCTTAGCTCTCTCCATAATGTTAATATTATCCTAGGATATTCCTTCCTTCCTTCCAATATTAAATATTATCTTGGGATACATACTTTTCACCGAACAACTGGCCCAAGGTGCTTAAGCCGAAGTCATTATTAAGACAGGAGCGATAAGCGAATAAGCCATAAATAAATTCGGATGCGGTATAGTATTGTCTTCGGGTGGACTGGTATCGACTAGCGATGAAAATAAAAGCTCTTACATCGACTAAACTGCCTGTGTGGCTAAGACGTCAGACACACAAGCAGTAGGACACGGGTTCGAGCCTAGTCCGGACCATTAATTAATTTTATAAAATGGGTCTTAAAATATTCAGAAGTGATCTTATATAATTGTGTATAAATAAATGATCGGCCTTCGTTAAAACTATGGATGCCTTAACATGAGAGCGGCTTCGAAGGGACATTAGAGCCATATATGGTTATAAGTGAAAACTTCATCTAAGTTCCTGGATGGGATGAAAGGACTCCACCGAATAAAAATAACAATAACTAATTAATTATTATTAGTTATATTAGTGACTTATTATTTTCTAGACAAAAATTAATATAATGACTACGTTTCATAATGATAAGTAAGATTATTTAACAAATCTTTTGACAATACTACACTATTGTAATTATTATCACGAGTGTAATAAAAGTGGAATAACGTGACTTTACTAAACACACGCGTGCTTGATTACATATTTACATACAGTTTTCATATTACTTATTCAATTATAATTAAATAATTATTTATTTAAGTTATTAGTTTAATAACTTTTATTCAGTTATTAATCAGTATTAAATAGTTAAACAGCAGCGACATTGCGGTACGCAATTACTCTAATAATGTTGATGATATAATTGGTTAGTGTGAAATTTGAAGTAGTACGACATTAGTATTAACTATGACTCACTAATGGGGGGGGGGACATGGCATGCGCCCAATGCTAATAGATGTAGATTATCATATACTGCTATATTAATATAACTCATAATTAAATAAATATTTATATATATATATATATATATATATATATATATATATATATATATATATATATATATATATTATATAATTATATAATATATATGTATATTCATGTAATTTCTTTTTAGTATATTGGATTTCATAAGATTTTTTTTGTATTTCAAGATCTATATATTTAATTATATTAAGTTATTATAATATAATTATATAATTTTGTTAAGTTATTCGTTTAAAATCTATTTATAGCTAATAATTATATATTATAATGTTAGATCTAATACTTATACATTTTAATATATATAAATGGTTTATTAAAAGGTTTAAATAACAATCGATAATTTGATATATTTATCATATTAGTTTGAACAATATATATGCATTAGACTTTCACTCATGTCATTTTAGTATAGTCAGGTATATCATAAATAATGATACTGTGAAAATCATGGTTTAGTTGTTCATTATAAACAAATAGATATAGATGTTTTATATGTTATTCAGTGTATAAAGTGTATTTTCATATAGTTTTAACAATAGAATTACAATATGGTATATTTTATAAGTGTTAATATTGTATAAATACTAATAATATATAATAGTTAATATATTAATGTGTATAATAATATATTTCATTAATAATAATTTATTTCACTTATGGTCTTATAACAAAATTATTCAAACTTTTCATGTTTTTAATGTTTTTATTGTGAATGAATGGATGGAGACTATTGTATACAACTGTGTAGATAAACATTCCATTTTTGTATCAATAGTAATGAAAAAAAATTAACATTGAATTTGTTGTTAAATAAAACTAAGGCACCCCTTTACTATGTACTTGTATTAAGTTTACAGTAGTAACTGGATCTCATACATTATAACACATTATCTAGAATATTCTACAGACAATCACGGGGCCATTACGTTATATCAATTCATTTGATTCCTAATATTGACTTTACAAAGCCATTGTTAATAGCGCGGGGATGGGCGAGGGGAGATTTAATTACGACACACCTATATTACGCGTAAGTAAACATATAGGTAGCGCTATATTACACCACTAGAGGGACACAGTCGGCTACATATTATAATATATATATATACAAGTAAAATCGTAGATTTGTAAGAAAGCGAGTAATTGTAAAATTATATAATTGTATAAACTGTATAAGTTGTATAATTTTATACAATCGTGACTAATCTATTCAATTCCACCACCGACTATTACGTACCGCTAGAGGGGGACACTGTTGCGGGCGTACTGACCTTTAGGGGTGTGGCATTCTTTATCGAGACGTTTAGCGAACGAATCAAACTTATCGATGATGACGGCTGTGGTGGATCTGATGTCTACCGCCGTGCAGTTGTAGCACAGGATACCGTCTACCACAGTGGTTACCGTGGCAACCGCGACTAGATATAGCCACGCCCACTTAACGCCCACTTCTCTATGGAACAGCGACATCTCTAAACTGAGGCGTACATTTCGCGATGTGATGGTACTGTTTACGTCGTATTTCGTTGGTTTTATTTTTTTTAAGTTTTTATTTTGTAAATAAATAAATAAAAAATTTCGACGATTTTATTTAGTTTTATTTACGATTTACACGTTAGATTAGACGACGTAACTCGCTCGTATCACCGATAACGTGATATGTTTTAATAATAGGCGTCTCGATGCGCCGGGAAACCATTCACGTATAGAGAGGTTTCGTAGAAATAGATCACAAAGTGTTAACCACACCATAACAAGAAGATAACGATAACAATAGATTTTACGCCGACGTAACAAGCTAAATGCACTAATTACCGCGGCGTTACAGCACCGCTTCCTTCTCCAGTATCGGCAGCCAGTGTTCCTTCCAATTATTCCACCTGTGTACATTAACACATGTATGTATATATATATAATACTAATAATAATAATAATATTTATTTATTGAAATCTCATATATATATATATTGAATACAATAAAAATGGATCCCTCGAGAAGTCATAGATTTATGCATGTTATAAATAACTGTGAGGGGCCCCGGACAATATAATACAAATAGTAACATTTTTTTTCTATATATATATATATATGACCTAATTAATACGTTATAAGTGATGTGTATACCATTACGATGGAGCCTAGCCGATGATTACAATAGGTATATACATTGATATCGTATCATTGCGCGAATATTTTATTATTCCTACATTAACGATAAGTTAATTTCTGCATATTCATTAGTGTATATATATATACATATATATACAATAGTTTAGTTCCCGTTATGGGTCTGTTCGTGTTATTGTTCTATATATTTACGATAATAATCCAGTGATATTAACTACGTACTGGTGGGTGATACATGTATAGGTGTGCGGGGTTCTCAGCACCATCAGTAGACGATAACTAGTACTACAACGATGGTGGGAGGCAATATCACTAACCTATCGATGCGATACCATTTCTCAGTGAATTACACCACTTTATTATCTATACGTAATCTACGCATAATTTATCTATTATTAATGCATTAAATCGATGATTAATCGCGCTTTATTCTACAGATTCTCGCTGAACGGATGTTCCGGAACCATCTTAATGCCTCGACAAAGACACAACACCGACAATAGAATGAGTTACAATAAAACACACGATTTATACGAACCCGTCGTCTTCTTCCTTTATCAACAATTTATCTATAATCTTTGCGAGTTCGACGACCGCCTCGCGACTATCGTTTTGACCTTGACAGCGGTTCTTCTGTTCCGCCTGATGTTTGATTGACAGGACTGTCTTCACGGTTTGAACGGTCTCCGCTAGCTTCCTAAGGCCCGATTGTATCTACAATGCAGGGGTGCGTGACGGCTTCTATCGGTAGATATCACTTCTTATCAGAACAGTTTATGGTGACGAGTATTGAATATATATACATATTCATAATATATATACATATATATACATATATATACATATATATACATATATACATATTCATATAAATGTATTCACATGTATATGTGCTGGAACCCTTTCGTATGTAAGAGATAGTGATGTTTACCCCCACCTAAACCAGATGAGAGCTTAACGCTGTTTAGCTCTAGGTATTGTATGCAAACTATATATTCCTGTGCGTGTGTGTATGTGTATGCATGTGTGTATGACAAACTTTTGTGCGCAAAAGATAGGGAACTTTACCCCACCTCCACCTTCACCCAAAGATAGCTTTACGCTATGTGGATATAGTAGTAGTAGCATAGGGAATGTGTGCAAATAATACATTGGTGTGTGTGTGTGTGTGTGTATGACAACTTGTGCTAACAAGATATAGAGAACTTCGGTCACAACCATTATAAGCACCACTAGCCTTCGGGTACACGCTTCCATGGCACGCAAGTCTCATGTTTTCGTTTAGTAATAAAGTTTATACACAAAATCCACTCTCTTCACACTCTCTTAACAATATAACATAGTGTATATATTGTTTGGTTATTTTGGTGGAGTCCTTTCATCCCATCCAGGAACTTAGATGAAGTTTTCACTTATAACCATATGACTCTAATGTCCCTTAGAAGCCGCTCTCATGTTAAGGCATCCGTGGTTTTAACGAGAGCCGAATAATTATTTATACACGCATTAGATTACTTCTAAATATTATGTTAAGATCTGTTTTATTGTTCCGGACGAGGCTCGAACTCGCGACTTACTACTTGTGTGTCTGACGCCTTAGCCAACTGAGATACCCAGGCAATTAATATGTAAATATAAATATATATATATAAAGTAACAAAAGCCTAAACACACAACTATACATTACGTATATCTGTATACGAATACATACACTATCGAATGTCTTAAATGCATCTATTATATATTATATGGCGCTCATTTTCTGATCTAGTTCGCGTTACATTTAGTAACAATTATGACGGCATTTTCGTTAAACTAATACATTTAGAATCATTAATAATATTAGTATATCTTATCAGAAGGTTATAGAAGACATTGTCATAAGTTTACTTGTTTATGTGGTGGATACTAGCGATTGTTGACGTCCGTTAGGGTGGCTCGTCAGTCATTAAATATGTTGCTTCAGTAAAAACTATAAACATATAATATATATAAAATGTAGTGTAACAACTTAAAATTGTGTTATACTCAATTGAGTTGTCAATTTGATGTTTAATAACATTTTATAGACAAAATACTTGTTTATAATTAAATTTACTGCGCATGCGTAGCATTTATTTATCTTTAGTTTTACCTTGACAACCAATTAATTTATATCGTCTTCTAATTTAATTATATATTTAATATGCATTTAAGAGACTTTAAAGTATATTTAAATAAAAATATGGATCTAACAAACTCAGATTTTAAATTTGTTGTAGTTAAAAATATTTTTATTTTTTTAAATTAGAAAAAAATATAATATAAAAAAAATGTTATTGCGGTCATCTCAATGATAATTAAAATTATATTATGGTAAAAAAAAATTGACTAGGTCCTAAATATTCTTTCCTTGAAAATATTTATTTTTTCTATAGAAATCATTAAAATTCAAATTATTGCTAGAAAAATATTTATAAAATTTTTTTTATAATCATATATAGTAAATATATATTATACATTTATTAAGAATATAATAAACTTGATCTGAATTTTATTTTTGATTAAAAACAAAAAACAAAAAATATTCAATAAATAATAAACATAAAAAGTTCAATCCTAGAAATGATATAATTATAAAGAAATTATTATTTATAAATTTTTTTTTTCTGCTATTTTGTTAATAATATTTAATTCTAGTACATATATATGTTAAAATTGAAAGTCATATTGACTATTCAATATTTTACGAATTAAGTTAATTTTTTTTGTATTGAATTATATTACATGTTTCTAATATTATCTTACTGAAGCGATAAATTATCTGAAAATTTTATATTTTTCAAGCCGCTCTAACGTCCGACGGAGGACGTCCGTCGGACGTCGTCCATGTATGATTATACATTATTGGATTCCTATAGGAAATATACATGATTTTAGTAGTTTCTTAAACTGTGCATTAAATTAGATATTTCTGGGAGTTTAAGTGGTATCTCAGTCGGTAACGTTAACTACTTTAGCCGGTAGACACGCCCCCTCACGGTGACACGGCGTGCGAGGTCAACACGCCCACTAACCACATCTATCTTAGCGGTGACCCCTTGTTGCAGCTCGTCCAAGCGGTCGGCTAGCTTTCCCTTGTCCGAGTCGGCTGTGGATATCTCCTGCAGGCGAATTATCTCTGCGGCCAGCTGAGAGAGGAGGAGGAGGTGAGGGTGAGGGTAGGAGTAGGAGGGTGAGGGTAGGAGGATGAGGGTAGGAGGAGGAGGGGAGGAGGAAGATGAGGGTAGGAGGAGGAGGGTAGGAGGAGGATGAGGGTAGGAGGAGGATGAGGGTAGGAGGAGGAGGGTGAGGGTAGGAGGAGGAGGAGGGTGAGGGTAGGAGAAGGAGGATGAGGGTAGGAGGAGGAGGAGGGTGAGGGTAGGAGAAGGAGGAGAGTGAGGGTAGGAGAAGGAGGATGAGGGTAGGAGGAGGATGAGGTGAGGAGGAGGAGGATGAGGGTTACGGGGGTGAGATTAAGGTTAAGGTAGACGATGATGGGGTTAAATAGGAATCGTAGCGACTTCGCTGTATAGAAAGGGGCGGATATATCTTCAAGTCAAGCTACACTGATAGGATAAGGAGGAGATAAGATTAAGGTTAAGGTATACGAGGGTGTAAAGTGCTGATATCACATAACACGTATGGAGTATACTCCATAGTGTTACTATAGTGTTATGGTACACATATGTACACTGTACAGGAGACGGTCTAACCATACTAACGGTACTAATACCAAGGCGGGCTGACTTGCTAATACTAGCGTGTTCCTTACATCCCATTGTACACATACATATGTATATATATATATATATATATATACATGTGTATACATGTAAAGCAAAGCATTATATAATAACACAGTAATTTAACAATGCTCACAGATATCCTCACAATATACACATATAGTGATACGCATAGTGGTAGTGTTCCTATATACGTAGTATACACTGTACAATATACACACATATACACTGTACAATATACACATATACACTGTACAATATACACACATATACACTGTACAATATACACATATACACTGTACAATATACACACATATACACTGTACAATATACACATATACACCGTACAATATACACACATATACACTGTACAATGTACACATATACAGTGTATAATGTACACATATACACTGTACAATGTACACACATATACACTGTACAATGTACACATATACAGTGTCTATATCTAGAAGTTTGCGAAACAAATATATCCGATAAAATTTCACTTCAACGTAGGGAATATATTATTAGCGGTATTATTTCGCGGTGGTTTTAGCCATCCGAAGAATAGACAACAATGATAAACAACGACTATGATGATATTACTAGTAACTAAATAATCGTCATCATCACATGTGTCGCCACCTATGATATGTACACATCGACCTCGAATTATTACAATAATAGGATATATTAGGAATTATTACAAGTATACAATACATTTAATACTTTTATCACTAGCGAAACCTGCTCATTTATTATAATAACGCTGCTATAGCAGCGTAATTATAACTGTCACACTGACATAATGACACATGTCACACTGACATAATGACACCAGTAACATTGATAAAATGACACCTGTCACATTGACATACTGACATAAGTACAACTGTCACATTGACATACTGACACATTGACATAATTACATATGTCAAATTGACATAATGGCACCTGTCACCTTGACACTACGACAACTGTCACGTGTTACATAATATTGTGTACGATAAGTAATGAATAGTGACGCGATGATGGACGACTAAAGTTTACCTTGGCACGAGAGTTTGATCTTTGCTTGAATCAATGCATAATTATCATTATCATTTATATATATATATATTATTTAGTAAATATTATTCTAAACCTAAATATATAAGATATACTATTACTACTACTACTACTACTATTACTACTACTACTACTACTACTACTACTACTACTACTACTACTACTACTACTACTACTACTACTACTACTACTACTACTACTACTACTACTACTACTACTACTACTACTACTGCTACTACTACTACTACTACTACTACTACTACTACTACTACTACTACTACTACTACTACTACTACTACTACTACTACTACTACTACTACTACTACTACTACTACTACTACTACTACTACTACTACTACTACTACTACTACTACTACTACTACTACTACTACTACTACTACTACTACTACTACTACTACTACTACTACTACTACTACTACTACTACTACTACTACTACTACTACTACTACTACTACTACTACTACTACTACTACTACTACTACTACTACTACTACTACTACTACTACTACTACTACTACTACTACTACTACTACTACTACTACTACTACTACTACTACTACTACTACTACTACCACTACTACCTTATCTATCTTAGTGTTTGCCTGAAGAGAAGAAGCGTTCAGGTTATGAGTCAGACTAGCGGTAGCAGTGGAGAGCTTCAGTTGTAAGGTGTCCAGCTTGCGGATAGTGTTCTTCTCGCTCTGCTGCCTGGCGAGGGAGAGTGAAGGTAGGGTCGATATGCAGAGATAATGTGAGTGGGAGGAAACCAACGTATATGCATATATATATATATATATATATATATATATTAATATATGTGTGTGTGTGGATGTGTTTGTGCATGCACGTGTACACATTTAAGTAAGATACCTGCTCTGTATTTCCGCAGTTATAAGTTTCTCCTGTGTTCTCTTCTGTTCGCCCAGCTGAGATTCCACCAATAGGATCGCTTCGTTCAGCTTATTCAAAGTTTCCTTTACTTTTCGTCTGTCGTTCTAATGAAATGAAAGATATGGTGGTATATTATTATTCATTCATAATATATATACATATATATATATTGTAAAAGAAATAATTATATTAAATGATTATACATATATATATATATATATATATATATATTCATGAATCATGATTTGAATCTATTTGCCTAAAGGAATTATCTATAATCACTATGTTTGCACTATAACTATTATTATTTTATTGCATAAATTCTATATTAAAATAACCAACTAACAATAGTTATTAATAGCAATGTAATTATTATGTTTTAATTATATATATATATATAGGCTCGAAATAATTGAAAAATAATATCAAATATATTTAATTTAATATATTTATATATATATATATATATATATTAACATATATTATTATATAAAGAATAATGCTAATAGTAAATATAATTAGGTCTGCATATTCCTATATAGAATCTTACATATACACACGTGATAAGGTGATCTATACCACGTGGTATAGTTATGTCTCGCGCCGCACGTGTATACGTGCGAGAAGGACATGCGTGTCCTTGCGCTTACGTTGTAGGACGTGTCCTTGAGTTTCGTGTCCTCCTCGAGGCTCCGCTGCAGTCCGCCCCAGCGAACCTCCAGAGCGTCTCGATTACTGTGCTCGGACCTCTGTCTCGTCTCCATCTCGCCGATTATCATCTGTGGGCGTGGCGACGGTTAAAGGGGGCGTGCCGATGATGTGCGACGCGCCGCCCATTCGCGAGGAGCGAAGTATTAGGATAGGATAGGATAGGATGGTTTATTTATACACCAAATATGGTAAAGAAAGATTACCCTCACTAAAGTATTACGTAATATTGATATTACGCGCGCGAATTCGAATCGTAATGGAATTCGATTCGCGTTAGAGCGATGCACATATCATTGTGGATTAGTATCGCGGCATCATTTATACGCATATAATATGTTCATATAATGACATGTCTTACGGAGTATAGCTATCGTAGTTCATATATCTACGTGGACATCGCCAGGATGTTACTATACCTATAGGTGTATACCTATACCTATACCTATACTGTTGTATAATGTTTGGATCATGTGAACAAGCGTCCATTCGCGTTCCTTCACTTAATCGGTAAGGAACGCGATTCTATAATCGCGTTCCTTACCGATTTTAAAACGTTTATAACTAAACCTCGGATAAGGAAATTCATGAAATTAATGTTTTAGTACTATAGTTATACAGTTATATTTATAGTTAGGTTATACTTCCTGGTTATATATAAGTTATATATCTTCCTGGTATACCTACAGTTAGTATACGGCCTATTCCGATTTTTCAGTCAATAAAATCAAAAAGTCAACAAGTTAAAAAGTAAACGTAAGTATACGAATGCGATCTATAAATATAGTTTATCGAATCTATAAATAGAGTTTATCGAATCTATAAATAGAACCTCTTCGAGTTTTTCGTACCGAGCCGAGTTCTCGTCGCGTAGCTTGTTCTCCCGCTGGTTGTATCGTACGGCCATCTCTTCGGCCGACTGAGCTACCGCCCCCCTCAGACCATTGACCTGTGTGTCCAGTTCTCGTAGCCTGGTGTGCTGGTCTACGGCCTGAGACCGCAGAGCCTCGTTATGTTCTTGACCGCTGCGCTGCAGGTGGGCTCGGATGTCCGCTAAACTGCGCGGGCGTGTCGGAGGGAGGAGTTACTCGTGAAGGGGGCGTGAATACACGATATTTACAATTCGATTTACTTATATTTATATTTATTTACGGCGACGTAAAATCTATTTATTATAAATTATAGATATATTATACATTATAGATATTATATATATATATATTATGAAATATTACAATAATAGGTTTACTTTAATTTGTATTAAGAACACTTTGATGTACTATGATGTATTAAGAACACTTTGAATGTAGAATATAAATATTGAATCTTATTTAATAATAATATAATATGTGACTACCAGGTCAGGTGATTGAATAATATATATATATATATATATATATATATATCAATTAATGAAATCGTAGATTAGATTTTATATATGGAAAATGTAAATAAAATATAGTGTGAAATATAACGATTTATAATTAGATTTAAAATAAAGTCAATTAATATCATTAAGTCACGTGATTATATGTGTATGTGGTCACGTGGTTTGAATCGTTAACTTTAATACATTACGTAATATACCGACTTAATTTGCGTTTGTTGCTGCAATATATGCCTCTCTTTGGTTTCGGAATCTTGAGTCTTGCGTTGTTCCGTGAAAATATCCCTCAATTCTGATAATCTGAGTTAGAATGAAACTAGTCAGTCTTCAGTCAGACGTTATTAATCGATTAATTAACTATTAATAAGATAATACTATAGTTAAATATTAGTTATATAATTGTTATCATACATAATAGTGTATTTTATAAACTTGTATTTCCTGTGAACATAAAGCTAACAGGATCACATCACTGTATACACTGTAGACATTGTATACTCTACACATGTATATATCTAGTAAGTACTCTTACTTACTTAACAAACGTGTCATATAATGTAGTTATATTATACAAATTATAAATCATAATTAAATCGTAAATATAATCTATGTAAACTTAGTGTTAAGAAATAATCGTTCCTCGTAAATATAAGTTAATCTTATCTATTATTTCATCTTTAAATCAGTTATATCAACTATAAATTTCATCTCATCAGCGTCTTCTGATTTTATTAGAATTAAGAATATATATATATATATATTTATATATATATATATATATAAATATATATATATATATATATATATATATATATATATTCTTAATTCTAATATATATATATCCGATGTATCCCCTATATAAAACACTAAGCGTTCTCTATCATCATCATCGTTAGTGATAGAGCTATAGCCTCCCTATAGCCTCCCTATAGCCTCCCTATAGCCTCCCTATAGCCTCCCTATAGCCTCCCTATAGCCTCCCTATAGCCTCCCTATAGCCTCCCTATAGCCTCCCTATAGCCTCCCTATAGCCTCCCTATAGCCTCCCTATAGCCTCCCTATAGCCTCCCTATAGCCTCCCTATAGCCTCCCTATAGCCTCCCTATAGCCTCCCTATAGCCTCCATATAGCCTCCCTATAGCCTCCCTATAGCCTCCCTATAGCCTCCCTATAGCCTCCCTATAGCCTATAGTCTACCTACTTATCAGTAACGCCCGCCTACCTGGTTTCTATCTGCACCCTGAGCTGTGTCCACGTCTGCTCGAGGTGTTGCTGCTGTTGACCGGTAGTCCGCAGTGTGCTCGACTGTATCGTAGGTTACGTAAGGTGGGGTAAGGTGCGGGGCTTGGTTATGGGCGGGGCTTGGTTATGGGCGGGGCTTAGTTATGGGCGTGGCTTGGTTATGGCCGAAATGGTTGTTGTCAATGTTAATATAATCACCACGGGATGACAATGCATTTTGAATTGAATTGAGATAGTTTATTGGTTATAACCCTTATAGTATACTATAGCAAAGGAATTTCTTCTTACATGAGAGCACCAGAGATTACCTTTTAATCTATGATCACAAAGTGCACTTGGGTAGTCTGATACTACTAATCTCCAATGAAATAGTAATATAACAATGATAATAAATTAAATAACGAGCGAAAAATTACTAAATTTATAAAAAATATAATTTATAAAATCAATATAAAGTCGTAATATAAATAATGTGATATTATACTATACCTAGGTATACCAATAAGTAAACGGGTGTCTCGATGTGATTATATCACATAGGAGCCAGGGTAGCTAAATACTATACCCTAAGTATTATACCCTAAGTATTATACCAAACCACTCGCGAATAGTTATACCTATCGAATGGAATGTAAAGAATGCGAAGAATGTAAAGAATGCGAAGAATTCTCGTAAGAAGCGCGGCGTAGGACATCGATTTGAATAAGTAACGCATACAATACACCCGAAGGTACCCGATTATAATGCCAGCCTACGCTACCAGCCTACTGATATTAACGAGCCCAGCAGCAACACACACATCCTCAGAACAGCAACATTACATACATGTTTAGTGATGAATTCATTATCCGATGTGGAGATATTCTGTTGTCGATAATACTATGTAAACATTTACATATACACTAATGAAATAAGATGTACATATATATATATATGTGATGGGCAACAACAACAGAAAATAGTCGTATTATTTTGAAGCCCTTTAGAAAAAAATATTATATAAATATCATTATAATTTAACAGAATAAAAAATATTATTATTATTTTTATTATATATATATAGACTATATAATATAGTATACAAATGTAGACATTAAACATACGATATTGAATGTGGGTGTCAGAGTTTGCGCTACGACTTACGGATCTAGCTGCGTCGTCTTCTATCTTCAGACATCTCCTGGTCATCTCGTCCCCGAACGACTCTAGGTGGCGCTGCGTCACTATCTGCGCTGACCTCTGCTGACGAAGGTCATCGCTCAGCTGTATGCTGAGTCGCTCCAGCTGCGTTCTCGAGTGACGCGCTTCCTCCATACCTTCGCGAAGTTGTTCCAATCTGACCAGATGGGGGCGTGGTTTCGTGTTAGGGGCGTGACATCGTGTTAGAGGCGTGGCGTTATTTTGATTCCAATTTTTAAATGATGATATTTTAGTATATCCTATATATGTATAATAATTATTTATAGTAGGATCTGATATACAGACAATATTGTTCTAAACAATATATAACACTTACTCTACGACTTGTAATCGAATTGTGTACACAAAACACATACATAGGTTGTTATTTCGGGAAAAGTTATTGTTTATGATGTACGTTCGTATCAAACTATACACTTTTAAAATGTAACATTATTATTAATACGATGAAAAATAAGTGTTCATTACTAATATATAACAAAAAAATAGAATACAATGGTTTTAAATTTTATACACGTATAAGTGGCTAGTAAAAGCTATTTTATATTGAATGCAATTTAGTAGAACATTTAACACATTGTTGTATAGAAACCGGAGAGGTAGGGGTTCATATTAATTATGTTGCGTAGAAATGGAGTGTAATGTATTTCTTCGCGCAATTTATATATATATATATATATATATATATATATATATAGAATATTTAGAATATATAGTATATATATATATATATATTTTGTTATTTGTTATTTTGTTATTTTTATTTGGTGGAGTCCTTTCATCCCATCCAGGAACTTAGATGAAGTTTTCACTTATAACCATATATGGCTCTAATGTCCCTTCGAAGCCGCTCTCATGTTAAGGCATCCATGGTTTTAACGAGAGCCGATCATTTATTTATACACAATTATATAAGATCACTTCTAAATAATATTTTAAGACCCATTTTATAAAATTAATTAATGGTCCGGACGAGGGTCGAACCCGTGTCCTACTGCTTGTGTGTCTGACGCCTTAGCCACTGAGCCACACAGGCAGTTATAAATATATATATATATATATATATATATACTGTATATAATATACATATATATATATAATAAACAGCATACTTATATAATCTATTTCATTACAAATTAGGTTGCAGTGACTACTATTGCATTGTGGGTATATCAACTTGACGCATAGATCCATAACACGGGAAATGTGGATAACAATGCCCCCATTGTTACCAGGTAATACATCATCTCTCTCACTCTCAATGCACACACACACAACGTGGCATTGTTGTAGGAACCATTGTAGGTACAGCAGACCTCAGTAACAATAGCAGGGGTGCAGGGGTGATCACTGCACTGGAATCAATCAAATCGATATTAAGGAATTTAAATAAAGTAAAATCTTATGAATATTATACAAGTGTAATTTACAATTGTATAATATCCACACATTATATATATATATATATATATATATATATATATATATATATAAATATATATATATATATATATAAATAAGGTATAGTATACTATACGTATAATAGTATAATTAATAACAATATTATTATTAAAATTTAATTATATATATATATATATATATATATATATATATGTGTGTGTGTGTGTGTGTGTGTGTGTGTGTGTTTATCAATTAAAATAATAGATTTTATATATATATATATATATATATATTAATGTACATAGGTTACCTACAACACTATATATTTACTTAGCTGAATCATACCGCACACATGATGTATACACGTACACATGTATACGGGCTTCAATATATTGAAGCCCGTATACGCCGTGGTAACTCGGTAAAGATACACATATATGATACTAGCCATACACGTATAAGTAGGATAAGATAGGTTTGTTGATATTT
The DNA here is from genome assembly GCA_964019155.1 of Osedax fenrisi. Taxonomy (NCBI): domain Eukaryota; kingdom Metazoa; phylum Annelida; class Polychaeta; order Sabellida; family Siboglinidae; genus Osedax; species Osedax fenrisi. The sequence goes on from OZ025242.1 coordinate 77,323,448, forward strand.
CAAGGTTTGACCTATGAACTTTATATCGTAATCTTAATGTTAATTATCGATTGTTAAACTGAATATTACTATATTACTAAACTTTACTAAATCGAAATAAATGTGTAATAACAAGATAACTTTTCATGAAAACATATATTCACATATATTACAATGTCCACTGTACAATGTACAGTGAACACAGAAAATTATACAATGTACAGTGCACAATGTATAGTGCACAATGTATATTGTAGAATCAATCTTACCGATATCGGTATATACGTTTAAGATCGGATAGATGTGGAGGAATTTGTAAATTATATATTTGTATATATATATATATATATATACTATCACATATACTGGCTGCAATGTACATCTATGTATGACGCATGCAAGTGTACATAACAACAAGATATTGAATTCACTTGCATTCGAATATATATTCGTATACGCCGAAATCTGAGTATAATTGTATATATTCCTATCATTGGTATAGCATAGGGTATGTGTATATTATTATTTATTAAACATATACATAGTAACATAGTAAAACATATATATATATATACACATACATACACTGGCAATGACATATACGCACTGACAGACACGTGGCTACAACAATTAGATGCATGCTATCTGACCCCATCTGCTATAGTATATACCTATAAGTATATCGAGGGACATACACGTAACCCCACCCCCAGCTTCACGTAACCCCACATACACATAACCCCATCAGCCTCACGCGAACCCCTCGTCTCATTAGAATACGGGTGGAGGCGTATCACTATTGACGAACCACTACACACAAATAGTATACTAGGATATATACTAGGATATATCCTCCAAACAAATAACACGTAGGTTTACTATAGTAGGTATACCTATAAGATCCACTCGTTCTGGCATCTTACTTACCGCACTTTTAGTAAGTGAAATACCCATACCGCTATCACCCTCTGCTAATCACCTCTGTCAACCCTCGCGGACTATTCTCGACTGAATTCTGTGACCACGTACAGCTTTATTTAATAACAACTTATTAGTATTAGGCGACCTAAATGTCTACTATTTGCACGTAACTAAACCTCACTCAATATGTCGCCTACCCCACACACACACACACTATAGTGTATACGGGCATACGATTGCCCGTTGCCATAGTAACACTGGCTATCACGTGATACCATTGTCTGTCACGTGATACCACTGGATATCACGTGATGAGGTATCTTATCACTACTCGCCCGAGAAACCAAGTATAGAAGTTACGTAATTCCTCATTGATATAATATAATGTTAACATTTCTGTAGATAAATGTAATCATACGAAATAGTAACTAAGTTTGTACATTTTGTGTAGTAAGGTATATACCTCAAACATCTCTATAGAGATCTCTAGCAATGACGCGTACTTCAAATAATAAATGCTAACTATATATAGTCATTGAACACAATACGTGTTATTTAATTTAATACATTTAATTATATTATAAGATTACAAAAAAGTAAAGTGGGTCACATTCCATTTTGTGGGCCATAGTTTAATTTTTTAATGACGAATAAAATTGTTCTGAACAAATTTAGATAAATGTATCTCATTTATTTATTATAATAAATATACTAAACATATTTAAGTATGCCTAAAACGATGTTTAATTTCAGAATTGTAGATATATTATACATGTGTGGGTTTCACAGAACACTGTCCGCAGTAGAGCGTGACGCATAGTTACCCCTCGGTACGCCCCCTTCACTAGTTAAACTCCCCGATCGGTAAAGTCGCACCCGCACACCGCACACCTCACTCCGTACACGACCCGCACACTTCACTACGCGATGCGGGGGTATGTAACGGTCCGGTTGTAGATTAGATAACAGTGCAGCGAGGTTATGTCCTTGACTACATGTATAGTATATATATAGTATAGTATAACTATAGCGTACTATAAGGACATGTTTTGTTATCGGTAACGACCGACTGTCGGGGATAAACAATGAGCGCGTGCGTCATCGATATAAATAAACTATCGTAACACGCTTATTATAGGTATACGCTTATCGATACGCGTGCATCGGTGCGGCGAGACGCACTCGGTTGAACCCGTGCGCGGTCATGCGTGACGGTTCGTATGAGAATCGCTTTACTACGCGGATACCCGGCGCGATTAGAATATCGATACGCGCGCTCGCACCGTATGTCCTCGAGGACACGACCCCTGAGATGTAAACCTGGCGAGGAAAGCGTCCCGTTGACTCTTGATCTCTTTACCGGAACCGTCGGCCACGTTCTCAACGGTGGTACAGCGAGCCCCTATACTGGCTATGTTACGTACGGAGGTTTCGAGGCTGCCCTCTAGATGCTTCTGTTTAGTCTGCAAGGGGTAGGGTGGGGGGGGGTTAAGTATACTCCTATAGGATATGCTTCTGTTTAGTCTGCGCGGGGTAAGGTGGAGGGGGGTTAAGTAGGATATGCTTCTGTTTAGTCTGCGAGGGGTAGGGGGGGGGGGTTAAGTAAGATGTGCTTCTATTTAGTCTGCGGAGTTACCCGATACAAGTATTACATACATCGTGGTATCATGGGCAACTATAGAACTATTTCATGGTTGAAATCGCTCTATAGTTGCTTCAATTTGCCGATGTTCTATTTTATCGTAAATCTATAGTTATAACTATATATATATATATATATATATATATATATATATATATAACACACATGTATGTAGCAATGCTTTCATATGAGCACGTTCCATAATATATGTGTGTTGACACGCAATATCACGAGGGGCGTATTTTTTTATATTTTTTATTTGGTGGAGTCCTTTCATCTCATCCAGGAACTTAGATGAAGTTTTCACTTATAACCATATGGCTTTAATGTCCCTTCGAAGCCGCTCTCATGTTAAGGCATCCATGGTTTTAACGAGAGCCGATCATTTATGTATACACAATTATATAAGATCATTACGTCATTGGTATTAGTCATCATCGTCGTGTGTATATATATATATATTATTTGTATTATTTATTTGACGTGCACTTACGAGGAGTGTTATCACTTTGTAACGGTGCCTAATAAACCATATTTCATCATATATACATGCGAATGATAGTTTTTAGTTATTATTAAATTAATGAACATACGAAGTGTATCATTATAGTTATAATAAAAAGTTAAAATTCGATTTTAAATGTAAACAATATATATATATATATATATACTTATATATACATATATATATATATATATATATATATATATATATATATATATACTTATATATACATACATATATACGCGCCGCACACTATTAACCTGTAACGTGGTAAGGTCGTTGAATGAACTCTGCAAGGACATGGCCATGTGCTGCCGCCTCTTGTACTCCTCTCGCATGAACTCGTCAGTGTTCCGTTGCATAACCTGCGCAGGACAATGGGCACCGGAACAATAACAACAAAGCGACAGTGTAAACAATGGGGTATTAATAAGGACGTGTTAAGGACGTATTAAGGACGCGTTAAGGACATGGCTTAACTCTATAGAGTGTGTCACGTGACTCCACTGTATTTTAGCGCGCTTAGGTCAATAGTTTACTTACAATTTAGTGTTTATATTTGTTATCTAATATTATTCATATATATATATATATATATATATATATATATATTCATACACATTTATTTACGCGTATGTATAGTATACCATTATAATTCATAAAACCCGAAACCGACCCGACCCGTGAACATCCCTAATGTATACATATGTTAAATATATTTATAAAATGACTCGGAATATAATCATTAATCAATACTATTATAATAAGTTAACTCCGCGCGTATAGCGGACATTTGTAATCAACAATTTATCGAACTTGTTATAATTTAATTAAAAAAATAAAAAGTCTACGTTAACAATACGTACGATGCGTGTACGCAAATAGATGATGATGTTAGCGAGGATTCTATTGTCACGCTCTTCAATTATACATACGTAGTATGACATACTATTGTACATGATTCATCGCACCACCGTGACGTCATCGTATAGTGTGACTATGTATTACGTAATTATAACACGTGATATTTAAGATAAATATGTACATTGTATACATTGTACACTGTACACTGTATACAGTTTACAGTGTATAGTGTACACTATACAGTGTACAATGTACACTGTACATTGTACAAATGTACATTGTACAGTAGACCGGTTCGTTCGATTCAATTTTTAATCCTTCATATAAAATATAATACATATCTATATTTTAGTATAATATGTATTAACAATTTTTATAAAAAAATAGTTACCTTTGGTCACGAAGCATTTAAAGTAATGACGCCATCTTATTATCTTTGATGTTTACAAATTTTTAAATTAATATTTAAAATTAATGATGTATTTGTATTATATTTAATGAATTGATATAATATATACCATTATTTATATTTATTAATAATATAATATCTATATTTAATTTATATATCTACAAATTACCAATATTAATGTCTCCTAAAACTCGAGAAAATACACCATTTTACAGTATTAATTTTAAAGTATTTATTTCAAAATAATCCAAAAAATAATTAATTTTTAAAATTAATATATATAATTATACTTTACATAAATTTGAGTTATCAGATTGTATTGAATTGTGGATATAAGTTAGATATAAATGTCCTTTATACAAATAAAATTAAAAAAATTAAAAAATATGTAAAATTATTTTGTATTTCATATTTCAAATAAAAATCCAAAAAAATTTACAAATGATGTTAATTTTTTTTCTAAAAATAATTTTTAATTTTTTAATAATTAATTTGAATTGTATTATTATTATCTATAAATTATATATTTTAATTTTTTAAATTAAATTGTAATAATTTATTTATATTAAATTATACGATTTTTAGACATTTTTTTTTACTAAAATTATTTTATAAAATTTGGGCATCTAGATTGTTATAAAAAATATTTTGTATTGTTTATACTACTTGTAATATATGTTTCTAGGATATATCCATAGTTGGCTTAAAAAAAATCATACAATTTTATAAAAATTGAATAAATCTATTTCTATATCTCCCCCATGTTAAATGTTATATGTATTCAATGTTAAAATTAAAAGGTCTCGTGACATAACAATATTTAAGATATAGGTCTAAAATTTTAAACACTTATTTATCATAGCATACATAATTGTCACAGATGTGAAGGTTTTTAAAATTGCGAAAAAAAATTTAGTACGAACCGATCTATTGTACAGTGTAAAGTGCAACTATATATATATATATATATATATATATATATATATATATATATATATATATATGTATATATTATACTTACTAAGTTATTATAGGTATTATCAATCTATAGATGCACTATAGTAAAAATATCTTGTTTCTCATTACAATAGAAGAGGATTAGATAGAAGAGAAAAGATATATTAAGCTTAATACCCCTAGGGGGTATCACACTACAAGATTTTCCGGCAACTTGACGGAAATATTTTAATTTTAAACCATTTTATATTAAGTTGTAATGGAATAACCCCTATAAAGTTACTATATTTCAGGCAAGTTGCCGGAAAATAACGTAGTATCCTACTAAAATTGTAGTTAACTTGATAGAAAATCGTTTTAAAGTTAAAATATTTCCGAAAAGTTGCCGGGGCAACTTGTAGTGAGATACCCCCTTTAATGAAAGACGCCATTGATAAAGTTATTATATGCTATATACGTAAATAAGTTATATCTGAATATATAAAAACTTAAATTTAAATTACTATCTATTAGTTTTAAAATGTTATAGATAATATAGGTAATCCTTTAGATTATTGTATACAATATTATAATAGGGCGTAAATAGGCGTAATAGGGCGTACATAGGGCGTATTAGGGCGTATTAGGGCGTGTTAGGGCGTGTTAGGGCGTGTTAGGGCCATCGATATAAAGAAAGTGGATAAGCAATTGACGCACGCAATGCATGTAAAAGATAGACACGTGAATGACACTTTTATCGATAAATTAACAAAATGGTATCAGGGATTTTGATTGGATATTAGTCATATTATATATGTCAAATATTAAAACAGTAGGCTTTTCGTCGAAATAGATTAAAGTGACTTCAATCTATATCAATGGATTTAAATTATAAATATCAATAAAATCAATAAAATAGTATTATATCTTCAATTTAAATACACAAAATTACGAGGAATGTTGATATTATGTATTTTAAATATATAATTTTATTTTTAGTATAGATAGTACATACAAATTGGTAGTGATTATCAATATATATATGATAAATACATATTATTATAAATAAAAAGTAGTGGGCCAGATAGTGGGTTTCGACTGCAGCGCTCGTAGCGGATAGTGCCATAAACTACATTCAATTGCTTATCCACTTTCTTTATATCGATGGTTAGGGCGTGATAAGGCGTATTCATATTTCGCACGTTACCCTAACGCTAACTCAGTGATGCGTGACGCTAATTCAATGGATGAACACGATACATGTTTGACCAGTATACGGATACAGCCTTTATCATACAGGTTGTGTAGCTGGTATGTCACTCATTAGTATGTAATACCGGTTGAAACTGAGTCGATTTAATAGGAAAAATAGTAAATGTGTTTAATTAAACCTCACCCGATGACTTTCGAAATTAGCATACAGAAAATCTACATATAACGGTGCATATATATTTAGAGGGAAGCTGAAGATAGTATATTATATTATATTATACCTCTATGGATTATACCAGTAACTGGGCCTAGTTGTTCTGAGAAAGCTAAAGATTGTCCTAGGATTATGCTAGGACAATATATTGTGATAGGACAAACTATAGTTAACGTTATGGAGATAATGATACGGGATACCGCTGTGATAACGATAACGAATGCATTACACACATGTATACGTCACTACGAGCTGGTTATATGTACACGAATAGTGACTGCCAATATCAGCCTATAGGTATAATATAGCTATATATATGTATAATATAGCTATATATATGTATAATATAGCTATATATAGATATAATATAGCTATATATAGGTATAATATAGCTATATATAGATATATTATAAATTACGAAAATAAAACTATTACGTATAAACACGATTTAAAAATAAATAATAAAAAATCACAAACAATAATAATACAGAACTCGTGTACCGTTTCTACTTTAAGCATAGAGAATAGTGTACATGAATCATCGCGATAGGAGTACACGTGATCGATAGTGACTAACGTGATAGTCACGTGACTACTAAAGTTACGTAATACGGCATCGATCGCAAACCTATACATCCTATAGGATGTACGAACGCGATTTTAAATTAAATAACAAACTCGCTGAAAACACGATATCGGAATTAAAGATTTCGTTATTTAGATTCTCCGGTAACGCGCATGAAGCGCGACTCGAACGCATGCAACGACGCACCCGTACACGCAGCGAAGTACTGCTTCGTCGTAGTACGAAGTAGGCTATAGCCTGTACCTATAGGTACATCGACCGAAATCGAAAGCCGATATATTACCGCGGACGAAAAGCCGACCGGCCGACCACAATTTAGTTTACGACGAGAGGAAACCACGGATACGCCGACGACGCCGACGGAAGCCGATATAAAAAGCCGACGGAAAGCGAGCCGAACTTACGCGTACCGCCGGAGGCGAGGCGAGGCGCTTCGATTTCGACCGACGCGACAGAAACCGAGTCGCCGTGATATGTTCGGTATTAATCGGTTCTTTAAAGTCATCTACGTAATAGCCGGCCTCACTTGTATGTTCTACGTGTTCTCCTACCTGGTGTTCCTCGTCTACATCACCGAATGATCACACCTAGGTGTGTGCGCGTTAGTACCCTCTCGCACACCCGCTCTCGCACACCCGCACACTCGCATACACTTACACTCACTCGCTCCGCTAACAAACACATCCATTCGTATGCCAGCATTGTATTTACGTATATATATATATATATATATATCTACCTATATTCACAATTGTGAAATGTATGAAATGTATGCCTTAAATCACATCTCCACAGAGGCTGCGACGCATTAATCATACTATTGTATTCATGTTACCGCTTTATCGATATAGCGCTAATATTATAGCATTATAGATATTATATATTCATGTATATATATATATATATATATATATATATATACACGTATATTTATATGCGTAACTCGAGTATTATGTTATTCTATGAATTAACGTTAATTGACAACATATCACGATTCAAAAGTAACGACATTGTTCAATGTACCGGTATCGCCAAGTTGTAATTATCGCCGAGGTCAAGGTCATATTAGATATGACCTCGTTAGGCTGTGATTTCTATAGTATAAAAAGTTTGACAATTGTTCAGTTATACGGGAAACCTTTGTATATACTCGCGATGTATGACTGACCACGTGTCCACCTGTCCAAGTGTCCAAGTGTCGTGCTACAAAAGTACAACCTTATAAGGGCACGTCCTCGTGATATAAATACGCCCACATACGCCCACATACGCCCACAAAAGATACTCTATGATATCGCGTACAAAATACGAGAACTCTATTGCATACATTGCATGCGTATATGTATATGTACATGTATTTATCAATATAATAGACGTTATTTACTGTTTAGATTCTTATATCTGCATATTTACGTGTTTCCCTTAAATGTATGAACCGGTTCGCCTAATTAACGATAATCAAACCTTGTTTTCATTTTGTAAGCGTACGACCTCTTCGAGGAGTGACCTTGAACTCTTCTCCGACATCGATATCCGGTTCTCCAATTTACCGTAGATATCTTCATTCTGTATGAAATTATCTCAATTATGTAATCTTATACGATATATATATATACGTAATAAAATATTAATAATAATAATAATAATAATAATAATAATAATAATAATAATAATAATAATAATAATAATAATAATAATAATAATAATAATAATAATAATAATAATAATAATAATAATAATAATAATAATAATAATAATAATAATAATAATAATAATAATAATAATAATAATAATAATAATAATAATAATAATAATAATAATAATAATAATAATAATAATAATAATAATAATAATAATAATAATAATAATGATATTTATTTTGTAACTTTTTAATTTAATATTATTATTTGTTTATTTCAATAACGTTATCGATATGTTATCGTTAGCCAATATTTATACTTTATACTTTGATTATATATTTCAACTATATATTTGGTTAAATAAATTATCAATAAATCAATAATAATAGTAGGTATATAACAATAATAATATATTTATGAAAATATTTGTTAAAGTTAAATAATAAACCGAATAAGAACATTCATTTGAATTGTTGGTTTATTGAATATAAACATTAATTATTTAAAATATAGGCATTTCTCTGGAATCATTAGTAAGGACTAATTACTGCTTTATAAAGTAAAATATAAGTATAATATGTTGTATTTGTATCATATACAGTTGACATATTTATTTTTAAATAGGTTGTAGCGAATTTAAGATATTCATTTGAATTGTTGGTTTATTGAATATAAACATTAATTATTTAAAATATAGGCATTTCTCTGGAATCATTAGTAAGGACTAATTACTGCTTTATAAAGTAAAATATAAGTATAATATGTTGTATTTGTATCATATACAGTTGACATATTTATTTTTAAATAGGTTGTAGCGAATTTAAGATATTCATTTGAATTGTTGGTTTATTGAATATAAACATTAATTATTTAAAATATAGGCATTTCTCTGGAATCATTAGTAAGGACTAATTACTGCTTTATAAAGTAAAATATAAGTATAATATGTTGTATTTGTATCATATACAGTTGACATATTTATTTTTAAATAGGTTGTAGCGAATTTGAGATATTTAAAAACAATATTTAGTGTAATATATTATATTAACGGTAGTAGTAGTAGTCGTCTATAATTGCACATTTAGTTATCGAGAAGCATTATTATACGACAAGTATGCCGAGTTCTACTAAAACACTGTTTTGTATTCGATACAGTATCGATTACGTGTAATCTGCTGATGATACTTCGTGTTGCGTAATAATCAATGTATCTCACGAACAATGTATCTCACGTATATTGCGTACTAATATATATATATATATATATATATATATACGCCTACATACACACATATATATGCCTATAGTACACACGTGATATCATTAATAAGGTCGAGTATTACGCAATAACGAGAACGAGAATTCACCCAAGCCGAGCCGAGTGGTTCTCTCTCTCTCTGGCGCGTGTATTTTTAGGTGGCTCTCGTGGCTGTCGGTATACCGTACAGGTAGTAGTAGGCAACAGTAGCAGTAGGCAACTGTAGTAGGCAACAGTAGCAGTAGGCAACACAAAGAGATCAGGCGGCCGCGGTGGTGAGGTCATCGTCCGCCGCAGCGTAATGACGTAATACCAGTGGTCGATAATAGAGCGCGGAACACGTGCTGCCACGGTGCGGCGAGTTAATAAAAACATCCGTTTAGCGAATACAATACAGCGATGCATTATTAACGCTATCGAGCATGCGCGTGATGCTCCTATGCATCCTCCGGTCACACACACGCGCACACAATGTTCCACGTACACTCATACATACACTCATACATACACTCACACGCATGCACACAAGTTCAGTTCATATGGAGTGAATGCGTATATGCGCGTACATTATACGCCGTACATCGTACAATCATACGCACAATGCGTCGCACATACGTAGACGTACACGCTAACATTCATACGCACGTACATACGTACACACATGCATACATATACATATTCTTTATAATTAGATAACACATTACGAATGCCATGAACACAACTAATGATTAGTTGTCGACGACGTCACTATTGCGTCACTGATTACGTAATCTACTGTCAGTTTATTACGAGTTGGCTCGGGTATAACATCATATATACTATATTAATCGATATTATATAATAATATATATTATTCTATACTATAAAATACTATACTCTATTAAATATTAAAACTATACTCTACGTATAATATACTCTATGTTATAATATATTATATAATTATTATGTTATAATATAGTATATATTATATATATATATATATATATATATATATATATATATATATATATATATATATATAATATACTATACTATAATATACTCTAAAACAATAGAAGTATTCCATCGTTTGCCTTCACACATACGCACACACCACACACACGCGCACACCTATACGCGCATACCACCACTAACACAACGCGCACACACGCAGTCGTATACCTGATAAGGAACCAGCTGACTGCCGGGAGAAGCGACCTCTCCACCGCGTGATATGTCCGGAAGCGCCGGAAAACGTTTCGTCATCACGTGTCTGCAATATGTGACGTCATAGTCATAGTCACAACACCATTACGTAATAACTGTCTCTCAGGCGCCCCACCCCCTGGCGAGGAGAACAGCGATAACAATTCCACCTAAACCTCGACATAATAAATACGTATATATCAACCGGTCTTGTTTATTGATCGCCGCCAACCTTATGAGGTCAACCGAGGTCGACGAGGGTTAATAGCAATCCTTATCGAGCGCTGTTAACCTCCTGCTAGACCACGTGGCATCGACCTTTCGAATAACGAATAGGTAGACGTACGAAGGTATACCGTCTATAGACGTTAATAAGCGAGTTTAAGTGTTGAATAGAGACCGAGTGTTTCACACTTATATTACTACGATACATGCCGATTGCTATAGGGTGTGTTGGGTGTAGCATGGACACTGTCACTTGCATTGTACACATGGACACATGGACATGCTAGTGTTGTATCTAGGCGATGTATTAACTGCTTGTCCACCTGATCATCTGATCACCTGATACACGCATACCCTGTGGCAGTCGTTAGACGGTGATTCAGGGGGTGGTGAGGACAGGGTTAGTCGAGTTAGCGAGGATTAGTGGGTGGGTTTAGTGGGGGGTAATGTTAGCTTACCTTTTATCGTATATATCCGACATATCTTCTGCGCTAACGTGCGGAGGCAGGTGTGATGATTATATATCTGTTATCATTGCTTGCCTATCACTCTCTCTCTATCGCTATCACTGTCACTATCACTATCACTATCACTATCACTATGACTATGACACTCGCTCTCTAGCTAGCTAGCTATCTACAGTTGACGACGACCAGCGCGCGTTACCTTACGATCGCGAGAATCGGCGAGATATTCTAGTGGCGCGAGATTCTAGGGGCGGTCGTCCGGCTCGGCGCGCGCGTTTCGAGAGGCGGGCGGGCGGGCGGGCGTCGAGGCGGGCGCCCGGACGAGGCGGGCGTCGTCCGGTGGTAACCAATGGCGACGGCGATAACACCGAGAAGCCGACGCCGCTAATTATTCTCCTACCGCCGTTTACCCGCGTACGCCCTTCTCTAGAGGCGATCAAGTGACATCCCCTCATCATCAGCATCCTCCTCCTTCGCATCTCGCCACTGTCGGACTTCACAGCATCCACAGCTTCGGCAACTAGGGAACACTATATATAGACTCGTGATGTGCGGTACGTGAAAGCAATACGCTCACGCGCAATACCGATCCGACTGTCACCTGACCTATCCGCACCGTCACCTGACCTATCTACACCGTCACCTGACCTATCCGACTGACACCTATCCCCGCGTACCATCGAAGCGGTTATCGCCCCCTATATTACCGTCGATACCATCGCTACGTACATCGCTGCTAACTCCGTCGCTCACTGATCACGTGACTAGCAGAGTTACGTAACATGGTACACGTGACCCAGGAACGGATACCTAAGAAAGAGGAACAGAACTTCATGGTAAGTATGCGGCGTTGAATAGGAGACCATAGTCTGCGCACTGCTACTTCTCTTCTTAACTCACCCTCCACCGAGACTAATGCTATTATAGTATATATATACAAACATATATATATATATATATATATATATATATATATATATATATATATATATATATATATATATGTTTGTTGTGTATACACGAAATCTCTAAAATCAAAACAATAAAAAGAAAAGTAAGTCTATATATAGCATGTTAATAGATTGTAATACAAAGTAAGGGTATTATATCTTATATTGCCCATGCCCATTAGCTCAAACTAACGTATAATACTATAGTGTGTCGGTATGTCAATGTGTCAGTGTGTCAGTGTGTCAGTTTATGGGGTAAGTCAGGCGGTATAGTGCATCAATGGCTGATAGTTCAATGCGCGGTGAAATCATCGTTATCGATTCCGATAGGCGGCGACAGGATGACCTTGACCCGCCCTCTATTACGTAACCGCGCCCCCAACACACTAGTAGGTCACGTGTTTCTGATGGCTGTAGAATCGTTTATACTATATATAGATGTGGTAAACATCTCATTATATTCATTGTACTATAATATAGTAACTATATATATATATATATATATATATATATATATATGTGATGATGATGATGATGGTGATAGTTATTTATTTAGACACTAAAATAATATTATATTCTTGAGAGTGTGAGAACGAGAAAAAAAATGAAAAACGAGAAAACAAAAATACGAGGTAAAACAAAGAATTTGGATATGATAGAAGTGGGGGTTTAAACAATGGGGTTGTCAATGATAAATATCTTTATTCTTTTTTTGAATAATAATAAAATCATATCTGTTGTCATTATATTTCTCGGTAGACTATTCCAGAGATTAGAAGCCTTCCTGTGAAACGTTTTTTTTCCAAATTTGATAAATTTGCAAGGTGGTTCTTCTAGGATTGGTGTAGAGGAGGATCGCAGTAGACGTGTTATTACTATATATAAAGTCGTCAAATATTGGAGTGGGTTCGGTGGTTATCAGTATTTTATGGAGAAGAGTCAGTGTTTTAAAGTTAATTTGTTGAGTTTTAGAAAGCCAGTTACGTTGTATACAGGTCGCAGGTTGGTCAAACAGGTAGTATATTCAGTAGTTTTAAGTTGGTAATTGGTTCGTATAGATCTGTTGATAATTCGGTCTAGTTTAACAATAGAGGCAGTTTTTGTACCAATGAGGAAGATCGTACAATAAGTTAGTCTAGAGAGAACAATGAGTGCGTGAGGAGTTTGGCCGTAGGGAAGGTCGAATTTTCCTAATATTGTATTGAAAGTGCGAGGTCGTCTTTATTAGTGAGGTGATATGATCATCAGAGTCTAATTTAGGGTTGAGGGTAATCCCAAGATACCTAACTGTAGAAGACGGAGTGAGTGGTGAGGAGTCGATGTAGAGTATTGGAAAAATTGTCTAAGTTGGAGTTAGCGTTAATGTTGAGTAGTTCGGTGTTAGTAGCGTTAAGTTGCAAGTGGTTAGATGTTAGCCAGTTGTGTATAGTATATATGGTATATATAGTATATGTATATATAACAATCTCGTAGCTTGCATTGCCTATTTAACGAGCAACGATCCTTATTGG